>CM056497.1:6717508-7162508 GCA_029783415.1 Anisodus acutangulus
TATTGTCAAGGGCGGATGTACATTATAAGTTATGGGTTCAGCGAACCTACTAGCTTTGGCTCATGCCCTGTATATCTGTTAAGAAATCTGCTAACTACTGACAAATATAGTTTTATTTGAACCAGTAAGTGGGTTCAATGACTTCCGAACCCAATCCTGTATCCCCTCTGAATTTGTCATCCAACTTTTTCCACCTTTAATGCAGTTTCACCAGCTTGTTTAAGTTCCTAAGGTTTGCACTCGATTAATGTGCTTTTATATTTTTCATGGTTAGCCCTGAAGGAATTGAGTTTCTTTGTTCTGATTTGGAAGTCGAACATACTGACGTCAGGGTATTGATGCTTGCGTGGTAAGATTCTTCGTACTCAATTACTTGTTAGTTTGTATGAAGTATCATGGATCTTCAGAGGTTTAATAACAAAAACTTTGTATTTTAGGAAAATGCAGTCTGAAAAACAAGGATACTTTTCCCTGGTATGTATTTGCTTTGGCTATTACTAGTATTACTTTAGCATTTCAGAATGTACTACACTGTTTTTGCTATTTCTATCATCTTTATCAATCTTTCACAGGTAGCTTTAGTTCCTTCTTTTCACGTACAATGGCAAATTTAACTTATCTGTTATGGCTGTTAATTCAATTACTTTAGTTGTCAAATAAGGCTGGCATTTGTTTTCCAGGCATATGAGTGTGCATGTTGTCTTTGGAAGTTTGTACCAAAGGGTAGTCCAGTGAAAGGGTGCTGAAAAGTTTATTTAAGTCTCAAGTATTGTTAAATGCTTAACCGCTCTTAACCCACGTGCTGATAAGTAGAGTAAGAATATAGGAAATAGGCAATGGTTAGGAAGGATTACAGTTACGCAGTTTCTCCCAGGCTAAGCCGTTTCCCGGAAAACTTAGTGAGCTAAATGGAGGAATTGATGTGCATCTTGTAAAGAATGGATCTCAGGCCTGACTCAACCTCAAAGCTAGCTCGTGAGGAGGGGAGGATTTTGCAAGACTATATAAGGAGACCACCCATCCCTTTTTCGTCCGATGTGGGAGTTGGACATCTGAAGCGTGGGCAATTAATATGGGGCCCAACACGATAAACATGAATTGGGTTGAGTCATGCTTTGATACCATGTAAAGAATGGATCTTGGGCCTAACTCAATACCAAAAGCTAGCTCTTGATGGGTGGATTGCCCAAGACCATATAAGGAGTCCACCCATCCCTTTTTTCATCCGATGTGGGATTCTTCAACATATTTTTACCTTTTTTCTTGGGATGATTATAATTGGAATTTAGAATTACGCTTTTGCGACCTGTGTCTTAGATATGCCTATTTGAGCATGTTCAGACTTTTATAGTGAGAGATACTCTTTTGTCTAGTATGACATGTAATCCAAAGGAAATCAACATTTACATGCACCTAGAGAATCTTCTGTTAAGAACTCATCCCGGGGTTTATGTTTTGGAAGTTTATGATCAGTGAGGTTTAGAAGCTAACATTCATCGAGTAATAGTGTTTTCCGCAGTTGAAACTATTGAAATAATAGTTGCCCCCAAGGTCTAGTGGTTAATGAAGTGGAGGAGAACGTCTCAGGTTCAGATCCCAGTGGAAAGCACTAGGTTATTTCTTCCCATCTTCTAAGTTGGTAGATGTGCTTGTGGGAGGTAGCAGGTACAAGCGGAATAGTCGAGGTGCCTGCAAGTTGGCCCAGACACCACCCTCATAAATAAAGCTGCTTATTTTAGGAAAATCAAGTTGAGATATTAGTTAGTCTGCTGCACTATTGAAAGTGATGCATTGGTTTGATGCTGTAATGAAGCACCACTCATGGTATGTTAATTGGATCTCTACGTTTTACTCTATTTTGTAAGCATGCTTGAGTTGTTGTGTTAGTCCAGTTAGTTTTAGATAGCACACAGATTTACAGGAGGGTCACCTTTGTGCCACAGTGAGGTTAGGCTATTGCATTTTGGTGTTTGTACTTCCATTGAGCTAGCGTAGAAGCCCATCACTTCATTAAAATGCAAGGAGATACATGTGTATCAGCTTTCCTAGGAAAGCAACTATTTTGGCTTTTTGGTCATTGTAGAATGTTTGATTTGACATGATTTACTAAAAAATCCCATTCGTTCTTCTGGAAATCTGAAATAATGCTTTGAACCCATTAAATTTTTGTTATGTTATGCAGTTTCCCTCTACTTTTCAGCTTGATAGCTTTTCTGCTTATATTTGCTTGTATGCTTCTTGACGTTAACTAACCATTGCTTTGACTACTAGGACGAGTGGCGGAAGGGCCTCAAAGCATTAAGAGCTGACACAGTACAGAAATTGAAGAAAGCACTTCCAGAACTTGAGAAGGAGGTACTTGTCATATTTGAACTTCTGCTAATGCTAAGTGAATGTTTTGGTTCCCTTCTGCTGTGAGAAGGATCGTTGTTCTATTCCTACTAAGATCCACTTTTTCCTTTCTTTAAAAGGTTAGAAGGCCATCAAATTTTGAGGATTTTTACTCCTATGCATTTCAGTACTGCTTGACAGGTATGGTGCTTCCACTGTCACCTGTTATGT
This sequence comes from Anisodus acutangulus, assembly GCA_029783415.1. Classification (NCBI taxonomy): domain Eukaryota; kingdom Viridiplantae; phylum Streptophyta; class Magnoliopsida; order Solanales; family Solanaceae; genus Anisodus; species Anisodus acutangulus. The sequence goes on from CM056497.1 coordinate 6,720,071, forward strand.
AACATTAAATTGTGTTAATTCATGGAGGGAAAGATTCATTGATCAACTTTAGACTGAAAAAGAGAACAAAGATGAAACAGAACAGAATAGCTTTATAACAGCATGTGCTCTTATGCTGGGTGTAGATATTGTTTCCATATAGTAACTATATCTTAAAATGTTCCTCATTCATTACAAGTTCCAGAGGCTGGCTGTGAAAGTTGGAAAACTAAATTTCATCTTTGGACATTCTGATCACCAGTTTGCTTTTTTTTTCTTCACTCTTTCCTAGAGGAGAAGCAGAAGAGCATAGACATTGAGAGCATTTGTCTCCTGCTGGATCTCGTTTTAAGGTCTCAATTTCGGCCCCAAGTTGACGGCCTTATTCAGTATTTGAGGGTGAGTTACCTTATGCTCCTCTTCTATTTTATACTGCATTTTTTTATTTCACTTAAAATGTCCATTGGGTCGGCAGGGTACAAAAACAATATAGTTGTTAGTTTTTACTGGGGTGAATCTGATAATGCCCTTTAGGATGCTTTTGGAGCTCTTTTTATGGTGAAAACCATTAGTTTGACTGAGAACTCGCAGCTGCAATCTATAGCCTCCTTTTATAGTGTATGCTCATTGAGCTCCCTGTAAAAGGAGTCTGTCTCGTAAAAAAAACATGCTGCTTTTAGTCATCGTTTCATATTTTAAACCCAAAAAGAATGAGTGAAGAGCCAGAATAATCCTTCTAAATTATGGTAATATGGAGTACGCTTACGTACTTGGTTACTGATGCAGACGCAGACTGATTACAAGGTTATAAACATGGATCAATGGATGGGATTTTTTAGGTTTGTTAATGAGGTAAATCTTCAGTTCACTTTGTTAATTTTTAGGATTATCCTATTTTTGTGTCATCATCTTATATCAGCAATCTGGTTGTTATGTGACAGTTGCTTGCATCAGAAGCCTTGTGGTGAGTTTGATGTCTGAATGTTGAGATTAAAGTCTTATTTCCTGTCTTGATGTTTTTGTGTAACAGATAAGTTTTCCAGATTTGAGCAATTATGACACGAACCTTGCTTGGCCACTGATCCTGGATAATTTTGTCGAGTCAATGAGAGCAAAGCAGGGCTAAGAACTCTGCTGTTTGGCATGCCACCGTGTGCAACCAAATATTATTTGTTAATGCGAAGTATGTTTTCTGTCTCCCAATAGTGAATGAATCTTCAAATATGTTTTGAGACTGGTTTACTGATACTATATATATATATATATATATATATATATCATTCCTGTGCAGGAGTCATTCAAGCTGCTCATACCATTGTTCTGAAATGTTATTTTCTTTGTCTTCTGTCCCCCCCCCCCCCAAAGATGACTACTCGTGTTCAACATGAATAGCATATGTATTTAAGTTACTGTTATTGGTTATCCTTCAGGATTTTCTTTCTACCTTATAGTATTAAGTGTGGAATTTGGTTTAACTTATGAATCTAGTGTACCAATTATTCGTTGGTAGGTTTTGGGGGAGAATCTCGTAGATAGCGTTATGACTTAAGTACCAATTATGATAGGTCGGTAAGATTGTGGGTCCAATTTCAGGTAAAACATTAAGGGGTTGTTTGGAGAGTGTATAAGAATAGTGCTGAATAGGGTGTATATTAGTAATGTTGATATTAGTTATGCTGAGGTGATTTCTTATCAACTGTTTGGTTTGGTGCATTAAAAATAACATGTATTGCATATTCTTTTTTTAAAAAATATTTATTTACAAAAACACCCCTATATTCTTTAGCTTTACAAAAAAATTTGTGGATATTTAAAATCTAATAAATAATCAGTCCACTTTATCTTTTTATAAAAAACATATATTGCGGATGTACTTTCCGTCCTTGACATAAATAATTTAAATATGTAAAAAGAAAATTACTAATCCTTCTTCCACGAAATAATTGTTATTATGTAAAGAAGAATCAGTTTTTAGAAGTAGTGTGCCGAAGACATCTACCAGTAATAAAATATATACTACTGTTTTGTATGTTTTATTGAATATGACACTTTTGAGAAATCAACCATTAAAAGTTATAGTTATCAACATCTTTTTCCAAATGAACCTTTTTATTTGTTGGAGAAACCCAGAAATTGGTACTCAAGAATCAAGATTCCATGCTTTTGTTACTTGTTACATTTATTTGAATGTTTATTTTTTGCATGGTTAAACATTGATAAACGATATGATCTTTTATAATATACACGTTGCGGAAATTAAAGGCGGATTCACTGTTAATTACAAATTTTTATAATGAAGAAATTAATGAAACACAAATATAAACAGCGGGAGCAATTTTAGTATCAAACTTGCATCAATATAATAACATATTTAAATCAAACATAAAATTCGAAGGGCAATTTTGTCTTTAACTAAGCTTATGCATGCATTAAAAACTCTTGCATTACTAATACCATGGTTTCCTATTCATTAGTTATGCATAGAATAATATCAAATAAGGTTAGTTATACATAGGATGAAAAAGTGTACCAAACAAGATATTAGTAATACACTAGACTAATTCATACATTATTTTCTCTAATACACTCTACCAAACCACCCCTAAGACTTTAAGACTAAAATGAGCGCGCAAGAACAAAAGATTGGTAGACAAATTCGGGATGGATTTGGTAAAACTAAAGAAAAAAGAGGCATGATATTGCCGAAAGCTGCAGAAAGGTATATCTTCTCTGAAAAGAAAAACACAGTAGATTCTTAGTCCCCTTGATCTATTGGACTACCCTTTTGATTTTCATACCTATTGTTCTCGTCCCGAATTCTGCTATCTGCCGTTGTATCGACTGATGAAATCGGAAGACAAATTGATTCCTTAACTTAAGCGATTTGGGCTGGAAATAGAACTCTAATCTCCAGCAATGGGTTCCTCAACTACTCCAGAAAGCGCTAGGACGGTGGTATGAGTAAACTAAGAGGTAAGAAACAGAATACAGGTGAGTACAGTAAAAGTAAAGGATAAAAGGATAGAAAAATAGATAAAATTTGAGTTGTTTGATTGATTGTATGTTCTCTATACAAAGAATGATCCTATTTATAGTACAAAAAAGGAAAAACAATTGTACAAACGTGCCCCCCCCCTTATGTCAGCCATCAAGTAACTCACTAAGTTCAATGGCCGACTATGGGGGAGATGGTGCCGATTTTCTCGCCCTCTACTCCTCTTGCTCGGATAATGGCCCCTTCTTCTAGCTATTGTTGGTTATTACCGCTTATAGGGGTCCAGAAGCCCTTTTGACTTGGTCGTCGAGGCGTCTGCATCTGAGTGGGTCCCAGTCGTGCCTCTAACTAACAACTCGGCTAAGATGCCTTAGTAGCCGATGAAGTTCTTGTAGTCGAGGGCTAGGAGTAAATTCGGCTCTGGAACAGTTAGACTGTCACTGAACTCGGCTAAACACTTAAATTATTTTTGAGTGTTAACAATTGCCCCCTACATTAACTCGAGTGTGACTATTGAGTTGATGTATCCGAAAGTAGCCGTCGTTTCAGTCTGACAGCCGCGCATGTCACTTCAATCGTCTTGTCTCTAGTGCATGCAATGATTATTACTTCTGAATTGGGTTTCCCCTTCAACCGAGGTGTCCTTGTTACCATGAATCGGTTCTAATGTTTTTCTAACTGTGCATTCGAAGAGGTAGCCCTAATCTCCGATGCGCATCGAGATATACTTAAGAAGAGACATCTTGATCTTACAGTAATCTCTGATTCCTTCTCTTCTGCATAAAAAAGAAAACCCCAATCTCGACCTTTTTCTTACTCGGATACCATGGCTTCTTCTTCCTCTTCTCAGAAGATATATGGGACCACTCTAGCCGATAAAGACCTAACCGATAACTTGGTCCTTGTTGATGAACAGTTGGTTCTGGCTCCATATGGTAGGTCGGAACAAGGTGAGGTTCTTTTATCTCAACATCTTAGCCCGATGACCTATATCTTCCCCTCACATGTGACTGGTTCACTACGGATCATTGTCCGGCTAACCTACGCACCTGGTCGACCAAGGCCGACAACTATTCTGGTTGAGTGGATCGGGTCAGATCGGCCAAAGGAAACGAATGGGGCGTGTGGGTCTTTACGACGCCATTGTACTATCGAGGTCTGATATTTCCTGCAATATCAGCCACATATATGCATTTCTTGGTTATTGGTCGACTATCGCTAATGCTTTTATTTTTCCCTGGGGGATGATGACTCCCACCCTTCTTGATGTAACGGCGATATTAGGCCTTCCGATACTGGGAGCCGAAGCCCCTACCCTGAGAGAAATCAAAGTTCCCGACTTGAGGATTGTTGTTTCGAAAAATTCTTCCAGCTATGGTTCTTTTATGACCGCTAACTACCAAAGTTCATCTCTTCCGGTTGATGATGCTGAGCATTATGCTTTTCTTCTTTATTGGTTTAGCCGTTACTTCATCTGTACGGGCTCTTGTGAAATTGTCAAGGAGCTGGAGATTTATGTGGCTTTGGCCGTTTCAGGGGAAGATGTTAGTTGGGCATCCCTCTTCCTGGCTTATTTGTACATGGTTTTGGGCGATGCTTAAGCTAGGTTGGGACTCTCGAAATCTGGATACTTTGGCAGGTCCTCTGTGGTTCCTTCAGTTGTGGATCACTTTGTATTTTCCAAAGTTCATCCCTAATGATTTTGATTGCAGCCGTTCTCCGTTAGATCAACCGGTGTTAGCCGACACTCTTTGGGGAACACCTCTTGTGCCCCAAGATGTTTTCACTACAGTCTCCACCATGCATGGTCTGTCTCAAAATCATTACGCAGATTGGCAACCGGTCTTTGCAAAATGGGCCACTCCCGATTGGGTTCATCAAATAGCCGATGACAACCTTTCATTCACTCAGCGGAAGGTCATGAATCGAGTGTGGGGGCGTATTCTTACGGCTAGGGATCTTCTGGGAGGCTTGAAGCACAACTCTAAGCATAACAAGTTGACCACGGAGTCCTATCGACCCAATTTTGTGGCACGAAAATTTGGCATGACTCAACACATACCATGGCCTCACCGTAGTGTTACTCATTCAACCCACCGATGCTCTCTAAATGCCAAGCAGACAGAGGAGGTAGCCGCCCACAATCTTGATAAGCTTGTCCTTTTTCGTTTGGCAGTCGTTCTCCCCAAGGGCCAACACCACGATTGCTTTTGTTGACTGGTGGAAAGTAGCCAAAGAAAAATTCTTCCAATTCTCCCTGGAAGTCTACTGCGATCGCTGATTTAGGAAAAACAGAGTGATCGGATGGTCCAATCGAAGAAGAAAAACCTATCAGATGCTAAGCCAAGGACGAAAGAGGGTCCTTCAAAGGTGGTTTCCATCGATTCGGCTAGGCCTACCGCCTCTTGGTCTTCCGTCAGGCTGCGGCAACCGAAGAGAATAGGTGAATTATTTTTCTACGTATATGTTGGCCAGAATTTCTTATACATTCTAGGCTAACACTTTTTATGTATCTTCCAATAAATTCATCCCCCTCAGGGTTTGTTGATTTGGAGACCACTTCTACCAAGGGATCTCCATCACCTAGGCAATCCATTTTAAAAGCAACCCAGGCTAGGTGAAGGGGTTGTTATTTGTGATCGTAGGGAAGAAAGATCTCGCGAAGCCGAGGTCCCTGTTTCTGAAGAAAAGGATGATGAGGTATACCATTTATCTGTCTCGACTACCTTTGTATCGACTGTCTTTCATTGCTTATGTTTCTTGGTTTTGTCTTCCAGGAGCCACTATTGATAAGGCGCAATAGGCGGCGGAAAGTACATGATGCCTCTCTCCACGTCGGAGGGACATCCTCTGTTCCGAACACCCGCATGATTCTTCATCGGCTAGCCTCGATATTAGAGTTTCTCCTGTTGAAGCAGTCGAAGAGGTTGACATAACCGTAGATGTATCTCATTTTCCTTCTAGTCTTGTTATCTAGACTCTTGTCTCTTTTCTGAAACTGTCATATTCTGTACAAGAGACGGCTAGGGAAGATCCTCGATTGAAGCCAACCCAATTGATGACTTAGAGGCGTCAGCCGAGGTCATACCTGAGGATGTACTTTTGTAGTATTTTGGTTTAGCCAACATCGTACCTTCACCCTCTTCGCCAGTTAGTGTTCATGAAGAGCGAATTGAGGAGTTTCTAGCCGAGGGCATCCCCACTAGCAATGAAGAACTCCATGCATTGATGACCTCTTTATTTCGGTTGTCGAAGAAGGTGAGGGACTCTCCAACTCTGTCGGCCACCTATAATGATCTAGCCTTGGCTTTAAATGACATATTCTCCTCACAAAAGGCGGCCAAAGATAGCCGTGATGAAGCAGCCGCAGCTCTGCAACGCTTGGAATCTCTTCGGCAATAAAAGAATCGTGTTCATGCTACTTTTGACCAGGTAAATGAGGAGAGGCAGCGAAGTGTCGCCCGAATGCGTGATTTGCAGAGGCGGCGGTCCCAATTGCAAGCAGAATTAGAGAAGATCCAAGCAGAGATAAGGACTATAACCCTTGAAATAAGTGCCCTGGATTCAACTATTAAAACCCACGATTCCTCTCATTCCTCTTTGTTTCGGCAAGATCGCCATTTGGATAACGAGATAGGGGAGCTTGGTAATCAACATGTTGTGTGGGAATTGGATATGGAGATGGGTAATGAATGGTTGGCCCAACTGGAAAATGAGTGTGCTGAATGGAGGGGCAAACTTGTTTATGTAAAGTTGTCATTACCTGCTAATCCTTCTGAAGTGGTGTCCGAAGAACATCATTCTTCGGCTACGACTACTTCTTTGCCAGTTAATCCAGCAGTCCAAGTGCCAGGTGACCTTCCTACATCTTTACAAGATGCATCGGCCCGATCCGAACAACAACCAGAAGATACTCTAGCAGCCGATACGCAGGTTCTTACCGAGACCCAGTCAATTGATGTGGCTGAGATAGCACAGGGGTAGGAGTGGAAATCCCCGAAGAATTAGAGGTAGTTGAGGTAGTGGCTGTTGTTGCGGCCGGTGATGAGGAACAGACTGCAACAATTAGGAAAGACCAATCAATCATTGATTTAGCTAATCTTGAGACTTCAATAGCTGATGATATAGTGCAACATTCGATTGGTTCAATGCCGACCAATTCGGCTTCTTAGTTGTATCAACCCCAAATCGAAGGGTATGTTATTGTGACCAGACATCCGGTCTGTGGCTGTCGTTTGCCCGTACATTCCCCAAATCGAAGGGAAATTAGCCTCTTTTACGACCAGGCAGCCGGTTTGTGGCCGTTGATTACTTATGCATGTCCCAAAATCGAGGGGTAATATTTTCTTGAAAATGTCTACCATTTTCATTTCTTTTCCATGCATGTTTTAACGTTTAATCCATATTGCCGGCAACCCGTGGGTTCGCTATGAAGGGTCATTTCCTAGTTTGGTGATCGTTTGCCGATTTTACGATCTTTCATTTCAATCGGCGTGATGATTTTCCAAGTTAAGTCTCCTTCGGCAAACCTCTTTAGGCTCTATATGTTTGTCGTATGCTTTGGCCATTTTACGTTTACCGGCTTTGACTATTTTTATGATTGTCAGTCAATTTTCATCCAACTGACCCAACTCCATTAGCATGGCCTGTTGATATTCCTCCAAACTTAGAAAGTTTGGTTTGGCCATCCGTAATGATATTAACTTCTGAGGACAACACTGCATCTTGGCCATAGATTTATCCGATAGGATGTCGTCCCCATAGCTGTAGATTTGGAGTTTCTGATTGCCCATTTCATTTAAGACTGTCTTTGTAAAACGAGTTTATTCAAACTTTGCACAAAACATACACAACACGGGGTATTAAATAACACTCGGGTTTTATACAAGCGTAGAACAAAAACAAACAAAGCTAGGTGCAAAACTCCTATCGGCAGTTCATATGTTGTTGGTTGTCAAATCTGATCTTCTGTTGTGGTTCCCCATCTGCGACTCCTCGGCTATCCTTGCCTCAGAACTTAGGGCGGTCAGCCGATGCCACATGTCACGTATGATTTGGGTTTCCTCAATCATTTAAATCCTCCAAGGTAAATCGTGGTTCGGCTAATTGTTTTATTTCAAAACATCGCGAGATAAGATTACAGGATTTCCAAGATCCTTCTTCATACTTCTCTGTGATTGCTATGGGAGCCACATAGGGTGAATAGAGGACAACCTCTACGTTCTGAACCCCTGGTCGGAACGGGTTATCATCCGCTGAGACGATTTCTATCTTGTCTCCTTCCCAAAAGATGAGCTTTTGATGCATGGTAAAAGGAAGGCATCGGCTGGTGTGAATCCAGTCCCTGCCCAGCAGAATGGTGTAGGACGGCTTGCCATCTATTACAAAGAAGGCATACCTGACCGTCTTAGGACCAACTACTCCAGAAAGCGTTAGGACGGTGGTACGAGTAAACTAAGAGGTAAGAAACATGAATACAACTGAGTACAATAAAAGTAAAGGATAGAAAGATAGATAAAATTTGAGTTGTTTGATTGATTGTGTGTTCTCTATACAAAGAATGATCATATTTATAGTACAAAAAAAGAAAAGAAAAACAACTATACAAACGTCCCCATGTTAGCCATCAAATAACCCACTAAGTTCAATGGTTGTCTATGGGGGAGGTGGTGCCGATTTTCTCACCCTCTACTCCTCTGTCTAGGCAAAAGTTTGATATTTATAAGTGCAAAATGATTGAAGGGTGAATTTATTGTTCTCCGAGTATGAACTGTGTGCTACCAGCCTTCGTAAAAGAAAAAATGCTCTGGAATCAAAAGGATTTTGAATTATTTATCGTTTAATAAGTACTCCTTAAAAACTCACGTTGAATCTTGATGCACTTATGCTCTGAGATCTGATGAGTTATAAAACAGAAAATCTTAATAAGTTGATGAGATGTTGCAGCATTTTTATGTTTACTTCAGTCTAAAATTGGCAGCTATCTATAATACGAGACTCATGACGTAAAGAAGTTTATACCCAGTTCATTGAAATCATTCATGCACAGAATCTTCAGGGCTTCCTGAACAGCTATAGTGTTTTATGAAGTAAGGTGCAAAAGAATCAATTGTAAAACAGAACAAAGCATGTAGAGCGACGGCCTTCTTCATGAAGAAATCTATATTGAAGTGGATATCAAGGGTGAAGACGAAGGCACGGGGCTTTTGCTTTTGCTTTTGCTTGTGGTTGTGATAAGTGGAGGAGAACACGATGAAGATGGAGATGATGGAGTCAGCCTACTAGAGCAGCTTCTAAGTTTCTTCTTCTCCCCTTCACCTGCCTTGTCTTCGATACGATGGTGCCCAACTTTGGTTGAGTTCAAGCTCACTGGAATTATGCAATTGCAAAATAAACCTACACAAAATTGTCATAACACATTTTCTCATAGATGTATAGTTGCAGAATTCAGAAACCAACCAAATTTGAAAAGAATCAGAACAATACTCTAATCACATAAAGCCATATCAAGTAAACTTCTAAGATAAGTATTTCCTAAAGGCACATGCTTTAATCAGACCCAACTTTTCATTTGAGAATAGGGCGTTTACTACACTCTACGACTTGAGTAACCAACAGGGCACATCTGGGCCCATAGAGTCATGGTCATATCAATTTCCTATTAAGCTATTTTTAGTGCGAAAACCTGATTAATTAACAAAGATAAAAAGGAACTCAAGGATTTAGCAATATCATGAGAAAACAAAATATTAAACAAATTTGGAACTCGATGAAGTGACAAGAAATAGTTGGATATTAACATATTAAGTAACACATTAAGAGCCATAATGGATTGCGGTATTACCATATTAACATAATTAGGACTGCGATATTACCATATTAAGAGCCATAATTAGGATTGCGGTAAATTAACAACCATCGTAGACATAGTTAACTATGAATTCTCTGAATATGAATAGAGCATTGCAGATTCAGATGATGATTCATATAGCCGACTCATAGTTGACTGATTGAATTATCAATAAAGAGACTTACCGATTCGTGCAAGTCGGTTTACCCAACTAGGAATAGGATTGCCTGTAATTTTAAGACAAGCATCATTGCAGAAATGGTTACAGTTCTTGCTTATAAGGTTATAAGCATTTCCCTTATACTTCTCAGCAAGCTCTTCCATTACTCTTCTCACTTCTCCATGACTCATCTCTGTCCATCCAATCAAAATTGCCTTCCTAAACGTGAATCCCTCGCACTGTTTCGGTTCCCCTTCAAATATCCCCGTCGTTGGATACTCATGAGCTCCAAATGCATACTCTACTCCATGAACTAACAAAAAAATTATCCAAATTAATTAAGCCACCAAAATAAGCCTAGATCTATGTAATATCAGGAACAATTCAACAAATGTTATGTCTAAGAAAAAAACATTACTTCACCCGACCCAATTTATGTGTCACCTTTTAGATTTCGAGATTCAGATAAGCTTTTCTTTAACCGGTCAAAGTTAAACTGTTTGACTCTCGAAATTCGAACTGTGCTATATAAATTGAGATAGAAGTTACTACTCCGTCCGTCGATTTTTACTTATTATATATTGACTTGACACGTTTATTAAAGAGTCAAAAATAGAATGATAATTTTACTATATCACCCTTAATTATTACTTTACTAAGTATTGTTGAAATCAATCAAACATACGTTGTTCATCCACTAACAATTCCTTAAAAGTTTCCAATCAAATAATTAATGATAAGGATAAAATAGAAATAAAATGATAAATTATCTCTTGAATTTCAAAACTGGATAAGTAAAAATGGAAAGAGAGAGAGCAATTACTAACCTTGAACACCAGAATGGTAAACACCGAGACCAAGCCAATAAGCGTAACCATTAATGGAAGTTAGATCGTACACGTTTAGATGTACTGGCACGGATCCACGGCCACAACTAACTGAATTCTTTCTGCACAGCATCTTCGTACTTTTACTCTGTTACCGTAGCTAAAAAACAATAAGCAGCCACATTATAAAGCTAATACTAAATTTTTGATAATTAAATTCAGGTATCTTAGTAATCTTTGTGGCGTTATGGTGTAGCGCCGTCTAATTTTGTTGGAGAGTGGGTTGCTTTATACTAAATGAAATGTAGAAAGCAGAGAAAAAGAGAGGCTTTTTATAAATTTGAGAGGGAATTTTGGGAAAGCTTAATAAAAGAAAGGTTGGAAGCTTAGGAATCTGAGCTGTAGGGTGATCTAGTAATCTTTTTTTAGTAATTTAAAATTTGAAAAATTCTATTTTTCTGGGAGAAAGTAACGTACACTCATTATGATATCCAGTGGAAATGGTGGAGTGTGTTCCTTATAATATTGGGATGGGGCTTTGATTACTGTTATAGACGCATAATCTTCGATCATTCTGGTTTTAGAGTAACCTTATTGACCCTAATATTAACAAAATATACTACTTAGTGCCTCTTGTAATTGGTTTCTAATTTTTGAAAAGTTATCTTTTATTCCTCTACATTATTGAGTATTAAACTTGAAAGCGATGGTTTAAAATAAGGCATGTTATAAGTGGTAAATTAAATAATAATAGCTTATAAGGTATAAATTAAATAAGATCATATCATTTGAATAATAACTACATATAACCACCCGCCTCGCCGATAGAAAGTGAGATTAATGATATGGAAAATAAGGCATGTTATAAGCTAAGTTAAATATTGTCGGATCAGAAAATGATAAAAATAGTCCCCTTATGCTAGAAGATATTCCTTAATAGTTTTTATCTTTTAAATTTGCTAAAAATGAGCATATATGAGTATGACATATTTAGTAAATTTTGATTGTTAGGTTTAAAATTGTGAAAAAGAACAAGAGTAATTCAATTTGTTGTAGATGGTGCGGGTATGCGTTGTTTTTCTCTCTTGCAACCTTGTTAGATACAATACTCAAATCAAACTTGTTAATTTTTTGTTCTTGATTTACTTTTAGCTCTTCAATGTAAAGGATCCTTTTGTACCAATGGCTAATGGATTTCTAGGTTGTGCACCAAGTTTCAGTTGTACTTTCTCCAACAAGAAAAAATTGAAAATGAAAAATACAGCGAAAAGCAAATAAAGATTTTCTTTAAGTTCGTTTACCTTTTTATCCTAATCAGGTCAAACGTCTTTCTTACTCGTTCTATTTAATAATTTTCTTTGTTTTGTTTTTCACATAGGTCAAGCAATTAGTTGAAAATTTGTATTTACTAGTAGTATTTATTAACGTATATTATAATATACTCCATATATTTTGTAATATTTAGTGTTGTATAATTATAGTAGAATTAGAATTATCATTGTATTAGTATTCCACATTGTACACGCTATATATTTGTATTAATGAGAAAGACTCCCCAAGAAAAATCAATACAATTCTACATGGTATCAAGAGCCAAAATTTCCTCCCTACCTTAAACCTTGAAACGGCAGCCCTCCATACCTTTTCCCGGCGCCAAAACCGGTAGTATACCATCGTTATACGCTAATATACCTCTAATATACTGCCTCCTAAACCTCCCTATTTCTCCAATAGGTTGTATATCACCGGTATACGCTGTTATACCTCTAATATACAACCTTCTCAACCTCCCCGAACCCCCAAATTTTTTTCGGCAACCCTCATGGCGGAGAACAACCACGCTGGTTTTTCTTGCCGCGGCAGGAGCACAACGGGGGACTGGGCCTTCAGCAAATACCCAGACCATCTGCAGCCCAGTAGCATGGGAGCCCTATCGACAGGCCTCTATCACCAGGCCCAAGCTCCTACAGCCCTGCAGTTGCCCAATAGTCTGGTATCGTTACCAATGGGACACTGTCATCAGGCCCAATTGCCTGCAGCCCAACAGTGGCCCAACAGTTTCGGATCAGCACCAACGGGCCATATCCATCAGGCCCAATGTCATGGAGCCCAACAGTCCGCTCCAGGCCTTTCCCAATTTAATTTGGGCCATGATTTCGGCACATCGACTCCTCGGAAAGCCCGATAATGCGTGGTATATAGATATGAGCGTCACGTCACACCTCACCAACAATTCTGGTAATCTTCCTCAAATATGAAATTTAAATACTCCACAATCTATTCTGGTTGGAAACGATCATTGCATTCCAATTCAAGGTTTTGGCCACACCCTAACTCCATCACCGCATCCCCACTACTCCCTAAATAACGTCCTCTATGCCCCAAATATTGTCAAGAACCTAATCTCCGTTAGAAAATTTGTACAGATAACTCTGTATCAATTAATTTTGACCCATTTGGGTTTTCTATAACGGACCTACGTACCGGGAAACTCCATACAAGATGCAATAGTGAGGGGGACCTCTATCCTTTCCTATCCACATCCGCTGCCAGTGTCACCCCTCCCACATCTCTAACTACCCAAGTCTCTCATCTCACTGCTTTAGCAACAATCTCTCCGTCAACCTGGCACAATAGACTTGGACACCCAGGAGCTCATGTCTTTAATTTTCTTCGGAACAATAATTTAATTCGTTGCTCTAGTGGGAAGCCTACCCAACATTGTTTTTATTGCCCTTTAGGCAAACACGTTCGCCTCCCTTTTCAGTCTTCGTTAAGTGTTATGTTTTCTCTGTTTGATATTGTTCATGCAGATTTATGGACATCTTTTGTCATTAGTTCACTGGGTCATAAATTTTATCTTGTGTTATTAGATGACTTTTCTCACTTTATCTAGATTTACCCTCTAAAATTCAAGTTTAAAGTTTTTACCAAGTTTCTTGAGTTTCGTAACTTTATCAAAACACAATTTAAAAAAATCCATCAAATCATTCCAATGTGACATCGGTCATAAGTTTAATAATTCTGAGTTTCATAATTTTAGCACAAATAATGGCATGGTCTTCCGTTTATCCTGTCCCCACACCTCACCCCAAAATGAAAAAGCCGAACGAATCATTTGCACTATCAACAAAATAGTTCGTACCATTCTTTTCCATGTCTCTCTCCCCCCATCATTTTGGGTCTATGCAATAAAAATGGTAGCATACATCCTTAATATTTTACCTACCAGTACTCTTCCCAACAAAACCCCCACCAAAATTCTCTACCGTCGGATCCCTTCCTATGATCACCTTAGAATTTTCGGTTGCCTATGCTACCCAAATCTTTCATCCACTGCACCTCATAAATTAGCACCTCATACCACCCCCGTGTGTCTTCTTAGGATTCCCACCCAATCATAGGGGGTATTTGTGTTATGACATGTCTTCCTGTAAGATCATCGTGTCCCGTCATGTCACGTTTAACGAGGCAATCTTCCTATTTGACAATCTCTAAAAATTCCAGACTGCCGATTATATGTTCCTCGATGAGTCTGAACCCTCCCCCGCCGTCCGTCACCTGCTCAGTCCTCCGGTTACTATACCGTCGAACCTTCCACTACCGGCGTCAACCCAGCCCACCGCTGCCTCCCAGATTTCGGCAGCCACCAACCCATCTCCTATCGTCCACCCAGTCCTCCGCAACAATGCTATTATTCTGGCAGCAACAACCCCTCTCTTCAGCAATCTGTCAAGTCTGTCATAGTCAATGCCACTATCGGCAGTCGACCAGCCCCGTCTCTGCCATCCACCACTGGCAGCATCAGTAGTCCGTCCGACAACCACAGATCATCGCCGACTGCCATCTCCGTCAGAGTCAATCGATCTAGTGTCTCTCCATCACATCCTGTCGCCATTTATTCTGGCCACCGACATCCTCAACCAAACACCTCTGCACAACCCCCTCCTCCCAATTGTATCCGTTCCCGACACCCATGATCGTGATAATCAAACCCAGATCGACCTATTTGCACCTCGTCACATAAATCCTAACATATCCCAGTCAATGGACCAATCGTCTCCACCCCCACAATCACCCAATCTGACCAGCTCTTCACCCTAACTAAAACTGACGTTGTTCCTAGTACCCACCGACTCGACACCCTACTTAATCAACCAAACCAGTCGACAACCCAAACCCATCAATATATCTAACAACCCAACACCGACAACCCAACAGAATACCCATCCACCCACTGCCGCCACACACCCAATGGAAACCCGTGCCCAACACAGGATTTTCAAATCCGAAGTCAAGTTTAACTTATCCACATAAATTATTTCCCCAATTCCCAAAAACCCAAAATAGCCAAACTAAACCCAAACTAGAATGCGGCAATGTGTGAGGAAATTAATGCTTTAACGAAATAACACACTTGAGATTTGGTTCTTAGACCGGAGGAGGTGAATGTGATTCGATGTATGTGGCTTTTTCGTCACAAATACAACGACAGTGGTGACCTAGAGAGATATAAGGCGATACTTGTAGCTAATGTCACTAATCAGCAGAAGGGTATTGATTGTGGTGAGATGTTCAGTCCGGTTGTTAAACCGGCTACCATTCGCACAGTTCTGAGTATTGCTATGGGTAAGCATTGTTCGATTCATCAGCTTGATGTGAAGAATGCGTTTCTACATAGGGATTTGAAAGAAACTGTTTACATGCACCAGCCGTCTGGGGTTGTCCATCTAGTTGCCCCTCAGTATGTATGTCATCTTCGTAAGTCACTTTATGATTTGAAATAGGCCCCTAGAGCATGATATGATCGATTTGCACAGTACATTATGTGGATTGGGTTTGTATGCAGCAAGTGTGATAATTCTCTATTTATTTTTCATAAAGCTAGTAGCATTGCTTATTTGTTGTTATATGTGGATGATATTGTGCTTACCGACTCCTTTGATTTTTTTTTTAAAATGAGATCATTGCATTGCTTAAAACCGAGTTTGCTATGACTAACTTGAGGAAGTTGAGTTATTTTTTTGGGATATCAGTGACTAGATTTGTAGATTCTATGTTTTTGTGTCAGTACAATTATGCAAGTGAGATAGTATACAGGGCTAGAATGACGAACTGCAAGATAATGTCCACTCTGGTTGACTCTAAATCAAAGTTTAGTGTTGTTGATGGTAATCCAGTGACCGATCCCACCCTTTATAGGAGTCTTGTAGGAGCACTACAGTATCTTACTTTTACCAGACCTGATATTGCTTATGTTGTTCAGCAAGTATGCTTATTCATGCATGCCCCCGAGAAGCCTCATTTTACTGCCCTTAAGCGTATCATTCGATACGTTAAGGGCACACTTGATTATGGATTGCATATATACCCCTCAGCACCGACCAAGTTGTTATCATATAAGGATGCTGATTGGGCAGGCTATCCGGATACGCGACGCTCCACCTCCGAATACTGTGTGTTCTTATGAGATAATCTCATATCTTGGTCTGCAAGAGGCAAGCCACATTATCCCGTTCGAGTACAGAAGCATAATATAGAGGCGTTGCAAATGTTGTTGCTAAGATCTGCTGGCTCCGAAATCTTCTTTTGGAGCTTCAGTGTCCCATGCGTAAGGCGTATTTGGTTTACTGTGATAACATATCCGCCATTTATTTATCTCATAATCCAGTTCAGCATCAGCGAACCAAACATATTGAGATGGATATACACTTTGTTCGTGAGAAGGTTGCTATCAGTCATGTTAAGGTGTTACATGTGCCTTCTTTGTATCAGTATGCAGATATCTTCACGAAAGGTCTTCCTAGACATCTATTACTCGACTTCAGATCCAGTCTTAGCGTCCGGCCTCCTCCCGCTCCGACTAAGGGGGTGTATTAACGTATATTAATAATATACTCCATATATTTTGTAATATTTAGTGTTATATAATTATGGTAGAATTAGGATCATCATTATATTAAGATTTCACATTGTACACACTATATATATTTGTATTAATGAGAAAAACTCCGCAGTGAAGATTAATACAATTCTACCATATTTAGTGAAGAAACATAAGGTTTAAGATAAATATTATGGTTATCGTAAATGAATGGATAAAATAATTGTCGATATAATGATTTGATGTCTCAAAATGGGGTAACAAGTCGATATGAAAATTTTATTTTATTAAGAGGAGCAATGATTATATGTGCAATTATCTAATGTTACTGATTCAATCTACTATGATCCCCATGTAAATAGGCTAACGCCATATACCTGTGATATTAGATCAGTTAAAGAAAAATAGTTCGACCTCCAAACACGAGGAATCATACTAGCATCTCATGAGCTATGACCCATAGCCTACGGACTGGTCCATTGGTCAGCCTGATACACGGGACGGCTCAGATACATTTTATGTAGGAGAAAATGACAGAAATAGTCCCTTCTGTTTGAGGGTAAATTTAAAATAATCCGATAAGTATGCACTTATCAATCTTGATTGTTTAAATTTGTCTATGTTAACACACTATTAAATCGGTCAAATTTTTATCAAACTTTGTTCGGTTAGATGTGACGAAAATAATGCAAAAAAGGATTAAACTATATACACCAAGAAAATCCCATTAAATCCTAAAAAATGCAATACAAAAGACTACACTAAACACTAAAGAGATTTTAAAAAAATAGCAGAAATTAAACCTCATAAATTGCACTAGACTCTCGAAATAAATAAATCATAAGAACAACAAAAATTGTAGCTCTAAACGTGAGTTCCATTTTTTTTTCCAATAGCGTCATATCTAACAAATAGTGTTCGGTAAATATATATTTTTGAAACTGATAACTTAGCGTTCTATAAATATTTAATAAAAATTTAAATGTTACTCCCTCCGGATCAAAAAGGGTATTCACTTAGTCATTTGCAAACTTTTAAGAAAATACGACTCCCTCTGTCTCAGTTTATGTGACATCATTTCATTTTTAGTCTGTACCAAAAAAATGTCATCTTTCTATATTTAGAAATATTTTTACTTTATAAGATGATTTACAATCATACATTTATATAACATTTGTTTTGGACCATACATCTCAAAAGTTTTTCTTTTTTTCTTAAACTCTGTATCAAGTTAAATGGTGCCACATAAATTGAAACGAAGGGAGTAACTTCTAGGTAAAAATATGTAATTTGACTAAAATGTCCCTAATTAAATAAGTATTGAGATTTGATTATCTAACACTTAATAAAGACAAATATAGAAAAATAAGATTCATTTTTTTTTCAAAAAATAAAGGCTAAATTGACACTTTTTTTTTATCCAAAAAGAGTATTTGACAAAATTAAAAGATCACAACGGTTGAATACATAACGAACTATTTTAAACCTATCGTCAAACATAGAGACCATTCTGTTTTCTTCTCTAGCTCTGTCGAGGGATTTAGAATGACGTCATCCAGCGTAAGTGGAGATTGATGAACCGAATAACAATGTTGGCGAAGGATGTCTAGCAGTAGAAGAATTTTGGTCCGTATTTCAAGGCGATCTACTCTTTTCCATAGAAGAACACTTTGCGGTAACAACAAGCCAATCACCATCTCCAACGGTAAGGTCAGTAGTAATAGTACAAAGGAAGTTGAAAACTCTGTTGCTATAAGTCGACACGATGCATATAAACATCTGGAAAACCTTGACTTCATGACTGCTGCCAAGATGCTTTTCACGGAACCCGCTAAGAAGAAGAAATTCGGGTACTTTACTCATCTATTTTTCTCCTTGGCATTTTATCAAACAGTTTGCATCCATGTCTGTATATATATATTTCACGTTATATTCCTGTTTGTCCAATCACATGCTTCAAGTGATATTGAATTAAGTAAATAGTTTTATAGTTACGTGGAGGCACACTGACATAAGATGAATGGTTACACAATTGAAAGTTGTGATGGTGTTGAAACTGGATATTAATGTACAAGAACGTTGAGCAATGAGAATCTACTTGAAAAGGAGAAAAATTATACTGTAACAACTTTAACGGTTTAACCAATGACAAAGCTTTATGCTTCCATTCATGCTGTGGCTTAACCTTTTCAGGGAAAAATGATAGTTTTAAGATTTAAACAGTATGATCCTAAGTATGTTATAAGTGGAATAAGAGAGATTTTAAGTTTCTGAATTACTCGAGTGCTGAATTACTCTACCTAATAAAATGTAAGCCAAGAGATAATAAAGTTGTAAAGTAAAATGTGTGATTGGAGAGCAGTATGCTGCAGTGGTCTTTGTTGGAGGGGAATAAAATCTAATTTTATAGCTATTTAGTCTTCACATAGAATTAGGGTGGTTACACATACATTTCTTTCTTAAAAGAGAAATAACTACTGTTGCAGTGTCTTCCCTTGTTACATGTTTATGATAAATGTGCTAAAGAATGCTTATATGATACTTCTGTTCAGTTTGAACCAACTTATCTACTGTGAGTTTGTGACCATATTTCGACATGCTTATGCCCAGTGCCCTAGAGAAACAGGATGGAGGGGATCCATTCCCTTGATATCTCGTAACCTGCATCACATTTCACTAAGTTTTATGTTAAAATAAATTGTTTTTTTTTTGTTTTCATTGCTTGGTTGCAGATAATGACATATGTTTTGAGGTATAATGTCAGCAAAAAAGATTTTGAATGTCAAGTTTGTTTTCTTTTATGTTCTCTTACACAAACGCCAATCACAGCTCAACACATTTTGACATATTTTCTGGTGCCCTCAAACTTAACACGTCTCCATCTCTTCAACTTTTAAGTTGCATCATCATGAATATTGTGAATTTTTCATGGAAGTTTCCGCTCAAACTATGAATACGGATATCTCTATCTATTCTTTTTAACTCTACTGTTCCTCCTCTGGGGTCGTACTTCCCTCCTTATTTCAGTTGATTGACATACTTTTTACTCTTCTTCCATGATCAGGCTTGATTTTCATCTGGTACAATTATTCTTCGCTTGCTTGCCTTCACTGGGTACCTCTACTTTAATTTTTATCCCATGCTATTTCATATTTGAAGTAACCTTCCCTCTAGCGCTTCTGTTTAAAACAATATTTCTTGTACAGCTGTTTATTTGGTGGCTCAGTATGCTCGCTATGAAATTAGAAGAATGGAGGCGGTAATGGAAACTTCTCCTTCTTTGATTTATTTTTTTGGTCATCTTATAATATTTGTGGCTATGAACTAGTTGTAGATTTTCATATATTGATGCCATTTCCCCCCCAAGAGTATCTTCGTATGATCCAAATTATTATTTATGTTCCATGGTCTTTACATATTTATGGGTTACTTTAATATTCTTTTTTTGAGTATGTAACATTTGTGTGTATTTGACTAAATCAGTGCATAGGTTGCACTGAAACCATATTTACAACAAAAGTGAGAAAACTGATCCAAAAATCTGAAAATCTAACAAGAACCTAGGATTTCAATTATGGATTCAGTCTCCTCTTGGTAAATCTGCTTGCACCAAAAACAAAAAAGTTAATGCAATTCAGCTTGATCTTCTGTACTTCACTACTAATGTCTTCAAAGCACCTTGAATTTCTCTCTTTCCATATTGTCCACCAAATGCAAGCTGGGACAATCCTCCATCTATCTCTTTCTGAAGCTCCTATTCCTGCCTCCTCCCACTATGGAGTAGTTGAGTAATCTTATTTGCCATTAGCCAAACAATGCCCCTAACATTAACAAAGATCCTCCAAAGCTGCATTGTAGTCCTACAATGTAAAAATAGATGACCAACTGTCTCACCCTCTTCACCACATAAGTAACATCTGGAACAAAGAGAGAATTTCTCTTTTTTAGGTTTAATCAATATTCATGGAATACTTGTCCTCGAGTGCAAAAAGAGGCTGCAGGGTTTTGCCTCTGAGTGTTTGGCATGTGTGAGGAGTGCGTTTTAGAAGAAATTCGTCGAGTTGCTTTTCAATATGTATAGAAAAAACATTTATTTGTTTATGCATTTAATGTCAACCCTCTATTAATTACTCATCATGGGATACAAGAAATTTATATCGAAGCTTTTCATCCTCAAGACCATATATCCTCAAAACTCTTTTTGTCTGTAAATTCTTTCAGAGAAGTTTTGGGTTTATCTTACCAAACATTCTTCAAGTCTGGTTGAACTACATCAGTTTATTCTTTGTTTAAATCTCCAGAATCTCTTTCTTAGCAGGTTCTCAAACAAGTGATGGTGTTTCTTTCCAAGAACAAAATCAATTCCATTATTTAAAAACAAACAAGAGATCTTGTTTCCAGAAATAATTGGAAAGCTACACCATCACCATCACCAACGACAACAACAACTACGCCTCAATCCCAAGCTAGTTGGATCAACTATGTGAATCCTCACTAGCCATTTCGTCCATTTAGATCCCTCATCCCAATATTCTATATATTAGGTTTTCCACTCCTAGAAATTCTCTACTTTTTATATTGATATATAAATCCTTAACAAGATTGAAAGGACTCATAGAAAATATTGAACTAATGTGAGCGTAGCCTTTATCTCAACTAGCTGGTATCTCCTATTACAGTTCAGGTACAGGGAGCTAACCAAAAAAAATAAAGGAACAAAAGTTGAGGGATTAAGTTAGATTGAGCGATCTAATAAAATTTAGGAGGGTAACAACACTATTTACGGGGGAGAGAGTGTTCCAGCTAAAAAGAAACAAAAGGCATTTAGATTTCAGAAGTGGTTTGGAGTTGAATACCATTAAAACATCTTCGATTCCTTTTCCATAGACACCAAAAGATATAAGCTGGGATCATCATCCAGATTTTCCTGATGGCCCTGTCAACTTTCCATTTACACCACCCTTCCGCTACCTCCCTGATACCCTGAGTTTGAGCCCAGGTTAATCCCAAGATTGATGGAAACATACTCCACATATCTGCAGCCACTGGATAGCATAGGAATAAATGATTGATGGACTCTGAGTTGTGCAAACACAAGTAGCATCCACTGACCAATTGGAATTTCCTTTGGCAGATATTGTCTTGAGTTAGACAGGCTCCTTTGAGAGCTGCCCATGTGAAACATATAACCTTTATGGGCAGCTTTCTCTTCCAAAATAATCTTCCAAGGCCAATAGTCAATGATTTCATTCTGTTCACTAGCTATTTGTAGCCTGCTTTGACAGTGTAGGGGCCTGCTTCATAGTTTCCCCACCTGAGTCTTTCAGGGTTCTACTCAAGCATAGTGAACCTTTCCAATCTTCCCATCAATTCTAATAGACTATCCAACTCCCATTCTTGAATGTGTCTCCTAAAGTGGGGGACCCCCATATGTTCCCTGTTCTGTATGGAGCTACTGTAGCACTTGGGTCACTGGCTATTTGGAAGAGCAGAGGATAGCTCTCCTTGAGTGGGCAATTGTCTAACCAAGCAACTTTCCAGAATCTTATGTGCATCCCATTCCGTAATTTGAATGATATATTCTGAGAAAATTCCTCTCATAGACTGCAAATATGCGCCACTTGCACCTTTTGTAGCATGATCATTTCTAATCTTGTCTTATCTGATGAAAAGTCATCTACGTGACACTCATATTATGGATGTATTAAACCATAGAGGCATTCACTTCATACAAACACTGGCGTTCTTACAACCGTTCTATATTACTTGCCTTTCATTTTGGTAGGTACTCATAAACGAATTATAGCAAAATTTTGAAATAATGCCACCAATGGGAAAACAGCACCAATAAGGGAAAGAAAGGACAATCCAGATGGTGGTCTTGAACCACAAAAGAATGGGCCCTATGCTTGGCCATAGTGTGTAAAATGACCTCTAAGCACTTCTATGCTATCCAGATTTGCATTCATGATCCGTCTCTTCTTTCCTGGCCCAAAATTGTTTCATTTTTCAACGATCTTTTTATCTTTTAAAATATGTTTATTATAGTAATTAAGATGTTTAATTATTTTTTATCTCTTTATTCCACTTAAAGAAAACTTCAAAATGTTTTAGGGATCTAGTGATATTTCCCCCCAATAAATAAATCGATAAAAATACCCGAATAATTTATCCCAAAGCCAAACCAAAAACCAATAGTATGCAAATTCAGCTGAATATTATCCATGAACATGAAAGATAAGTGGTATAGTGTGGAGGGGAACATAAGATTCTAGAAAGCTATCCAGGATTGTTTTTTTCCATTAAGGTACTGTAAATATATGTTTTTTGATATGCTCTCCAGGATTGTTAGTGAAAGGAAGTCTAGAAGTTCGACCAACTTACAGTAAACATAGACGTAAAGAGAGAGGATAGGATGGTGTGAAGGGAGTCAGGCCCAAGGGTATTCGCCATAAAATCATACCACATGGGCTAAACTTTAGTGGGTAGAGTGTGGTATGGAAGACAATATGGAAATAATGGTGCCAAAGAAGATTAGTTTCTTCACGTGGTGTGCAACATGCAATATAATCTTAACATCTAATAATTTAAGGAAGGGAGAAGGATTCTGATGAGTTGGCATTGTGTGCGCGAGTGTGTGGAAAAGAAAGACTATGTCTTGTTGCATTGCAGAATTACTACTGGTCATGAGATTTTCTTTGCTAGGTATCTGACATTGCGGGGTGCTACTAAGAACTGTGGCTGAAACAGTTGCGAGTGGGAAGTGCAGAGAGTTAGAAGGAAAGAGAAAACAGTTCTGAAAGCAACACCATTGTGCCAACATTGGACCGTTTGAAATAGAGGAATAGAAGAATGTTCTGTAACTTTTGCAGCCTATAGTGATCAATGAAGTGGGTTAAAAAACAAGGGTTATGTCATCTGCCGAACCTTGGTAGACGGGAATTACCCCATACTTTTGCTTGGGGGTGGGTGGGTGGGTGGGTGGGGGTGGGTGGCAGGTACTCAGATGAAATAGTTGATGTGCGTGAATGTTTGCCCTGATACCACTGTTATTAATAAAAGAGAGAATTGTCTATAAAATAGAGCATGACATTGGAGTATGAATAGATAGCTTTTGTATCACTTATACTTTTGGTGCAAGGAAAAAATATTTTTATGTAAATGGGTAAGAATGGTAGAGGAATTGTGGAGTATGAAGAATGTTTTGATCATTTCGGCATCTAATTTAGTGAAGTCTTTTAATTCAAAAAGAAGTGTGGAATAGTTGTGCGACTGTTTCCTGCAAATTGTATGGTTGAGTTGTGTTTATGGTCATCAATTCTATGAGTGGAACTAAAAGAGAGAGGGACAGGCTTTTGGAACGGATAAAAGATAAGGCTGTTGTTGGGAGTTGGAGTAAGCAAGTGAAAAGCATAAATTGTCGTTGATACCTAGGGCTTTAGAATGCAGAAACTCAAAAAGGGAATGAACATTTGTCCTTTGTAAGCTAAATCAGTTTTAACTTTTGCGAAAGAGGAAAGATGTACGTAATTCTCTAAAAAATACCTAATTCAGCTAATTGTCTGTGATTTCGCTGTTAGGTTTATGGAAATAGATATAGTACTTTTGAGATGTGGAAAAAATTGTTCCATAAGACTTGTTTTTTTACTTCACATACTTTCTTTTTTCTACTTAAATCTGGTGTACGAATTATATTGTTTATTCATTAGTTATCTCTTCCCTTAGTTACACGTCTTATTTGGTGATCGAGGCAAGTAGAGACAATTCTCCTACAACATCCCAATGTGCTCGACTTTAAATATCAGAGTTTCGCATTCTTTACACTTTGTTGCTTTTGCTAGTACTAGTCTTCATTGGCTATCTTGTTCGAAAAATTCCGATCAGGAAGCTGAATTGAAAAAGAAAGCTGACAAAGATGCAAAAGCAAAAGAGCTGGAATTGATGGCTGAGGAGGAAAAACAAGAAGCTACTGATCCCCAACTTTCGGAGGTGAAAGCAAGACTAGATAAGTTGGAGGAGACCTTGAAAGAAATTGTGGTAGAGTCCAAAAAACAATCAGGTGGTATTGCAGACAGACCAATGGGCAATGCTGTCAAGAAAGAACATGCAACAACCAAGCCAGGGACTCCTAACTCTCGGGAAAAGACAACTCCCCCTAGTGAAGGGAAAACTCAAGCAAAAACATCTTTGCCTGATCAAAAGCATATAAAAAATGAAGGTTCCTCCAATGACGCCAGCAAATGAAATCAGTAGGATATATTATGTCACGATAGTCAAGATTTTTTGAAGAGCGCGAAGTACATAGCTTGGGAGCATAGGGAAAATACACTGCTGTGAAGAACTGATGCTTCAGTAATGTTATTTTTCAAATGAATATGTATTAATATCATTGGAAGATGTAACATTTGTAAGGATTACTTGCTTCCGTGTTGTTGCAGATTTTCGAAGCGGAAAAGCTTAATTTTGGAGCATCAGACATTTGACAATAGCATTCTTTTGTTGAGAAAAGGGTAGACGGGGATATATAAATTCATAAACAAAAGGCTCCTGAGCAATTTTGCTGGTCAAATCGGGGCACCACCTTGTTAAGGCTGAGGCATTCTTGTTTATATATTTTACATAATTTCTGATAAAATCAGTATTCATTGCTATCTTTCTTTCAGGAGTCGACATTTTCGGCCACGACTTCACTTGCCAATACTGGAGTATATTATTTACGTGTAATATTCGTAAAACTATTTTTAGTATATGAAATCTTAAAGCACTTGTAAGTGAAATTCATGTCCAAATATATAAACTTCTAACTTAATTTTTTTTTTAAATAGAGTTAAAACGCGTACAATGTAAGTATATTGAATTATCTAAACGCCGGTATTCGATCTATCTTACCATGGATGTGAGTTAGGGTGGCAAATGGGCCGTTTGAGCTGAAGTTGGGCGGGTCAAGATGGGCTGAATCAATAGATGGTTTAATGTCCACTCCCACCCCCACCCCCACCCCCTAAAGCTTACATGGGTTACGACAGGCGGGTCAATATGGGTTAAATGATGGGTCATAACTCAACTTGCCCAACTTAACCCATTACTTTTACAAATTTCAAATTTACCTTCTATGATATTTTATTTTGTATGATATTTGATTTTTCAATATCTTTATTTTTAAAATAAGAATAATATTTTAAAGAATTTTTTCATTTTTTATAAAAGCAAAATAAATATATAAAATAATGGGTGGGAGGGCTGGGGTAGTGGGGCGATGCGGGGGGGGGGGTAGTGGGCTAAGAAAAGTTTCTCATTTTTTATTAAAAAATTGTATAAGTAAAATAAATATATAAAGTAAAAACTTCGGGGCGGGGCGGGGAGGGGAGGGGAGGGGAGGGGAGGGGAGGGGGGGGGGATTATCTTTTTTTCTAACAGATAAAAGAATCTAAAAATAAATATTCAAATTGTTTTTTTTTCTTCGATCCGTGGAAAGATATACTCTAGGGTTTTAGACGAATCCGGGTATTTGGAGTTACGAAGGTGTAGCTGGAGCACATATTGTATTTTCTGGCTTCTGCTTTTTGTCCATTTATACAGAATGGTAAATGGGCTTCTATGATCATCGACCATAGGAATAGAAATTAAGCGTTAATCCTTACCAACCTGATTGGAGGACATGTATGGTTAGGTTCCATTTGTATACTTGGTGGAATCTGACATATCTTAACCAAACCCTTCGCAGCCGTACTGGAAGGTGCGGCTGGATCACCTCATTTTCAGGGAGAGCTAATGCTTGTTGGGTATTTTGGTTTGACACTGCTTCACACCCCCCCAAAAAAAGAAGTTTCACTATATTTTTTACCAGGGACAGGGCCTATCACAAGAATATTTTTTTATTGGGGCGATAGCTCTAAAAAGATTGTCAATCAATTCGAAGATAAAATTTCAAATCACAGATTTGTGCGAAATCCATGTTATTTTCATTCAACCGCTACAAGATTAATAATTCCATAAGCTTGGGCTTCTGTTGCTGACATAAAAACATCTCTTTCTATATCTTCGGATACAATCCACTTATTACCTGCAGAAGTCTCACTGCCATTAGCACCCTTTTTTAATACTCCTTGAGCTAATCCCTTATTGTTTTCGAGCATTAAGCTCAGAAATACGTTTATTTGCAAATATGATGGGACCCCGATCTCGCAGATATTTCAATTCCAGCGAATGATGACGCCATATCCTCAATCCGATTAATTCTTATCAAATTAGTATTCACAATTTGTGAGGATTGTTCTAGCTATATCAAAAATTCTTGATTAATAATAACATAATAAGATAAGTAACTTACTTCAGAAATCCTTTATGGAATCGCTTACTATTTCTGAACTTCAAAAAAGAGATAAAAATAACTGGAGATATTAGGTGATTTAGACGAGCGAGCGGCCTTTCTATCTTTTTGGGTTGCATGCCCAAGGCCATGCTTTTTGTAGATTGAGATGGATTGATCTTCGCTATCGTGCCTCTTCCTTGTACCAGTTGATGCTGGGGCAGTGCAACATATGAGTTTTTCTTAGGGAGTTAGCTTCCTGTAGCTGGGATTGTGTTGCAAGAGTTCCTACGGCTTCGTCTACGTCTAACCAACAACTTTGCCTTTCAACTTTAATCCGCCTATGAACCTTGGCTCGGGTGGGTGGGGTGGGGGTGGGGGATGGGGTAAGCAAATTTTTCTCATATAGAAAATTTAGGAATGGGGTGGGAGGCGGGGGTAGTGGGGGAGGGGGTAGGGGTAGGGGAAGTAAGAAAAAATTTCATATTTTTTAATTTTTTTTTTATAAAAGCAAAAAAGACTATGAAATAAAAATTTTAGGATGGGGTAGGGCATGGGGTGGGGGTGGAGTTCTTGTTCTAGTGGTTATGATGGGGTTTAGAGGCAAAGGGCAGAGAGTTTCCTGATTGTCAATAAGGCGGATAGGGGGAGGTAAGAAAATTTCATATTTTTAATATTTTTTATAAAAGTAACAAAAAATATAAAATAGAAATTTGAGGATGGAGTGGGGGTAGGTAGGGGTAGGATGGGGGTGGGGGTGGGGGGAGGGGAGAGGGAGAGGGGAGGTAAGAAAAAATTTATATTTTTATAAATTATTTATAAAAGTAAAAAAATTATATAAAATAGAAATTTGAGAATAGGGTAAGACGGGAGGAGGGGCAAGAGGTGGGGGTAGAGGTGGGTAGAGAGGTAGGGTGGGGTGGAGTAGGCAAGGTATGGGGCAGAGATGTGAGGGTGGTTCAGTGCTTGGGTGGGGTTTAGTGTAGGGGAGGGGTAGGGTGGATGGATGGTTCGGGTGCGTTGTAATAAAGGAATTTTTTAAATAATTATTTATAAACAAATCTTAATCTAAAGTGGAGTTCTAATCGTTAAGATTGATCATTTTCATGGGTCAAGTTTGAGCATCATCATGAGTTCATTTGGGCTGTTGATTTATGATGGGTCAACTTGGGCTAGCCCAAACCAACCCATCATCAAAATCACTCTTGCTCATATCCATAAACCTTGGGCGGATTAGGCGGGTCATTTGAATTTGGGCTAATTTTGTCATCCTAGCCAAAAGTAATCAAATGCTTGATGTATACTTAGGGATGTTAAATGAACGAGGTTGGTTGAATTTGAGTCTGTCAAAATAAGTTTCGTTAATAATTGAGCTCATATCAATACTTAATTAAGAGCTCATATCAATACTCAATTTGAGTCTGGATCACGACTGTGTCATAAACATTTTTCATTGACTTGGCAAATTGTGTGAATTTCACACCGAAGAGGCGCCTGCAAAGGCCCAAAATTAGATTTTTCTTATTTCCTCCTAGAATTCATTCTTTCTTATTTCATTCTTTTTTCTACCATATTTCTATCATCACCAAGATAACCACCGCCACTATCACTATCTGAAAAAAAACCATCAATTACATTTTCAATTCAAATCAATTTATTGCTCTCTTAGCTAGTAAAAAGAAAAAGAAAATCAAACGAGCTCATTGAAACTGTTAGATGATATTAATCTCCCTTGGGGAGTCTTTCATTAATATCAAGGTATATATAGAGTACAATATTCATCCCTTATACAATAGGAATCATAAGCCTATACAATAGAGGAATCCTAGTCTTACCATAATTATATTTACACAATATATGGAAATATTCTAATTATGGGTAGGAAATATATTGTTTCCTATATTTACACGTTTACACACCCCCTCAGTCGGAGCAGGAGGAGGCCGGACGCTGAGACTGGATCTGAAGTCAAGAAATAACTGTCTGGGAAGTCCTTTGGTAAATATGTCTGCATACTGATAGGATGATGGAACATGTAACACTCTGACATGGCCTAACGCAACTTTCTCACGAACGAAGTGTAGGTCTATCTCAATATGCTTGGTTCGCTGATGTTGAACCGGATTATGAGAAAGATAGATGGCAGAGATGTTATCACAATACACAATAGATGTCTGACGCAAAGGACACCGGGTTCTAACAAGAAATTTCTGAGCCAACAAATCTCGGCTACTACATTTGCAACGCCTCAGACTCGGCCTCGGCCTTTGGGCGAGATAGGGTAGTCTGTCGCTTGGCAGACCAAGAAATCAGATTATCCCCTAAGAAAACACAAAAGCCGGAGGTGGAGCGTCGTGTGTCCGGACATTCTGCCCAATCTGCATCCGTATATGAAAGCAACATGTCTGGTGCAGAGGGGTATAGGTGCAAATCATAATCAAGAGTGCCCTTAATGTATCGAATGATACGCTTAAGAGCAGTGAAATGAGACTCCATGGGGGCATGCATGAATAAGCACACCTGCTGAACAACATAAGATATGTCTGGCCTGGTGAATGTGAGATACTGAAGTGCACCTGCAAGGCTCCTATACAGAGTAGGATCAGAGACTGGAGCACCATCCATAGCACTGAGCTTAGATTTGGAATCAACTGGAGTAGGCACCTCTTTGCAGTTCGCCATCTTAGCCCTGTACACAATCTCTTCTGCATACTTACGCTGACACAAGAACATATGATTGGCAGACCTGGTCACTGATATCCCCAAAAAGTAACTCAGCTTCCCCAAATCAGTCATTGCAAATTCAGATTTGAGCAAGACAATAATCTCATTTTTCAATCCGTCGGAGGAGGCAGTAAGAATAATATCATTCACGTAAAGTAATAAGTAAGCAGTGCTACTACCTCGATGAAAAATGAAAAGTGATGTATCACTCTTGCTGCATACAAACCTAATCTGCAAGATATACCTGGCAAAGCGATCATACCACGCACGGGGGGCCTGCTTCAGGCCATATAGTGACTTACGAAGACGGCACACATAGTGAGGAATTGCTGGATGGGTGAACCCTGGTGGCTGATGCATGTAGACTGTCTCTCTCAGATCCCCATGTAAGAATACATTCTTCACATCAAGCTGATGGATCGGCCAGTGTTTGCCCATGGCAATGCTCAAAACTGTGCGGATGGTAGCTGGTTTGACAACCGGGCTGAAGGTCTCACCACAATCAATGTCCTCCTGCTGATTTGTGCCATTAACCACAAGACGGGCCTTATACCTCTCAAGATCCCCATTGTCTTTGAACTTGTGACGAAATAGCCACATACAACGAATGACATTCACCCCCTCGGGTCTAGGTACTAGATCCCACGTGTGCTGTTTAGTTAAAGCATTGAATTCCTCATACATAACCGCATTCCAATTAGGGTCTTGTTTGGCCAATTTTGGGTTCTTCGGAAGTGGAGAGATGGTTTAGGCAGACAAGTTGAAATGGACTTTGGGTTTGAAGATTCCATGCTTTGAACGAGTTTCCATTGGATGGGTAGGGACAGTGGATGGCGGAGTGGTGTCTGAGACGGGGGGTAAAGTCGGATAAGGAGAAGGTGGGGGCGAAGCCGTCAGAGGCGTCGCGGCTCCTGGATCGAGAGTCGCGGCGCTAGAAGGTTGACAGGCTTCTCTGAAGTTTGGGCACCGCGGCTCTGACGACGGAACAGAGGATGCGAGTTGTTCGATTATGAGGGGAAAGATGGCAGACTCGTCAAGAAATGAGTAGTCCTGTTTTTGGAATTTTGGAAGATTCGAAAACGGGAATGTGGTCTCGTCGAATGTGACGTGATGAGATATGTGGATCTGACGAGTCGACAAGTCATAGCATAGATAGCCCCTATGGTTCGGCGGGAATCCTAGAAAGACACATGGAGTGGACCTAGGAGCGAGCTTGTGAGGGGCGGTGGAGCTAAGGTTGGGATAGCACAGACAACTAAAAATCCGTAGATGATCATAAGAGGGGATTCTATGGTTGAGGATTTCGGTAGGGGTCATATTGTGAAGAGTGCTAGTAGGGAGAATATTTAGAGTGTATTCTGACATTTTAGCAGCATAGACCCAGAAGGGTGGAGGGAGGGAGGCATGAATCAATAGGGTGCGAATCATATTGTTAATGGTGCGGATGATTCTTTCAGCTTTACCATTTTGTGGTGAGGTGTGAGGGCAGGAGAAGCGAAAGACCATGCCATTAGTGGTACAAAAGCGGTGAAACATAGAGTTGTTGAATTCACGACCATTATCGCACTGAAATGATTTTATGCCTTTTCCAAATTGTGTTTGAATGAACTTGCGAAACTCAAGCGATTTAAATTTAAGAGGGTATAACCAAACGTAGTGTGAAAATTCATCAAGCAACACAAGATAATATTTATGACCGAGAGAACTAGAGATAGGAGATGTCCATAAATCGGCATGTATGATATCAAAAGGAGCAAATGTAACACTAGTAGATGATTTAAATGGAAGACGAATATGTTTGCCTAAAGAGCAAGAAACACAATTTTGGGCAAGTTTCCCATTACAAGCAATGAAATTGTTGCCTCTAAGAAAATTAAAAACTGGGACTCCTGGATGACCAAGCCTATTATGCCAAGTTGAAGAAGAAACAACCGCTAGAGTGACGGGAGAGCAAGATCTGGCAGCGGAGGTGGAAGTGAATGGATAGAGATCCCCCGTGCTATTGCATCTCGTAAGAGGTGTCCCCGTATGAAGATCCTTTACAGTAAAACCAAAAGGGTCAAAATCCACAGAGATAGAATTATTACGAGTAAATTTGGCGGACATATATGAGGTTCTTAATCATGTGTGGTGCATATAGGGTGTTTTTTAGAGAGAAGGGTGGATGAGGAGGTTGTATGTATGAGGTACCATAACCCTTAACTGGAATGCGTTGTCCACTACCAACTGTAACATATTGAGGATGCTTTAAACTAAACAGTTTAGGAATAGTACCTGCAGACTGGGTGACGTGAGATGTGGCGCCTGAGTCCATGTACCAAGTATTATCAGGTTGTTGCATAGAGAGGGTGATGAACGCCTGACCCAACTCAGTGGGTGTCATGCCGGAGGAGGGCTGCGGGACCTGACCTTGCATGAAGTGGGCCTGCTGTGGGGCTGGAGCGGGGCCTAACAAACCGGGGTAAGAATACGGATTGTATGGCTGCTGGTACTGGAATAGACTTGGCGCCGCGGCTCTGAACTGGGGCGCCACGACTCTGTACTGGGGCGCCGCAGCGTTGTAGACGAACTGTTGAGGAGCCGCGACCCAGTTGTTTTGCGATCTCTGTTGCTGTTGCTACTGTTGGTTTTGTTGATCGCAACCCTTGCCACGACCACGACCTCCTCTACCGCCGCGGCCTTTTCCACTTTCGCGTCGCGCCCCTGGCCGTTGGGAGTTGTCTGGTGGCGTCTGATCTTGGGGTTGCGTGTCGACAGCTAACACCTACTGGGCGTGCTCATCCTGCTTAGCACGACGAGTTTCTTCGAGCAACAATTGTGAGCGAGCTTTGTTAAAACTTGGTAGCGGATCTGCCTGTTGAATTATGGTGGCCAAAGTATCATATTCTCCCTTAGTAAGGCCAGAAATCATTTGTAGCACCATTTTATCGTCAGTGACAGGCGTGCCGATGTTGGAGAGTTGATCCGCTAGAAGTTTAAGCTGCTTGCAGTACTCATAGACATTGGAGAAGTTTTCAAGACGTGTTTTGTTGAACTGTTCTTCCAAATACACGGCACGAGTGTGCTTGTTGTCCTGCAAAAATTTCCTCCAAACGATTCCACAAGTCAAGGGCTGTGGAGTCAGATTTCATGATAGTAAGGAGCAAATCCTGAGAGATACTATCATATATCTATTGTTTGACGCCGGCGTCGAGACGATGCCAGATAGAATCGTCAACCTCCGTAGGGCGCGGAATAGTGTCATCAATATGGTCAAGCACGTTATAGAGACATGCATGATTGCGATTCAACCCAGGGAGAATACTGGTTATTTTCTTAATCAAGAATAATGAGAATATGGTTCTTGATGTTGGAAATAGTAAGGGCGGGGTGAAACGGGGGTGATGACTTTGTGGTGGGATTTGTGGAGGTAGAGGCGTCAGAAAGTGTGGAAGAATTAGGGATAGCCATTTAGAGAAGAGAAGAAAGGAAGAACAAAACCCGAAGAACAAGAAGAAAATCCGGGAGGGCCGCGGCGTAGGAGAGGCAGCCGACAGCTGTGGAAGAGAAAGGTTTTTTTAGGGTTTTGTTTATTTGGCTCTTGATACCGTGTTAGATGATATTAATCTCCCTTGGGGAGTCTTTCATTAATATCAAGGTATATATAGAGTACAATAATCATCCCTTATACAATAGGAATCCTAAGCATATACAAAAGAGGAATCCTAAGCCTATACAAAAGAGGAATCCTAAGCCTATACAAAAGAGGAATCCTAATCTTACCATAATTATATTTACACAATATATGGAAATATTCTAATTATGGGTATGGAATATATTGTTTCCTATATTTACACGTTTACAGAAACATATTAATAGGTTCTTTAGAATTCTTGAAGATTTAAAATGAGTTACTTTATTTGATGAAAAATTTGAGAAATTAATGTTGGGGTTGTCTTCGGATCTTCGTGAGGAATCTTTAGATGAAGTTATAGCAAATTTGAAAGAGTTTTTCTCAAAATTTTGAGTTAAAATCGTGGTTGGAACAAAAACACACATGGAGATAGTGAAAAATATCAAGAACATGATTTCCAATTTTTTTTGTTTGTAAATGCATTTCTTTTGTATGTTAATAACTTATAGGGTTTAGAAAAGAGATTTTTCTTTTCTTTTTTGAAATATTAATTTTTACATAAAATTTACTTTTTATATATTTGTGAAGTCCCAATTTGTTGTTACAATAATAATAATAATAGTAATAAAAACCATCTGCACATTCCTCCCCCTTGTTCTCCCTCACTTGCACGTCCCCCTCCCCTTTAATCTCCCTTAACCTCTTCTCCTTCCACCTCTCACAAGTTACACACACACAACTCACTATATATTCTACGTAGCATAAAGAAAGCACTTAGCACAAAGAACAAAAATCAGAAAAATACCAAGAGAGCAAGAAGGAAAATGATTAGTTGGAGTTTGAAAGTTCATTTGCAGTACGAAGCAACAAAAGGCGAGTTCTCTCACTCATAACTCTTAGTAGAATCCCTTATTTTTAAGTTACAACACATATTAGAATATGATCCGGATATTGAAAGAATGATCATGAAATTATTGTTAGTCGGTTATTTAATAACTAGTTTGGGTCATGAAATTTACAATCTGTTTCGCTGAGTTATGCTTGTTAGGATTGGATGAAATTTTACAGGGTTTTACATCTCTCCTTCACGATAATATTGAGCCCAAGCGGGACTAATACCGACATACGGTTTGAGAGTTATCGCAGTTCAAAGTTTCTGCCTCGGATCGAATGAAATCCGGAGGGCAGAACGTATAACAGAATAACTGTACATATTGATGAGGAATCTGAAAAGTTGTGCTGAATACAAGTTCTAGATTTCTCTGTTCTTGACAGTTTGAGACTTTACAGAGATTAATCCGACTTACGGATAAAGAGTTATGACTGTTTTAAGATTGTGTCTTGTTTTACAAAACATCTGGCGAAATAGTTTTCTGAGAGTTGTTAAAATAACAGAACTGAATGTTTCGGTGAGGAATCTGAAAAGTTGTGCCAAATAAAAGTTCTAGATTTCTCTGTTCTATACAGTTTGAGATTTTACGGAGATTAATCGGTGTTAAACAGAGCCCAGCACGTACCATTTGCCAAAATCTTTAGTATTAAGGAAAGTATATTGTGTGCATATTATAGTATATTTGTTACCTAGATTAGGTTATACACTTACCATAATTAGGATATACACTTACCATATTGTATAGTTAGAATTATGGTAGGAGAAGGTTTGTAACTTGTATATATATCTATTCAATCAATGAAAATAATCAAGGGGATTATTTCTTTCATGGTATCAAGAGACTAGGTCTAAACAAAAGTTTTCTTCTCTCAAACTTTTGCCTCCTCTTTGGCCGAGAACCCCCCCCCCCTCCCTCGGGTTTTTCTCTCCAAATATCTCGTCTTCCGCTCTCAAAAACCTCTCTTAAAATTATCCTCCTTCTTTGTTCTTTCAAAAAATGTCTAAGAACAATTTTCACCCTGCCCTCACGGTTTCCAATATCAAGCTCAGTATCCCTATTGTCCTTGAGATGGAAAACGTTCAATATGCAATGTGGGCGGAGTTGTTTAAAATTCACGCTATCTCTTATCAAGTTCTTCATCACATAATTCCTCCCGCTAGACCCCTTCCTGCGGAGGATCCTGAGGTATGGATTACACTTGATGCTACCGTTCTTCGGTGGATATACGCCACTATTTCAGTGGACCTTCTACAGACGATTATGGAGCCCGATACCACGGCTATGGCTGCATGGAATAGATTGCGTGACATATTCCAAGACAACCAACATTCCCGTATCGTCACACTCGAGCAGGAATTCTCTCTCGTTCGAATGGACGTATTTCCGAACGTTTCTGCATATTGCAAGACACTAAAGGAATTGGCGGATCAACTCCGTAACGTTGGCGCACCAGTAACAAATAATCGTCTAGTTCTATAGTTGGTTGTCGGTCTTTCGGAGGCCTATAATGGTGTTGGCACTCTCCTTCGCCAAAGCAACCCTCTTCCCGACTTCCATCAAGCCCGCTCCATGTTTACGTTGGAAGAAGCCGGTTTGGCTAAAAAGGCGGCTACCGGAGCAAGTCCAGTTGTCATGATGACGTCCTCTCCTAATCCGTCAGTTTTTGTTAATAATTCGGGCCAAAACCATAATAATGGTGGCGGCAAGAATAATCGCAAGAATAATAAAAACCGCGGGGGCAAACGCGGTGGTAATGGTGGAGGTTCCGGTAGTCAGCAAAACGTCGGTGGGTCCCATCCAATGAACAGTGGCCCACCACCCCCATGGGCCCAGCAATGGGGCCCATGGCGATGGAGCGATGGCGATGGGACCGTGGGCGGCAGCCCATACCGGCGGCAGAAATTCCGGCCGGTGGTCAGCCAACAATCCAGGCCCAATGCCCAGCAGTGGCGGCCCACTGGCCAGTGGCCCAACAGCGGCAGTGGTAGCAGTTACGGGCCAGGTCCAGCACGGCCAGGAGTTCTTGGGCCCCGTCCTCCGCAAGCCCATCATGCAGCAGGCCCCACTCAGACTGATATCGAGGCCGCGATGCACACGTTGGGGTTGACTCACCCAGACCCAAATTGGTACATGGACACCGGGGCCACTACTCACATGACTTCCGAATCAGGTACTCTCTCATCTTATTCCAATTTGAGCACCCCTGGGAGATAATTGTTGGTAATGGCGCTCTATTCCAATTCTAGGGTATGGTCGACGTTGTCTCCCCCTAATCCACCACTCCTCTTGAAAAATACTTTACATGCTCCTAAATTGATTAAAAATTTAGTGTCTGTCCGAAAGTTCACAAATGACAATTACATTTACATTGAGTTTGATCCTTTCGGTTTCTCTGTGAAGGATTTCAAGGCGGGAGTCATCTCATGAGGTGTGATAGTAGGGGATTCTGTATCCTATCATGCCGGTTTCGATCCATCGAGTCCAAATTTGCCGTCAACTTTGCACCATCTCTCCTTCCATGTGGCATGCTCGTCTGGTCATCCGGGATCTTCTATTTTATCGACTTTAGATAAAAATAGCTTTATTTCTTGTAAGTGCAGTCGTACTCCAATTTGTCAGTCTTGTTCATTAGGAAAAATTGTTAAGTTGCCATTTGTAGACTCCAATTCTCGTACGTCTATGTCATTTGACATTATTCATAGCGACTTATGGACATCTCCTGTTCTTAGTTCAATGGGTCATCGATATTATGTTCTCTTTTTAGATGATTATTCTAGATTTTTGTGGACGTTTCCAATTGCGAATAAATCACAAGTGTTTTCCGTCTTCATCAAATTTAGAGCGTTCATACGTACTCAATTCGAAAGAGAAATAAAAAATATTCAGTGTGATAATGGGAAAGAGTATGACAATAGGGAGTTTCGGGAATTTTGTGCTACTAATGGGATAAATTTTCATTTTTCATGTCCTCATACATCTTCACAAAATGGGAAAGCCGAACGCAAAATTCGTTCCATAAATAACATTGTCCGAACTCTCCTAATACATGCCTCCATACCTCCATATTTTTGGCATCATGCTCTACAAATGGCCACATATCTTCTTAACATAATTCCTTCTAAAGGTCTGACATATTCTTCCCCCCTCAAAATCCTATATAATAAGAACCCTTCTTATTCTCACCTTCGGATTTTTGGGTGCTTGTGTTATCCGTTATTCCCATCCACCACAATTAACAAACTTGAGGGTCTGTCTACCCCGTGTGTTTCTGGGTCATCCGTCGAATCATCGTGGTTATAAGTGTTTTGATTTATCCTCCAAGAAAATCATAATCAATCGCCATGTCATTTTTGATGAAACTCAATTCCCATTTACGAAAGTTCATACTCCCGAACCTAAGTCGTATAATTTTTGGATGACCAAATATCCCCGCTTATTATTCGAATTTTTCTGACAACTCCCGCATCTGACTCCCCACGCCCATCGCCTACGCCCCACAATAACGCTACTCCCATCGCTTCCAGCCATCGAATGGGCCTCCGCTATTGGGCTACCCACCACCTGAACTGGTCCAAACGTAACTCCAAAGATGTACCGATTTGGGCCAAGAGCCCATCGCTGCCGCTACCCATCCCGAGCCGGAAAATTCCCAAAATTCCCTCAATTCTTCCTCAAGTCATAGACCGGTCACTCGTAGTCAGGGGGGTACTTTTACCCCTAAAAGCCATTTTAATTTCCATCCTGATGTCTTTAAATCCCCCTTGCCACGCAATCCTGTGTCCGCATTAAATGACCCTAATTGGAAAATTGCTATGACTGATGAATATAATGCTCTTATTGATAATAAGACGTGGGAGTTGGTGCCCCGTCCATATGGTATTAATGTTATCAGGTCTATGTGGATTTTTGCTCACAAGGAGAATTCCGATGGGTCCTTTGCTCGACATAAGGCGCGACTTGTTGGTGATGGTAAGACTCAGCAGGTTGGAATTGATTGTGGTGAGACATTTAGTCCGGTGGTCAAACCGGCTACCATTCGCACTGTGCTTAGCTTGGCTCTTTCAAAGACTTGGCCAATCCATCAGTTGGATGTCAAGAATGCTTTTCTACATGGTGACCTCAAGGAAACAGTCTATATGCATCAGCCGTTGGGTTTCAGGGATCCCAACCGCCCTCATCATGTCTGTTTGTTGAAGAAATCATTATATGGGCTTAAGCAGTCTCCACGTGCCTGGTATACACGATTTGCTGATTTTGTTTCGACTATTGGGTTCACACACAGCAGGTCAGACAATTCTTTGTTCATCTACCGCCGTGGTTCGTCATTGGCCTATATTCTGTTATATGTGGATGATATCATTTTGACTGCCTCCTCCGATGCTTTGCGTCAGTCTATCATGGCCATGCTCAGTTCTGAATTTGCTATGAAGGACTTAGGGCCGTTGAGTTATTTTTTGGGGATTGCCGTCAAACGTCATTCAGGTGGTTTGTTTCTGTCTCAACGGAAGTATGCGGCTGAGATCATCGAGAGGGCTGGGATGTCATCCTGTAAGTCCACTTCCACGCCAGTTGATGCAAACCCAAAGCTAAGCGCCGCAGCAGGTGCACCATACGAGGACCCGACCCGCTATCGCAGTCTTGCAGGGGCCCTCCAGTATCTTACCTTTACCAGACCGGATATTACATATGCAGTTCAGCAGGTGTGTTTATTCATGCATGATCCCAGAGTTGAGCACATGAATGCAATCAAACGCATCATTCGGTATATTCAGGGGACACTAGACTATGGGTTGCACTTGTATCCTTCCTCTACATCCACACTTGTCTCTTACACGGATGCTGATTGGGGTGGTTGTCCCGACACCGCAGTCGACTTACGGCTATTGTATGTTCCTCGGCAACAACTTGGTCTTATGGTCGGCAAAGCGTCGAGGCAACTCTATCACGCTCAAGTGCAGAGGCGAATATCGAGGGTAGCGAATGTGGTCTCGTAATCATGTTGGCTCGTAATTTGCTTTTGGAGCTTCATTGTCCCATTCAGAAGGCAACCTTGGTATATTGCGATAACATTAGTGCCATCTACCTTTCAGGTAACCCAGTTCAACACCAGCGCACCAAGCATATCGAAATGGACATTCACTTTGTCCGTGAAAAGGTTGCAAAGGGTCAAGTTCGCGTATGCCATGTCCCGTCTCGTTATCAAATTGCAGACATTTTTACAAAGGGTCTACCGGCGGTTCTCTTTGAAGATTTTAGGGACAGTCTCAGCGTTCGAAGACCGCCCGCTATGACTGCGGGGGTGTGTTAAACAGAGCCCAGCACGTACCATTTGCCAAAATCTTTAGTATTAAGGAAAGTATATTGTGTGCATATTATAGTATATTTGTTACCTAGATTAGGTTATACACTTACCATAATTAGGATATACACTTACCATATTGTATAGTTAGAATTATGGTAGGAGAAGGTTTGTAACTTGTATATATATCTATTCAATCAATGAAAATAATCAAGGGGATTATTTCTTTCAATCGGACTTACGGATAAAACGTTACGACTATTTTAAGGTTGTGGCCTTTTTACAAAACAAAATCCTAGCGAGACAATTTTTATAGGGTTGTTTTTGCGTGAATTTGTGCTAGTTACACTAAGTATTTCCAGAGGGAACTTGGGATAGTGATAATAGCCTTGTGTTACCTTCGATTTGGCGTAAGAAACACCTTATTTGAAGTTACGGTTCGAGAGTTATAACCCTCATAAGTGGGAAGAGCAAAAAGTTGAAAGAAATGAACATTATTTGAATCTTCTGAAATATATATATATATATATATATATATATATGTGTGTGTGTGTGTGTGTGTGTGTGAGAGTGTGTGTAAGTTTAGTCACACATTCGAGATGATAGAAATCTCAGGTAAATAGTTTTGCTATCACCTATGGGGCTATTCAAATTTACTTGCCTTCGGGGCTATTCAAATATACTTGCCTTCGGGGCTATTCAAACACACTTGCCTTTGGAGCTATTCAAACACACTTGCCTTTGGGGCTATAATTGAAATGCATTAGATCGGGTTGCACACACCGCAACAAATATTTATAATATGTGATATGAGATAAGGTAGGTGTACTGGTTAACTAAGTATTCCCTAGGACGAGTTGGGAGGAGATTTTGTGTGTGAATATGTATGGGCTTGTACACCGACAGTGTTGAAACCTTTTTTCATGAAATGCTTATTATGTTCATATTATGAATGTACTTAAAATATTGTGAGGTTGCTTTGAATTGTAGGGCAATGTTATCACTCAGCCCCGGATGTAGGGCTGACTCTTTTATTTAACATTGTTTCAGGAAAGCGCGATAGAGGAAAAGCTCCGCAACAGGGCTATCGATTGTCACACAACATTATTGTCCCACCAATCCACTACTTCGGATTTGGTGAAAGTTGTTCTAGATTAAGTAGGTTTGAAAAACCAAGTTTTCGTTATCTCGGGGAATCAAGCCCCACATGAGACTGTTTTCTTTTGAGATTTGGATGTTTTTATTCTGTATTTGAACTTCCATCGAGTCTAGAAAATTGGGGATGTTCGAGTATGAGCTCGTGCTTTCATTAAAGAAGTACATGATTATATTATTTCTGCACCTAGATATATGTATAATTTAGGACGAAAAGAAAAGAAAATGGTTCGCATGGAAAGGGATGGTCGTCCAGGTGTCATCACGCCCTAGAGAAGACTTGAGAAAAGTCGGGGTGTGACAATATTATTGGATTAAATGACACATGTCCTAATTTTATTTATCATTTTACCACACCATTAGCGAGTGTGTTACACACATTATATATTTTGTTGATTATGTAAAAAGTGTCTAAATGGGATAGTCGGGCTATGCTCTGCCTTTGAAATAAGTGTATAGCTAAAATTGACCAGGACAAACTTTGTCAAAATATGTTTATATTTTTAGTTATTTGCTATATTATTTATAACTATAATAAATAGGAATTTATTTATTTAGTAATTAAGCAATTATAAAAATAACAAATAAAAAAATTAAAACTTGATAAAAGTTGGTTAGGTGTGGATCATGATATATTGGTTAGCTCATTTTGATCTAGCCAATTTCAATCCAACTACCTATTGAGCGATGAAGGGGGACCTTGACATAATTGGTAAAGTTGTTGTCATGTGATCAAGAGGTCACGAGTTCGAGCCGTGAAAACAATCTCTTGCAGAAATGCAGGGTAAGACTGCGTAAAATAAACCTTTTTAGCTCGAACTTTTCAAGAACTCCGCGCATAGCGGAAGCTTAGTACACTGAGCTATCCTTTAACTTTTGAGTGACATCGGGTAATGATCAATTTATTGATTCAATCTATTTTCAGTCGTATGAATTTAACTCCTACCGCCCATTTATCACCTCTTTTAAACTTGTTTGCATAGGCTCGTGCACAAATTTACGTTCAATAGTTTCAGGGGCTTTCACTTCCCCACGTCTTCGCTCGTGATTAAATATGACAGTGTATCCTGGACCCGGTGGATCCAGATTCGTTTTATAGGATATGGATCTTCAAATTTGGACCCGACGGATCCGGATCGGACCCAGATCTGTTTCTGACGGATCGGATCTGGATCTTGTATTTGAAATCCGTATCCGGTCCAGATTCGACCCGTGGATCCGTTTTTATTAAATATATCAATAACCTAGAATGGTGCAAATGAACCCCACATCTTCTTAGCCTAGAAGTTTTTTTTATGTTAATTGTTGCTGTTAAATATGGAAAAAGTTGCTGTTGAACATGGAAAAAGTGGTGTCGCTACAGTGTTCCCCCGCCTTTTAATTTAATTTAACTTTGAGTTCCCATTTGTTTCGTCGTCCAACTGAGGGTATTACCGTAAATGCAGCACATGTCTCTTTAAGTGTCCTTGCATTAATCCCTACATGTCAAACTGGTTCTCTTGTAATGTTTACTGTATGTCTTTCCAAGACTCTTCTTGGTTGATGCATTACTCTTTTTCAACACTTGGGTGGACCTCCATTAGTACCCGGTTACTCTTATTGACAATCTGGTTTTGTTGTATTAGCACAGATTGACTGGTGCATGTGTTACTGACTGTGTTTTGTGTGAATTGGTTTGTCAATCATTTTCTTCTACAGTTAATCAGCTATTATCTTCATCGTCCAGGGTGTTTTGTGTCTATCTGACTTGAAATAGGGCAATTATGATAACATTGGGTCTTACCGTCAATGTGTGTGTGCTAAGTTTACGTATTTCATATATACAGAAAGTCATGTCATACAGACTGCAGAGATATGTTCATCCAGAGGTTTCCCCTTTAAAAAACTTCTAGGCTAAAGAAGTTGTGTTATTGGCTCAACATGTGGAAATATTATTCAAGGCAAAAACTTTTACATGTGTAGATCGATCCGATGGATCCGGATCCGGATCCAGGCATGAAAAATGGATTTGGATCTAGTAAGATCCGGTCAAGATCCGATCCGTTGCCATCCCTAATCGTTTAGAGCCCCCCTTCGTACTACCAAGCCATCGACCTCCGATGATCAAAAGAATGTCTGAAGTAGCCTTCCAAAGTTTCCGAATTTGCTTTAGAGATTGAGCAAGTGTCATCAGTCTAGGACGCGGCCTTCGGGTGATGTCTACCAGAATAAGAATCCGTAGCCTAGTTGAGGTCAAACCAGGCTCGAGCAAAGAGCCATTTTTTGACATTCCAGTTGTCAAATGAAACAACTCGACTCTAATGAGTCCCAACTATAACCTTTGAAAATTACGGGACACGTGAATCTGATTTGGATATGGACCAATTGAATTTTCACTAAACGGCAAGAAACGGACCTACATTGTCCACTATTAGAATTGATTTTCTCAAAGAACCTATGCATCTTTCTGATTTTGCATGATATCTACCCTTAATAGAGCGACATACACAGTGCTGATTCATATAACTGACCTCAATTTACTTAAAGTTGAAGCATACCACTACTTGTTGGCAACTGTGTTTATTAGCGGTGACGCCACTTGCGGAAATGCAAGAGTTGTCAATACAGAAAGGTTAAAGAATAGGCTTCAACTAAGTTTTCAAAGCATATAACGTGTAAGTTTCAAAGTTCACACCAAGACGAAGCAATAGGATGGACCTTGTATGTCTTTGTTCTTTTTGGTGGGACACTCATTTTGTCAAGGACTATGTAAGTATTTCATTGCTAACTATGCATAAACAGTGAAGGAAATTGCATTGGACCTTTCCTCAAGTTAAAAAAACTCATGTGATGGAGGACAAGACACCTAAATAACAAGCAAACAGCTACTCTTCTCCCTGTTTGGTAGGTACAGAAAATATTGAACAAATAACTCCATTTTCCCTTTCTATGTGCCTTTCTGATAGAAACTGCTAGTTTTATCCGTAAAAAAAAAAAAGGCAGCCCGGTGCACTAAGCTCCCGCTATGCGGGGGTCAGGGGAAGGGCCGACCACAAGGGTTTATTGTACGCAGCTTTACCTAGCATTTCTGCAAGAGGCTGTTTTATCTGTATGCTTAAATAATCTATTGTATCCAACACAAACCAGACAATGTGGTATGACCCATGAGATAGTGCTACTAATTGTCTCACATGTTGCTTTCGATTCCTAAAGCAAATCCCAACCATGAATATTACATTTAGACTAGGAAAGCAACAACGTTGGATTAATCAATTCAACCACTATAAT
Source organism: Anisodus acutangulus (assembly GCA_029783415.1). Taxonomy (NCBI): domain Eukaryota; kingdom Viridiplantae; phylum Streptophyta; class Magnoliopsida; order Solanales; family Solanaceae; genus Anisodus; species Anisodus acutangulus. The sequence continues at coordinate 6,764,026 of CM056497.1, forward strand.
AGCACAACAAAAAAGATAGTTTTATCATATTCAGACTCACAGTTCGTCATAATGCAATAGATGTTTCGGCTTTTTCGAAGGTTTGACCATTTCAAACCATTAAATTCACAACATACATCAAAGGTGAAGGTAGTGGTAGAAAATTGATGTATATAGGAACAAGCATACTACCCGGGCAATAATTGATCTAGACGACCAATGCCCTCTTCCCCATTACTGGATATAGCTTAGATCATCAAAAAATTATAACAGCTGTTGAATTGTAGTGAGTGGATGCAGCTAAACAGTGAGAACCATCACATGTAGAAATAGAGCACAACGGTGTTTGTTTTTGACAATAACTCTGTAAAAAGAGAGTTGAGTTACACAGAGAAATAGTGAATACCTACTACATTATTTCACAAACACACATGCAAACAGGAGTGCAAGAGTCCACTTAAACCAAGCATCAAAGGTCACATGCAGACAAAGGTAATGTAACATACCTAATATTCCCAATTAAGGAAAAGACAGTCAATCTGACTAGATGAATATCAGCGAAAATTCAGCTCATATATCTTAATGCATCTTAAGTTAATGCCGACATCTAACGCCAATAAAAGTTAAAAGTATCTTGGTTATACTAAGTTACTAACAGTCAGTAAAGTTGGAGGACAGCTGGAAGGAAGCACTTAAGCTGCATAACAAAGTATTTGATCGGAGATGTTCCGCAACTGCAGCATAAAATGCGAAAGAGTTTACACCAAGAAATTTAGAATAGCAGCAAAATGATTTTAAAAAGAAAAAGAAAAATGAAACAGAGAAAATAAGATGGTGTAGCCAAATATAATTTACCTATACCTGAATAGCTGGTTTTGAACAGTAAGAAACAAAGCCCATATGAGGACATGCAACAACATACCCAGTATATTCCCACAAGTGGGGTCTGGGGAAGGTGGGTGTACGCAGACCTTACCTCTACCTTTGTGGGGTAGAGAAGTTGTTCTGATGGATCTCGGCTCAAAAAATTGTTTTTGAGGAAAAATGGTTTGAAAGAAATGCATTAGTAAAGAAGCCCATATGAGGACATGGTTACAATGAAAACTCGTCAAAAGAGGAAGCCTGCTCAAAGTTGAACTGGCTAAATTGCTACTGAAGTAGGACACAAATACATAAAATAACCTTGCCCCTAAAAATTATGAAATTATTGGGAGCTCTATATGCACCAGCAAAATCTTTGCGTAAAAGGTCAAAACATAGCAGTTTGAAAAGTTAAAGTAAATGGCAGAGAGGTCGAGTAGAAGGAGAAACCTATAACGCCAAATGCTTTAACTTCATAGCACTTTGCTAAGATGCAGTGCAAACTTTGTGAATGACGAAACAGGTCATGATTTTTGAGCTTCACACAATACATCAACTAAATTAGTAATGTTATTGAACATCTTCTCGGTAAGGCTGATGTAGTAGGATTGTAGGAAACCTTGAAAAGACAAATAAGTTAGCACGGCCAGACTTCCAATTGAACTGAAAAGTGTTTCTTTCTCATTCTAAACCTGCAGGTGTAATTTTTCCCAAGTAATGACATCCGGTGCATGGTCCGCAAGGAAGTTAGCAAGGCAACACAGGCAGGAAACGCAAACCCTATCTCTATTTCCTCTCTATGAACAATTTGGCCTTTTCCATCCAGCGAATAAATTCAAGTTTATCTTTGTTCTTCATGTATTGATGTAAGAATACACAAAGTCCATCGTTTATTCCCCTAGTCTCTAGGAAATCATAAAGAGAATTCTGCAGTCCATCATCCAATTCCCTGCAAATTACAAGTTGAAAAAGAAAGACCAATCAAAATATCAGTTGAACTGCAAATGCTAGCAATGGGAGTCCACCAGTTGCACAGGGAAAGAAAACAGAAAGAGAATATACATGAAGAATTGGGAGTACTATCACCAACACAAAACCTATCAGAACTAAATAACGACTCCTTGCAAAGTTTCAAATTTAATTATTTATAATTAAAACAATACGGGAATGCTTCAAAACCATGGTAGACAAGAGCTCCTGAAGTTATTACACCAAACACATAAGCAAACGCAACAGAAAATTTCTTATTAAGAAATTTTAGTGATCTAGATGGAGAATAGGAAATTAAATCAGAGATACATACTTAAATGCAGGGCCTACATAAGGCTCATCCACTATGCCTTTCTGCCCACGCATGTAAACTTTACGAATCTCAATGCTGTTTGGCCATGCAGAACAAACAATCTCGAGCACATCATTGCTTTCGCCTTTGAGAACATTGACAATCATAGTTATGTGAAGTTGCACGTCATCAGCTGCAGATATGTCACCACCTTTTTTAACAGGGACAGATGCATCGAACATGGTAACTTCAACTTTAATCTCTTCATTCTCTCCAAATTTCTTGTTTAATTTAATCCATTGCTCTCCAGGCCTTTCATCAATGATAAATGAATCAAATTCCGCGATAGGCTGCAATTCAGTAATTGCAAAAATTAGCACTAGAGACATTGCTGAATCACGCTATTCAATGTATGAACACATAAGTCAACAACTAGCCAAATAATAAATACTAACATAATTCAAAAGTTACCTTCTGCAACACGAGTAACCTGGAATAGATATACCACGTGTCACAACCATACAACAGAGCATAGAGATGAAGCAGATAAGTACAAGATAATCACTAGTTAAATTCAGTCCACATTACATGGATCAGCAAAGAATACACATATATGTAGCTTTACAAATTTCTGTTTTTAGCATTTTCAAAGTTAACTACCACAAAGTATATTTTGTAACGTGCATAGATTTTATTAGAAATCAGGGTGTGGTAGCTACGTGAGCAACATTCAAACCTGATTGTAATGCACGGATTCTGTTATATATATAAAATTTACTTTTTAAATGTCTTGAATGCTTCAGACCACATGATGACATTACTTTACTATCAAACACATCCGATGCGAAACAAAAGTTCAAGACTCTTCATTTATCACTTTTAGCAAACAAGTAAAATCTAAGATTTTCTAAATGAACATTCTCGTTTTGGTTCAGATAATCGGTTTATCCTGTCTATGGTGTGGAAGAGATCACTGCTTTGGTGGCAAAGTTCATAAATACAGTTTACTCTTCTCTGAAGTCACCCGCCTTCTACTAGTTTTCTCCCAACAAAAAGCCAAACCCTACTTTAAGAAAGAGTGAAAATCTACAAGTCTTCCCCTATACCAGTCATACCTTAAGAAAATGGTAAAGATCATCAAACTTCAGCCTAAACATGGAGGAAAAATAAAAGAGAAGAACCACGGGGTTTGACAAGGTTCATCATTTTTCATGGTTAAGAGGGTATTATATGGAACACCTATGTCAATTCTAATCAGCAAGCCCTAATAAATTATAAGGTTCAATTGCATGCTTAAACATGGCAAACAGGACCAGGTGCGAATTTAGGTTTATAAAAATGGGGCACGTGAACTCATGGTCATTCCGAAAAATGAAGTAAAAATTGTACATATTTTGTAAAATTAATCTAATATTTTCGCCTGACACCCATACTCCAAAAGGGCTAAAAGGTGATGCTGAGTTATTTAGCCAAAGGATCATGGATCAATTCCCACTTAGTACTTTCTTTTTTCTCACTTTTTAGTGGTGCCTCTGATACGGGACTACCTGAAATAAACAAAAGGAACTAATCCGCTAGACCGCCATTGTACCTTAGCTAACTTTGCAACCACCAATTTGTCGTTTACAAAGATGCAGGAAACGAAAATAAGTAACTGCTAAGTATTACAAGAAAATGAAATTACAACAGTCTGAAAGTTCAGTAAACTTGAACAAGAAACTGGAACAGTTTTGGTATGCTGAGTCGAGTGATTGCACTCTGTCTTTAAGACAAGATTGCCCCGTATGTATCCTTTCTACGTCCTGAAAAATAGTCTCCCAAGATAAAACAACAAATGAACAATTGAGCAAAGGAAACTCAAGTGCTACCTTGAAGAATGTTGAGTAATGAAATGATGATGAATGTAGGAAGAATTTGATTTCGTTTCAGTTTTTGTGTGTCTCAACAATTGTGCAAAGGGTCATTTATATAGTTGAAGGAGAGGTCTTACCAACTGCCCACATAATTGTTGTTACTTGCCAAGTAATGACAATTATGGAGGTAGTAATTCACCAAAATAAATGGTGAATTGATGTGCAACGGATTGACCTTTAGGGAGAGTTATTCAGCCAAAATAAATGACTGAATTGAGTGCATATGAAGGCTGTTGACGTTCCAAAAACCCAACAGAAAAGTTCTCTGCCCAATTTTGACTTACTTGAAACTTTAGAGACCAAACTGTAAATATGAAACAATTCTGGTTCAAAAAGATAATATCAGAAGAAGCACAGCCCACGACCCACGACCCGTGACCGATACCGGACGGGCGGCGGCGCGCGTGGGCTTATCCTCGAACCGATGCACATCTAGGTCCTCCCTCCTTTAAACACATGGGATACCCTTGGGGTCCCAAACCCCAAGCCAACTTTGATACTTATTAACTAAACAAATCTTTATTCCCCCACCGATGAGGGAAGATTGCTCTTTAACACTTTTTTTCATGCTTCAAACACCTCACTTCGTAGACCAATATCTCTTTCATTTCTCAACGAAATTTGACGATCCTTGGCCCTACGGTCATCTACTTACTTGGTAGATTATGCACGTGTGAAGAACCGAAGGTTCCAACATGCGGAACACTAGTGTTTAAGTCATTAAAGATGGTTGGACGCAACTCCAGCCAAAGGCAAATTTCCAACACAATTTAACAAGAAACTAGCTTTTCTCTCTGAGCCTAATGTATGTTCAAGATTTATATAAATGATTCACCTTGCTAGAAATTGAGGCATAACTGTAGTAGCATACCTCTTTAATACAAGCAATTGCCTCATAGAATGAGTTAAGTGCGTACCTGAGAGGGAGGAGTACGTTCAAGCTCGTAGCGAATTTCGTAGCGGAGGAGTCTGAGAATGTTTTCTTCAAATGCTTCCTTACGCATCTCCGATATGTAATTTCTAGTCAAATTGAAGATCACTGGCTGGGGTTGCTGCTGAAGCAAAACCCTTTTGGCTATTCCTCCTAAAGGTCTAACTAAACGACGAGCCATTGCTGATGGATGAATTCCAAGTTCCCAGCCAAGGGCTTAAGGAGGGTTTAACAATCTTTCAGAAGGTGTTTGGATGGATTTATTTTAAGTGTTAATTGATTTTTAAGTATTTTTTTAGTTTTTGTGATGTTTGATTATAAAAAAATATTTAAAAATATTTACTTTAGCCATGAAAAGTATTAAAAATAATTTTTAATTTTTAACTTATAAGCTATTTTATAAAAATTAATTCAAACACCCTCAGCCATCCTTCCCTTTAATCTCAGTTGCTCTATTGGGCTGTACCTCGGTGCGGAACCTGGAAATGTTTCATGGGTCAATTGGTCATGTTTGGTTCATTCGCACAAATGACCTATCTCATGGTCTTTAATTTTCGCCTCTTAAATTTGTGATTATTTTTGCTCTTCAATATTTTTGGCAAGATACAATTTAAATTTCATAATGCATAATTTATATTTAGCTTTGATATATGTATAATAACATTACACAAGTTATATCAAACAATGCAAAACTTTCAACATTCAACATAATCCGAAAAAAAATCATAAATTTAGATTTCACTCGACATAATTAGTATTTACCTCCGGCATATGTATCATCCACACAAATTATGCTAAAAAGGGCAAAATTTTAATACTCAACATAATCTAAAAAATAATACACAAGTTATGTCCCATAACTTGATTCCTACCGAATTTGTGTTAAGCGATGCAAAATTTTATTTCTGAAAATGTATTTGAAGATTTTCACTAAACAAGCCGCAGGGTCAACAATTAAAAATCACATATTTAAGGAGCAAAAACTAAAGAACCAGTGCATTTGAAGGGAAATCAGTGCAAAAATTCGATCATGTTCCCGGTGAATTTGGCAAAGTTAGGTGGGATATCCAATTTTTGAATCGTTGATAAATATTTAGCCACTAATTAAATGCAATCTATAAATAGCTAGTTTAAAGTATAAATAAACTCTGGACAAAAAAATCATTGCTAAAATACAAAAATAGTCCAGCATATTATGTTGTAGTTCAAAATTTTGACAAGTGAAATTTCATCATAATATGTTGGAGTTCGAACTCAAAGATCAAATCTTTGAATTCTCAAAATCATAAAATGGAGGAATCCTTTCTTGAGTTATTAGCCCTTGAGTTCTCACATTAATAAATATTATATTAAATTTATGAATAAAATCCTTGAATTTTCAGCTATAAAATCATGAAATGATTTTTTTCTTGAGTTTGAACTTTAAGGACATAATTATTAAATTTTTAGATGTAGAATTACAAATTCAAGGAGAGAATCTTTGAGTTCAAACTTCATAAATAATTCATGAAATTCAAACTTTTATAAGTTAATGAATGATTTAAGTATGAGATTTAAAGTTGCCAACAACATAATTTTTTCGTGTTTAGTTTAGTTTAGGAGTATTTTTGTCCTACTTACTATAAAGTGGATAAATGTTAGTAATTAGTCTTGAAATGGTGGCTAATTCCTCATCGCTGGTCTGAAATGTGGCTATTTACCCATTTTGTCGAATTGATTTCATGACGGCCCAATTGCCGGTCAACTTATAAAGGTTGGTTTCTTTACTAGCCAAAATACTCAAACTCCTTACCTGTCCAAAATCCAAAACCCTAAACCTCTCTCACCACCGTACCCCGTCTGCGATCTTGCAACTTGTCGGCATTATCCATTTGTAAGTCTCCTTTCTTATTTATTTCTCGCTCTCCATGTGTATCTCTTTCACGTTCCTTCCGAAACACAAAATAACCTCTATCACTGTTTTCATACTGCAGTTACTGATAGAATACGTATTATATATGATAGTAGTAGAAATGATGATATCTGGGACAGAGTGGGAGTGGCCTCGGTGGAGGAAAAGATGCGGTAAGCGAGTTTGAGGTAGTTTAGATATGCAGAGGAGAGACACAAATGACCCAATACTGTGAGAGGTTGGCTATGGGCATGTTCAGGAGGGGTAGAGGTAGCCCGAAGATTGAGGAGAGTTTTAGATGTGATATGGCGCAATTGTTGAGGATACAAATTAGGGTAGAAGGTTAGAAGTGTAGTAGTTAGTCGAGCGTAGTTTTATTTACGCTTACAAACTGGTAGCGGTAGTGTTATTATTATAGGCCCGCTTAGCCTATCATACTAATATGCGCATTTTTGCGTTATAGTCCCATGTAGCTTGATTTCTGCTTATATGTGTCATTTAGTGTACTTTGTTTAGCTTATTTATATGCGTTAGTTACTGCTTACTTTTTCGGAATGCGCTATAATATTTTATTCGCTTTTGATACCAGCATTTTCATACTTAAATTTTTTCTGACCGGTTCTCTTGCTTGCTTTGCTTTTGCTTGTGCTTATGCTCTCTCTTGAGCCGAGAGTCTCTCGTAAACAACCGTTCTACCTACCAAGGTGGATTTAATTTAAGGTCTGTGTACACTCTACCCTCTCCAGACCCTACACTATGTGATTTGGTATGTTGTTGTATGTGAGCCTTGGATTCTGGTAATTTGTAGAGTATCATTTACTATTTAATTTGCAACCATGCTTGTTTCCTATAGTATATGATAGTCAAATGTCGGATGGTGAGTCTACCTTTGAGTATTCATAGTAATCAATGTTATGGACATGTCTCTCAATATAATCAGATAACATGAGATATTTTATCTTGATGTTGTAAATTTACATTTCCTAGAATGAAATTCAAGTCATTTTCCAATCATTCTATTCAGACCTATGGTTTCACCTTTTTTTATTTTCAATTTTGGCATTTCTTATGATTTCAAGCATTTTCAGACCCACTAATTCAGTTCAGCCCTTAAATTGAGTTAAAGTTGGTGTTTGAGAAGTCTGATAGTCCTTATATCTAATACTCCTAACAAACTTTTGTCTACCTTTGCCTATTTGTTCTCGCAGAGATAGCTAACAATGGCAGAGGAGGTGCCACAGGCTCTAAATTATATACCCGAAGTGATTCTAAAGAAGAGGAAGAACACTGAAGAATGGGCAATCAGAAGAAAACTACAGCTAGAGCAGAAAGTCAAGAAACATAAATCTGATAATTTTGCTATTAAGAAGCCTGAGCAGTTTATTCGAGAGTATAGAGACAAGGCATGTATATCTATGAATTGTATCTTTTGTTTAAATTGTATTTCAGCTTTTCCCTTCATCATATACCTACTGTAAAATTATTACTTGCACATATATTTTCTTTTATTTGTGACATTCCATTTATTTCATCAAGCAATTGTTCAATCTTTCCATTTTTTCCTTTTTGCTTCAGCATGTTACTTTGGTTTTGAGTTTCTTTATCGGTTGTAGAATCTTTCATCAGGATTTTTGTTGTGCAGTGACAGTGCATTTGTCAAGTTTTGATATATTCAATGTGTGATATTTACTTTGGTTTGTGTCCCTAAACAAAATGATCTCCAAATTTTATTGGTAGTCATTTGCAAGCAACCAGCATCTTTCTGTCTTTCCTTGGTATGAAAGTCATTGTGGTCAAATCTTTTCGTTAGCATTCTCTAGGGGTCTCTAAATTAATGATGCTCCAAGAAAGAGACCTGATGGGATTGTACAATTGCTAGAAGCAAGGGGGTAAAAGACCTTCTGAAGCAGTATGGACAAAGATGTATTAAGGAGAGATTTATTCCACGCTCAAATTTAGGTGACCAGGACTGCAACTATTTATTTTGGGTTAGGCAAATACTCTGGATCTACTTTTACCTTGTACTTACATACAGATCAACTTGTAATAATTTGATTTATAAACTGTGGTATATTGTTTGTTGAACATTCTCCCATCTGAGCTGTTGTAAATATTTGTAGGAGATGGACCTTGTCCAAATGAAACAAAGGGGTAAGAACAGATCCAGGCGAGCATTTATCACGTCTGATTCCAGTCTCCTTTTTGTCATACGCATTGGAGGGTTGGTTCCTGGCTTTACGGTCATACTTTTACTTTTTGGATATGTATCCTACTTTTGGGTCCTAATATTTGTGATTAACTTCAGGAAAAGTGATATGCATCCAAGGACACGAAAGCTTTTGTATTCTTTGAGGCTGCGGAAAATCTTCAACGGTGTCTTTGTGAAGGCAGATGCAAGAATATTGGAAATTCTGCAAAAGGTGGAGCCTTATGTCACATATGGGTAGGTTTAAGTAACCTTTTCTGCTATTTTGCTGCATGACATTTGATGAACCCACTTTACTGGATATCCTCAAAGTACTCAACCTCAAGTCGGTAGTAAGTATATGCATTATGCTTGCTGGAGAGGGGGTGGACTTGCCTTTTTATCTTACTGGTTTCTTGGTTTTGGTTGATTACTTTTCTGTCCGTTGTTCATGTCTAATAGTCCTTGATACATATGACAAGGTGCTTGACTTTCTCTCCCTTGGCTATATCAGTCTTTTCAAGTTAAATGTGCTGTCAAACATCCAGTATAACTCCTCAAAAAAACATCCAGTATAACTACAGTATGAAGGTGTTTGGGCGTCTGTGAATAACCAACATTTACAACTGCATGATTGTCTGATGTTCTGCGGCAGTAACTAAGTTTGGACAAGTTGCTCGTTTAACTTTTCCACGTCTATTTTTTTATTAAGAAAGTTGATTGCTTAACTATAGTAGGCTGTTACCAAAGAGCCACACCTATCTTCTGAATGGGCATACTACTCTATTTCCACCTTCTGGGTTGGAATACACTCCAGCTGAAACTCAATAGTGCATGCCCCTAGCTATGGGGCGTACTACCTTTTGCTTCTTTTTTTTAGAGTGAATAAAGTATTAACCCAATTGATGCTAAAATTATTAATTAATCGAATCAGGACAATAAAGTAAGGTCATGCGACTGTTCCAGAAATTTCTAGTAAAGACCTCATTCTACAACATGGAAGCCTGTCAGTAAATGTCTAAGCAGTATTTACTTGCTAGCATTCGCCCAAGCAAGCATTAAAATAGTCACAAGTACCATCTTTTTTGAAGGAGACAATTGTTGCCCCCTTTCTTTAATGTTCTATTGTGGGATTTCACTGAGTATGTTGTTGTTGATTGGTGCTTGACTCTCTTGTCCCAGCAATTTTATATTTTACATTCATATTAGAACTGCCAAAGGGACCTAATCTAAATACTTTAATTGGTTATGTACTATCTCATATTTCATTTCTCCTACTGAGGAGAGCAATTTTCTTGTCATGCCAAAATATATTTGCTTTGTCTTTGATGTTAAATTAATGTATGTCAAAAAAGAGGAATATGAGACCCTTAATTAAGTCTGTAATCCCTTGGCATTTTGATCATATAACCACTTCAATTTCAGCTATCCCGGAATGGATATATATCTACCATCCCTGATCCTACCAAGTTGATGACAATTAGACTTGAAGAAAGTTTTAATGTGTATCATATGAGATCAGTAGCTAGTAATATAGTTATGTGACACCAGGATCACATAGGTCTGCTTTTTCAGCTAAGGTTCACTATCTCTAACTTAGAAACATGCCTGATCTTGGTAGAACATTAAAATTGCAGTTGTTTATTCCTTAAGCAGGAATTTTAAGTTTTAACAATGTAAAGCAAAACTGCTTTAGCAGTTCCCCGTATTCTGCTTCTGTCATAAACTATGGGCTGTAGAATAGTTCTAATGGTTTTGTTCATGCTTTTGAAGATATCCAAATCTCAAGAGCATCAAGGATCTGCTTTACAAGAAAGGTGCTGGAAAAATTGACAACCAGAGAGTGCCTTTAACAAGCAACGAAGTTGTCGAACAGGTACCATGAATTCTTCTTTTCCCTTTTAACAAGTTGCTGAAGGCGCATCTTCCTCCATCATCTTAATAAAGTTAGTGGGAGTTTCTGTGTAGTAACTATTTACTGTTTGCAGGCTTTGGGTCAACATGGTGTTTTATGCTTAGAAGACGTTGTGAATGAGATTGTCAATGTTGGTCCACATTTCAAAGACGTCACTAGTTTTCTGTGTCCCTTTGCTCTCACCAAGCCAGAAAAGGCACTGCAGGGTAAGAAAAAACGATTTGTGGACGGGGGCGATTCAGGCAATCGTGAGGGTCAAATCAATGAGTTGGTCAGCAAGATGAATTAGCCTATTGAAGCGGGTCTAGTTGCTGGGTGTATCCTTTGTTTTGATAGTGTCATCTGAGAATGTAGCTCTTAAACTTTCTTGTATGATGGCAGAAGAATTGTAGTTATGAACTTATGATGCCTAAAACAATTTTTTTTACTCCGTCCATTTATCATATAGCCTTTTCTTGGGTTGTTTCTTATTTGTGCCTACTGTAGTCCGACCTTGTTTTGATCAATTTTGTGTCATCATCAATGATAACTAGATTCTATGCAACGGTTGGAAGTTTCTGGACAAATCCTATTGCAGAGTAAAGACGAGAAAAGAACAAATGGGGTACGGTTAGCAACCAGAAAGAGATGCATGCAAAGCTTTCCCAAGTATATAAACAAGGCTAATAAAGTACTCTTAACAAAGTTCTTATAAACATTATTATGTATTTTTGACAGGATTGATAGAGAAATTGAATCTGAGCAATCATCATCATACCTTTAGCAAGTTCAGTGTTTCTTTAGCTTTATAAAGGATTCTTATTATGGTTGGAAGGAAATTTGATGTAGAGGCATTGGGACGATTCATCCTCTCATTATGTGGTTTGATAAGGCATCAGGGATGATTCACTCTCTGATCTTGTCTTTGGATATAACATGATCTACTGTCTGCTTTCCACAAAATAAACATGCACTCAATTCAGTGAAATTTTCAAAATTGAAGCATGTGATGTACACAAAGAAAGAAAACCAATTGTGTATAATATACTAGGTTTTATTTTCACTGAAATCTAATGGCGTGACTCTTCTAGTTCTAGAGCTCCCTTCTCCGTTGCGTGGTAATTCGCGTCTTCTCCCTTCCCATCCTCAAATCTATTCATACTTTTCTTCTCGAATGGAGGACGGAGATGATTGGATAACACCTGATAAGCTTTACCACGTCCTTCTCTGCTTCTTCATTGCTATCATTACCTCTTTTCTGGCGGTAAGAGCTCGCTACCCTTTCATCCGCCGCAGGAGCATCTCTCACTAGCTGCCGGCGCCGCTGAGGACGCTGTTGCCGACGTCTTTGGTACTCTTATCGCTGCTTTCGTGTTTTATCTCTACAAATCTTACTTCCTTCAAGCTAAAGCACTACAGATGGTTTAATTTAATCTGTAATTTGACTTAAAAGAATCATCCGATTCGGTACTTCACGACGCTCAATTTCTTTGTTTAATCTCCATCATCATACAAATGTTTTTAATTTCTGAACTGGAAAAAGTTTTAAGTTTTCTTCTTTTTGAGGAAAAACTAGTGTAGGTTAATCAACTATAACTGAGACATGTAATGGTAGCTCTAATGCAAACAATGTAGAATTTTTTAACCTATTTACTCATGAAAAAGTGCAATTCATATCAAGCAGATAACATAAATTGGTCGCAGAAATATTGAATCCTAATGTTATGGCAGCAGGGGCGGATTTCGGGAGGCATCTGAACACCATCAACAAAATATTACATTGTAAATATATGGTAGATTTTCTGTGTTTATGTACATATATAAGTTTTGAATATCCTAAATAAATGCAAAAGGTTAGCTCAAGTGGTCAAGGTCCAGGGTTTGATTACTCGACACAACATTATTTTTTATGTTTAGTCTTTGTTGTTTTTTTTGGAACCACCTGAATTAAAAATCCTAGATCTGCCACTGTATGGCAGCAGTAGATTTTGTTTTTCTCTGTTCGAATTTCATGAGCATGTTACTCTTGGGAGCAACTCTTATATAGACAGATTTCGGATACAAATTAGGAGTGTCACAATTGGATACCACTTCACTGTAAATCTTATGTTTTCCATTATTTATTTTTCCTTCAAGTTCGAGATCATATTTTTATCTAATTGTCATTTTATCATGAACTAATTATATGCATATCACCCTTTGTAGGATTGTTTTTGTTACAGTTATTAGGACTTTGGGTCTTGTTGCTACTTAGTTTTTTATCCTAAAGTAAATAGCTAAATCTACCAATGAAAGCAGATTTTGGCCTTCTTCGTTTCTGTCTATTTTTATAGTACCTCTTTTAGAAGATAGTTGAATTTGCTTTTCACAGGATTTAGCAGTAGAGTGACAAAGCATGTAAATTATCCTCCTCCTTGGATGACCAAGATAATTGTCATTGAAATTGAAAGTTATTGAATATGTGAAGATCTTAGTTAGTGGAATAAGATTGGACAAATTATTTGCCAGCCTCCAACTTCTGATCTGCTCTGTCGTTGCTGCACATCACCTTGTTATTATGTTTAGTGATTTCAGAGATCTCTGAGGTAGATGATCAATACTGAAACATGTTTAGAAAAGGAAAAAAAGAAGTGTTGTTGGTCAAAATTTCATTAGTTAAACCGGCAGTGTATAAAAAGAGGTAATAGTTTCATGCCAGGTTGAACTCAATACAGATAGTTGTATATAACATACGCAGCGCTCTAATTGCAGAAAAGAAAATCTTTAATATGATAATAAGCTGGATTCCCCTGTGCCAATATGGCCGTACTTTATGGATGAATGATACTATCATATTTTGTATCTGTTTCAGTGCAGTTTAGCTGGCCTTCCTAATTATTCGCTCAGTGAAATGGCTTAGGAGACAGCATGAAATAAGAGTAGTCTCTCAGCTGCACTTCATACTCCTCCAAGATTTTGGACAGATAAAGAAAAAGTAATTCTACTTTATGTGGCAGTGGCACTAGTTCTGTGAACGGAAACACATGTTATACATAAACTTCTTCTACAATCCAGTAATACCTCACCAATTCTACACATTGCCTTAGTTTTCCAGTAGTAGCTCACTAATGGTCACTCCTTCCTTTCCGCTCTCCGTTATTAATCTTGCTCTAATCTGTTCTTTGATATGTCATATCTTGCTCAAAATCTGTACATTTTGAGAGAGTGGAAAGGTTTGTTTTATTCAACCAATCCTTGCCTTCCAGATGCTTTTACATTCATTAAAACTGCACACCATCTACTTGGATTGTCATGGTTTCATGGTTTCATGGTGTTACTGATGAATCACCTTCTGAAACTAGGCTCCAGTGAAGGCTTCACATGATTGCTGCTGTCTTCATCAGGCAGTTTGACTGCAGAGTAAACACCTGCCCCAGCGAGAGCGCCAAGAATTGGAGCAGTCAGGTAGATCCAAATGGCTTTATAGTTTCCTGCTACTACTGCTGGTCCCAGGGTTCTCACTGGATTCATTGAAGCCCCAGTTGTCTCCCTATAACACAAGAAATACAAATCGTGAGGAAACCCGTTAAATAGGCTATTATTTTGTTTCACAAGCTATCTCCACCGTCGAGAAGTGATTGCTGTGGAATTGGGCTGTCATTACTTCGTTGTTATATATGTACTAGTTCCTCTATAGTTCATGACTTCATTCATTTTATGTCACATCATTTTTTGGACAGAGTATAAACTACTACTAGTTTAAATTATGTGTTACAGTATGTATATAAGCAGGGGTGTAAAATATATTGAAATAATTGTTGAAAAATATTTTGGGAATTATTAGTTATATAAAAAAAAACTTAGTGTTTGAGAAAGCTGGAAAAGATTTAATATTATTAAAAAAGGGTGTTAAGTGGAGATATTTTATAATTAAAAAGTCAAGAAGGGAGTATTTTATTCAAGCTGTCTGATTTATGCCCTAAAGTAACTTCTAAAGCTTCCATTTAGCTGTGTCTAAATTATGCCCTAAAGTAACTTCTAAAGATTCCATTTAGCTGGACAAACAGACACTTTAGCTAGTACATGGATCTTCATTCAGCAACTTTCAGCCTGAAAAGCGCTCAAAGAAATAAATGGCTACTCCATCCTAATGGAGATCTTGCCTCTTCCACAATAACCCTTTAACCATAAGTCTTGAGTTCGAGCCATAAGATGAAAAAGTTTTTCCTTAGTAAGTCTTATTTGACACAAATTTAGATCAATCAAACCACTTAATTTCCAATACCTGATCTTGACGAAGATATCTGGATCAGTGGCGGAGCTAGAATTTTGAGTTTTATGAATTCTGAATTCTAAAAAGAGAAACTTACTAGGTTATTAATAAATTATTTATGCATATTAAGCGGAATTTTTTAAAACAAATAAAGCAGTTGCGCTAAAGCTACTGGATTCTATCAAACCCGTGACTGGAATGCTAGTTCATTCCCTAATCCGGATGACCTCACCATTTCATTGCAAAACAATGCACCCTAAAGGGGTAGAAAGCTCTAACATATACCTTTTCATGATTATGATTTTTAGGCACCCTTGGCTCAGGAGACTCTATGTTTTACCAAAAGAAACCGAAAAAGGATTGTTGTTACTTCTCTCTAGGCTGATATAGAGAAAACAGGCTTTTGAAGTAGTCCTGGGGACTGGAACTTCTTGGCTCTTAAATGTTCAGATAGTTACATGGAGTCTCTTCACCAAATAGTACTAGGAATACATGATCTGCGCAACTACTAAAGGAGCAGCAAAAACTCAATGAACTCTATGCAAAATGAACAGCACATGGCTGCAGCTTTAAGAGCAAAAGTTGCATACCCGGCTATTAGTATGTTGAGCATGACAGTGGCTCCTACTGCAATTCCCGCAAGCTCTCCCACCTATAGTTTGCCAAGAAAAACAACTCTAGCTTAGATAATGGTGTAAATATTGTGGGTTACAACAATTGCAGGAAACGGGAAGTAAGTAACTGCTAACTATTACAACAAACTGAAATTACAAGAAACTGAAATTTCAACAAACTGAAATTACAACTACTTTGATATTTTGCTGGGTCGAGTGATAGCACTCTGTCTTTAAGACAAGATTGCCCCGTATATATCCTCTTACGTTATGGACAATAGTCTCCCAAGATAAAACAACAACTTAACAAATGAGCAAAAGAAACTCAAATGTTATTTCGAAGAACTTAGAGTAACGAAATGATGCTGGAGAGTAAGAAGAAGATTTCCAATTTTTCTGTCTCTTGCTGGAACAATGACTTCTCAACTAGCCAACTGATGGCTTTTAATAGCCATGTAATGACACTTAGTGAGGAGTTATATTCAGCCAAGTAAATGACTGAATTTATGTGCAAAGTAATGGAGATTCAACGCTCCAAAACCAACCCAAAAGGCCCGAGCTCTGACGGGACGGGCGGGCTTAGCCTCGAACCCAAGCACACCTAGTCCTCCCTCCTTCAAACACATGGGTTACCCTTGGGGTCCCAAACCCTTATCCAATTTTGAGACTTATAAAATGAACAAATCTTCCTTTCCCCACCGATGAGGGAGATTTGTTCCACACCATATTTTCATGCTTCAAACATCTCACTTCGTGAACCAATATCTCTTTCAGTTCTTAACGAAATTTGACAAACGTTGGTCCTACGGTCATCTACTCACTTAGTAGATTATTCACGTGTGAAGAACCAAAGTGTCCAACATGTGGAACGTTAGTGTTTAAGGTCATTAAAGATGGGTGGACGCAACTCCCACCAAAGGCAAATTTCCAACAAATATTGGATGTGAGTGCAATTCACAATTGAATAAATAGACAACCAGTATCTTTTTCCAATTGACAAGTAAGAGCGGCGAAACCAAAAGAGTAAATACTTACAGCTCTAGTGTCGGTGGCCACGGCAGTGACAACAAACATGAGGTTAAAGCTGATGATGAACTCCAAAGCAAAAGCTTGAACATAACTACCAGAAGGAACAGTGACTCCACCACCCATTATTGGGTGCAAAACTACCTTGAGTGTGAATGCAGCACAGAATGATGCTATTATTTGTGCTCCAATGTACACAGGAACCTGTCAGAAAGTAGAATTAACGCACTTGTCGACTTAAACAAGAGACACAAGTTAAGTGGTACCTATAGATACGTAAGAAATATATTGAATCGATTCTTTATAATGAATAGTTCCTGTCGCAGTAATTAACGGAGTGTGCAGTAAATACATGTTTCCAGGGGAAATGCTTGAGAGCAGCAAAGGCAATGGTCAGAGCTGGGTTGAGATGGGCTCCAGAGATGTGTCCAGTTGATAGAATGACAATCATTACAGCCAGTCCACTCGAGGCTGCCAGTCCAATTAAGGTTTCAGAGCCTTGTGTCTTCTGGTTCACTATTGCTGTGGCTGTCCCTGCAAATATTAGTATAAGAGTACCTATAAACTCTGCTCCCACCTGAAACATAATATATAAACCAATATTGATATCAGTAGTTGCATTCGCCTATAAAAGCGTAAATAGAGAGCTACATAATCAACAGGTTCAACTGAACTCAACGGTACGTTTTCAACAAAATATCACCTTTCTAGCTAGTGAGACAGGAGGAGGAGGTAACATGCATGAAACAGCAGGGAGGGTTCCTTCTTCCGAGGCCCATGCTTCGACACTGAAGCATTTACAGCTCTTGAGAAGGGACTTTTTGCCATTGCCGTTTTTCCTCTCATGCTTTAATCCGCCAAAGAGAGGAACACTAGGAGTTCCTGGTGTTGAAGGGGCTGACACACCTTCTTCAGGATCCATCGCAGCTATTGGGAACGAATTAAATCAGAGGCTCTATACCTCAAAAATAGAATTATTATTGTAGGAAAAACAAACACTCCACACAATTATTAACAGCTAGACAAGTTTGAGTTAACTCTACTTTGTCCTAGTGTCTCTACTGAGAGTGAGCCTCCAGTGGATACTATTTATAGTAATATTTGCATCATCAGCCATTATAAGAATGTTTGACTTGGAGAATCCCAAGGGAAGAGAAAAAGTTTGTGGATGGAATTGAAAGATTGGAAAGGAAAGTGGGATTTGGAAATGGAAAGTGCGCACGAATCAAAAACCTTTGCATTTGGAATTTAAAAGAATTGAAGCATTGAACTCTAGACATCAGTCATGTGTTTCCTGTCCCTGCCCACTTGATCTTGTTATTAACACAAGATTCTGCACTATACAATATATCATGGAGCTGACTATTTTGCTCCAGCTACTCAACAGACGTTTGTACATGAACCGGTTGATATTTGAAAAAAAAAGTATTTGTTTAAAAAAAGTATTCGAAAGTTGAAGTTGTATTTAAAAATGAAAATACGTTTCAATTTTTGTGAGTGAACTTTTTCAAACTTTATGTTGCATATCTCAACACTACAAGAATAATAAAGACATTTGTCAACAACATTTTTTGTTGTCATACATCGGATATTATTATTGCCAAAAATACTTTTCGCAACAACAAGAATTGTTGCATACCATACCATTGCAATAATCTCCGATGCGAAAAGTTTTCGCAACAAGAAGTTGTTTTTTTGTTGCCATTTACGTTTTTAGCAACAATATATCAATTTTTTGTTGTCATTTACGTTTTTTTAGCAACAATATATTTAATGTTGCTAGCGTTTTGTTGTCAATTCTATACTTTTGTAGTGCGAGTTTGAGTATTTAATAGTGAACCTATTTTGATAAATAATATTTATTTGAAATAATATTAAATATTACTCCCTCCGTCCCAATTTATGTGGCACCATTTGACTTAGCACGGAGTTAAGAAAGAAAGGAAGACTTTTGATAAATGTGTGGTCCAAAATAAATCTTTTATAAATGTGTGACTATAAATCTTCTTATAAAGTTAAATTGTTTCTAAATATAAAAATGTGTCACCTTTGAAATAAGTGTATAGCTAAAATTTACCATGACAAACTTTGTCAAAATATGTTTATATTTTTAGTTATTTTCTATATTATTTATAACTATAATAAATAGGAATTTATTTATTTAGTAATTAAGCAATTATAAAAATAATAAATAAAGAGATTAAAACTTGATAAAAGTTGGTTAGGTGTGGATAATGATAATTGGTTGGCTCATTTTGATCTAGTCAATTTCAATCCAACTACCTTTTGAGCGATGAAGGAGAGCCTTGACGTAATTGGTAAAGTTGTTGTCATGTGATCAGGAGGGCACGAATTCGAACCGTGAAAACAGCCTCTTACAGAAATGCAGGATAAGACTGCATAACACTGTTCAGCCGTCTGAATTTAACTCCTGCCGCCCATTTATCACCTCTAAGCTCGAGCAAAGAGCCATTTTTTGACATTCCAGTTGTCAAATGAAACAACTCGACTCTAATGAGTCCCAACTATAACCTTAGAAAATTACGGGACACGTGAATCTGATTTGGATATGCACCAATTGAATTTTCACTAAACGGCTAGAAACGGACCTACATTGTCCACTACTAGAATTGATTTTCTCAAAGAACCTATGCATCTTTCCAATTTGCATGATATTTACCTTTAATAGAGCGACATACAGTGCTGATTCATATAACTGACCTCAATTTACTTAAAATTGAAGTATACCAGTACTTGTTGGCAACTGTGTTTATTAGCGGTGATGCCACTTGCAGAAATGCAAGAGTTATCAATACAGAAAGGTTAAAGAATAGGCTTCAACTAAGTTTTCAAAGCATATAACGTGTAAGTTTCAAAGTTCACACCAAGACGAAGCAATAGGATGGACCTTGTATGTCTTTGTTCTTTTTAGTGGGACACTCATTTTGTCAAGGACTATGTAAGTATTTCATTGCTAACTATGCATAAACAGTGAAGGAAATTGCATTGGACCTTTCCTCAAGTTAAAAAAAATCATGTGATGGAGGACAAGATACCTAAATAACAAGCAAACAGCAACTCTTCTCCCTGTTTGGTAGGTTAGAAACTACTGAAGAAATAACCCCACTTTCCCTTTCCATGTGCCTTTCTGATAGAAACTGCTAGTTTTATCTGTATGCTTAAATAATCTATTGATCCAACACAAACCAGACAATGTGGTTGTAACACCCCGTACTTTTGGGCGATAGTTTGAGCAGCTAGACGTATACAAGTAGACCCGAGTCTTGGAGGATTTATGTCATATTCATGTACGCAAATGAAGAGCTTAGTATATAAAAGGATGCAATCCCGAAACAATTTAGGACTTAAAAGTGTGACGATGGTGGTGGGAAATAATATTTGACGTGTGCAAAAAAAGAGGTTATGGACTAGTGCTATATTTCATGACCATGGTAATAGGTATATGAATTGGGTTAAAAATAATTAATATTTAAATGAATTGAGATCAAGAACAATTATATACATAATTAGTTAAATATAGGACTATAATGCGAGATAAGAGAATCAATTATGAAATGTTTTGGATAAAGATTGCATGGAATTCTTTCCACGTGGGACCTTGGGAAGGAATCAATACATGACTCGTACATCAAGATCTATTGGTGTCATATTTGGGTGTATTACCTCTATATTGAATAATGATGGGCACCACGATCTAATTAATGATTACATATCTAAGATCCTTCTTTTAGACATTTCATTTATCAATTGTATATGTATGCAACAACTCTCACTTAGGATTATATTACACACATTATGCAACTTTTTATTTATCCGTTTTAAGAAGACAATTTTCTATAAAGCATACTACGTTCTACGTTGAAGCAATAATATAAATAACAACATACGGATTTTCTGCACCACTTCGATCTCGTTATTCCAATTTATCACGTGTTGAATTCGGCCTTTCTTCAAAGAGAAGTAAGGTGGAAGAAGAGTAGTTCTTGGCATATAGGATTAACATATAAAAGGAGGCTGGTTCCTACACCGCGAGTAGAAATTCGGCATTAAAGGTATGTTAAGGCAAATCATTCTTTCTTTTGGCATGTTCTAAGTACGAAACGTAAACGTAATATTGTCCCATAAATGATTCTACACTTAGTAGTTAAGGATGTTCATTTATTCATTCCTATTTTCAAAGCTTGTCTAAATATGTTCCTAAATCTTTATTGAGGTATATGAAAAATATGTTAATATTCATAATGTTAATCGGAGGTGAAGCGACATTACGTCACTCCGATAAACTCGGAATGTCTTAGTATCATTCATACATTATATTCATGTATATACCTTGACCTCAAATGCTTTATATACGCTACTATATGTATGCATTATATATGTATGGGGATGAAAAAAGGGATACGAAGTTATATACGCACCACCACCTGATCAGCTGGTATATGATGATGATTATGCCCACAGAGGCCTGTATGATATGATGGAATGTCCACAGAGGCTTGATGGCGTTATATACGCATATGTATATGTATGACCGCATTGTGTATGAAACTTTGGCATATTATGTCCTTCAGAGGCATTCTGCACAGGTATGACACTTAGGCATATTATGGCCCTCAGAGGCATTCTCTACTGGTTGATTGTTTCTTGTCTCATGTTACTTTCAGGTCTCTATTATGCTATTCTTCATGCCTGACATACTCGGTACATCAGTCATACTGACGTCCTTTTTTTGTCGGAGGACGCTGCGTTTCATGCCCGCAGACTCAGGTAGACAGGGTGACGATCCGCCTAGTAGGTTGCTGGTTCAGCTGATATTTGAGCACTCTACTTGTTCCAGAGTTGCAGTCTAGTCGTGGTACGATATTTTTGATATGCATAGGGGTATGGCGGGGCCCTGTCCCGACCTTATGAGGTTACGTACTCTTTAGAGGCTTGTAGACAGTTATCCTGTGTATAGTAGTCGTGTATGGCATTGTCGGCCTTAGTATGTATATGTACATAGGTTGGATTCTTCTGTTGCAGGATTTTACGTAGCTACTTTCCAGTTTACTATTACTATGTGTCAGCAAGTTACCTCGTGGCTCATACTTAATTACGATTAGGTGGTAAATATATGATTAGTGGTGATCGGCAAGTAAGGTCCGGATGTCAGTCGTGACCCTCCGGTTTGAGTCGTGAAAAACTATGACCCATGAGATAATGCTACTAATTGTCTCACATGTTGCTTTCGATTCCTAAAGCAAATCCCAACCATGAATATTACATTTAGACTAGGAAAGCAACAACGTTGGACTAATCAATTCAACCACTATAATAGCACAACAAAAAAGATAATTTTATAGATGTTTCCGCTTTTTCGAGGGTTTGACCATTTCAAACCATTAAATTCACAACATACATCAAAGGTGAAGGTAGTGGTAGAAAATTGATGTATATAGGAACAAGCATACTACCCGGGCAATAATTGATCTAGACGACCAATGCCCTCTTCCCCATTACTGGATATAGCTTAGATCATCAAAAAATTATAACAGCTGTTGAATTGTAGTGAGTGGATGCAGCTAAACAGTGAGAACTATCACATGTAGAAATAGAGCACAACGGTGTTTGTTTTTGACAATAACTCTGTAAAAAGAGAGTTGAGTTACACAGAGAAATAGTGAATACCTACTACATTATTTCACAAACACACATGCAAACAGGAGTGCAAGAGTCCACTTAAACCAAGCATCAAAGGTCACATGCAGACAAAGGTAATGTAACATACCTAATATTCCCAATTAAGGAAAAGACAGTCAATCTGACTAGATGAATATCAGCGAAAATTCAGCTCATATATCTTAATGCATCTTAAGTTAATGCCGACATCTAACGCCAATAAAAGTTAAAAGTATCTTGGTTATACTAAGTTACTAACAGTCAGTAAAGTTGGAGGACAGCTGGAAGGAAGCACTTAAGCTGCATAACAAAGTATTTGATCGGAGATGTTCCGCAACTGCAGCATAAAATGCGAAAGAGTTTACACCAAGAAATTTAGAATAGCAGCAAAATGATTTTAAAAAGAAAAAGAAAAATGAAACAGAGAAAATAAGATGGTGTAGCCAAATATAATTTACCTATACCTGAATAGCTGGTTTTGAACAGTAAGAAACAAAGCCCATATGAGAACATGTAACAACATACCCAGTATATTTCCAGAAGTGGGGTTTGAGGAGGGTGGGTATACGCAGACCTTACCCTTACCTTTGTGGGGTGGAGAAGTTGTTCTGATAGATCTCGGCTCAAAAAATTGTTTTTGAGGAAAAATGGTTTGAAAGAAATGCATTAGTAAAGAAGCCCATATGAGGACATGGTTACAATGAAAACTCGTCAAAAGAGGAAGCCTGCTCAAAGTTGAACTGGCTAAATTGCTACTGAAGTAGGACACAAATACATAAAATAACCTTGCCCCTAAAAATTATGAAATTATTGGGAGCTCTATATGCACCAGCAAAATCTTTGCGTAAAAGGTCAAAACATAGCAGTCTGAAAAGTTAAAGTAAATGGCAGAGAGGTCGAGTAGAAGGAGAAACCTATAACGCCAAATGCTTTAACGGTTGGAAATTTGTCTTTGGTGGGGAGGTGCGTCCACCCGTACTTAATGACTTAAACACTAGGGTTCCGTATGTTGGAGGCTTTGTCTCTTCACACGTGCATAATCTACTGAGTGAGTAGAGGACCGTAGGGCTAAGAATCGTCAAATTTCATTGAGAAATGAAAGAGATATTAGTCCACGAAGTAAGGTGTTTGAGGCATGAAAATATGGTGTGGGACAAATCTACCACGTCGGTGGGAAAAGGAAGAATTGTTCTCTTTATAAGTCTCAAAATTGGCTAAGGGTTTGGGACCCCAAGGGGTAACTCATGTGTTTGAAGGAGGGAGGACCTAGATGTGCTTGGGTTCAAGGCTAAGTCCACACGTGCGCCGCCGCCGCCCGCCCGTCCCGTCTGGTACGGGCTTGGGTATTGGGCTTTGGGCCTCTTCTGATAGACCCATAAATTGTATAATATTTACAGTTTGGTCCATGGAGTTTCTGGAATTGGAAACGACGGAGGCAGAAAATTTCTGCATGCCGTTTGAGTTGATTTTTGGAGCGTTAAAACTCCATTAATCTGCACCTTAACTCCTCCCTAACAGCTCATTTATGTTGCTCATTAAATCATCCATTACTTGGCTGATTAACTCCCTCACTAATGGCCCATAAACAATCATTATTTGGCCATAAAATGTCATCACTTGGCATTTGAGGAGTGTCTCCCCTTATGCTATATATTGGAGCGTTTTGGCTCAATTGTTGTGCCTGGAAAAACGAGACTACACTAAATACACACAGAGACAAACAGAAGAGAGAAACATATTCTGTCCAAAAACGTGAGCAGCAGAAACGTGTGGACAAACAGAAAACTCTTCCTTCCTTTTCCATTCTTCAGCAAGTCATTTCGTGTTTGTTTTCTTCGTCAGAATTAACTTATTTGCTTTGTAGTGTTGATTAGTTGTTGCTTTATCTTGGGAGACTATTGCCCGTTAACGTAAAAGCAAATATACGGGGCAATCTTGTCTTAAAGACAGAGAGCCATTTCTCGACTCAGCCACAGTTGTAACAATCCAGATTTAGTGTTTCTTGATTTCAGGTTATCAAGATTCAAGACTCAACAAGCTTGCAGCAGTTCTGAATATTGGCTACTTGTTTATCCTTTCGAACACTTGTAACATTTATTTACTTTCCGTACTGCTTTACATATCCAACATTAACTTCATAGCACTTTGCTAAGATGCAGTGCAAACTTTGTGAATGACGAAACAGGTCATGATTTTTGAGCTTCACACAATACATCAACTAAATTAGTAATGTTACATGGATCAGCAAAGAATACACCGATAAACACCCGTGATATACACGGTATATTAGCCATGTGTATCACGGGCTGAGTTAGCAAATATGGGTTGTTAAACCCGTGGTATACATGGTGTATACATACCGTGTATATCACGGTTTAGTGGCCTATTTTAGGAGTTATTTTGTTATAATTAGAATTGTACACTGATAAACACCCGTGATATACACGGTATATTGGCCATGTATATCAGGGGTTGACTTAGCAAATATGGGTTGTTAAACCCATGATATACACAATGTATACATACCGTGTATATCACGGTTTAGTGGCCTATTTTAGGAGTTATTTTGTTATAATTAGAATTGTACACTTACCATAATTGTATAGTTATTGTACAAGTAGAATAAGGTTTTAGGAGTTGAATAGGAATAGGATTTCCCTATTATGGAAATTGTAAATTGTATATATACTATTTCATTAATGAAAATAATCAAGGGATTATTTCTTTCATTGTATAAGAAGTCTAGGACTAAATTACTTCCGCTCTTCTCCAATTTTATTCTCGGTTTCCGATCACCCTTTTTGGCCGAGACGTCATCGAAATCCATGCCCATTTTCTCGGATTTTGTGTCACAATTTACCTCCTCTCTTCCCAAAAAATTTTCCCAAATCCCTTCGTTCTTTCGTTATGTCTAAGAACGTGTTTCATCCTGCCCTTACTGTTTCCAACATCAAGAACAACATCCCTATTGTTCTTGAGATGGAAAACATCCAGTATGCGACGTGGGCAGAATTGTTCAAAATTCATGCAATCTCCCATCAAGTCCTCCATCATATAATTCCTCCCGCTACCCCTACTCCCGCGGAGGATCCTCAATTATGGATTACTCTCGATGCTGCCGTCCTTCAGTGGATTTACTCCATTATTTCTACCGACCTTTTACAAACGATTATTGAGTCAGACACTACGGTTATGGCTACATGGAATAGATTGCGTGATATATTCCAAGATAACCAACATTCTCGCGTTGTCACCCTTTAGTAGGAATTTTCTCAGGTCCGCATGGAAGATTTTCCGAATGTTTCCGCTTATTGTAAACGGCTCAAAGAATTGGCAGACCAACTCCGTAACGTTGGAGCGCCTGTTATCAATAATTATATTATTATACAAATGGTTGCAGGCCTATCTGAGGCCTATAATGGCATGGGGACTCTCCTTCGTCAAAGTAATCCGTTTTCTCCTTTTTATCAAGCCCGTTCGATGCTCACGTTAGAAGAAGTCGATTTGGCAAAAAAGGCGGCTACCGGCGCTAGTCCCGTGGTCATGTTGACTTCATCAAATCCATCTCACGGTTTGGTTGACAATTCAGGCCAAAACCGCAACAACGGTGGAGGTAAGAAAGGTCAAAACTGTAAAAATAGAGGCAAAAATCATGGCGGGAATAATGGCGACAACCGAAATAGTGGTGGCACCGGCGGTGGCCCTCGGGGCAGTAGACAGCAGCCTAATTGGGCTTAGCAGTGGGCCCCATGGCAGTGGAATTGGGTTGGTGGTCATTGGCCCAATAATTGATATTTTTTGCCATGTCCTTACCCAAGTAATTGGGCCCGGGCCCAGCCAGGCCAGGCCCGACTTCTCGGTCCAGCCAGCAGTGATTCTCGTGCGGGTCGGGCAGCAGGCCAGTGTCTTTGGGCCTCGGCCCACCCAGGCATTCCCGACAGTGGGACCCACACCGATTCCGACTGATATTGAGGCCACAATGCATACGCTTGGATTAAATCATGCGGACCCGAATTGGTACATGGACACCGGCGCCACTTCTCACATGACGTCTGACCAGGGTACTCTCTCGTCTTATTCCAATTTGAGCAAAAAATGTGGCATAATTGTTGGTAATGGTCACTCAATTCCAATTCGTGGTTACTGTCATAAAACTTTGTCTCCTCCCCATCCACCTCTTGTCTTGAAAAATGCCATTCATGTCTCTAACTTAATTAAAAATTTGGTGTATGTCCGTAAATTCACCACTGATAATTAGGTTTTTGTTGATTTTGATCCTTTTGGGTTTTCTGCGAAGGATTTCAAGACGGGGATTCCTACCATGAGATGTGATAATAGGGGAGATCTTTATCCTATCACGCCCGCCTCCGGTCTCTCGAATCAAGACTTGCCTTCTACTTTTGCAGCTCTAGCTCCTTTCTTATGGCATGCACGTTTGGATCACCCTGAGTCGTCTATTTTTTCTTCCTTACATAAAAATAATTTTATTTCTTGTAAGGGTATGCGTAGTACTCCAATTTGTCAATCTTGCCCTCTAGGAAAACATGTTAGATTACCATTTGTAGCCTCTACTTCTCATACTTTAATGTCATTTGATTTTATTCATAGCGATTTATTGATTCTCCCGTTCTCAGTTCTGTGGGCCATCGTTATTATGTACTATTTTTGAATGATTATTCTAATTTTTTATGGACTTTTCCATTAGCGAAGAAATCTCAAGTTTTTTCCACATTCTTAAAATTTCAAGCTTTTATCCTTAACCAATTCGAACGAGAAATCAAAAATATTCAATGTGATAATGACAAAGAATATGATAATGGGTTTTTCGGGAATTTTGTGACAATAATGGCATAGTTTTTCGTTTCTCTTGTCCTCATACGTCCTCACAAAATGGGAAAGCCGAACGAAAAATTCGTACCATTAATAATATTGTCCGAACTATATTGGTCCATGCTTCTGTACCCCCTTCCTTTTGGCATCATGTTCTACAAATGGATACCTATCTTCTTAACATACTTCCTACTAAAGGGTTGGCAAATACGTCTTCTCTTAAAGTCCTATATAATAAGACTCATTCATAATCACATATAAGGGTCTTTGGGTGCTTATGTTATTCGCTATTTTAGTCAACTATAATTAACAAACTTCAAGCCCGTTCTACTCCTTGTGTCTTTCTGGGTTATCCATCTAATCATCGTAGTTATAAATGATTTGATTTATCATCTAATAAAATCATAATTAGTCGTCATGTTATTTTTTATGAAACCAATTTCCGTTTGCTAAAGTCAGTAGTCCCGGGCCTAGTTCGTATAATTTTTTTTATGACGAGGTCTCCCCGTATTTTATCCACCAATTATCGGACTTATCTCGCACCCAAATTCCACCGGCGGGCCTGCTGGACCTACTGTTCCGCCACCAATTTTGGCTGTTGGGCCAGTTGCCCAGCCCAATACCAACACTGTTCCAGTATCTGCTTCTGTCTCAGCTCCTGTTTCCAGTATTGGGCCAGCAGGCCCACTGCCTGCTGGTCGGGCCCGTCTCTCATCCTAATTCCTCCCAAAATCCACCCAATTCTCCACCGAGTCATAGATCGGTTGTCGCGCCCGTTTTTCGATCCCCTACGGGTCAAAGCGGAGCACAACGTGTCCCGGTGATTCCTGGGTAAAAGGGTTGAGGAGTCGCCACCTAATTATTTTTACGGTGAATTAGGACACCTGAATATTAAATAAATGATGTAATGTAACTCTAATTTTAAGGTCTGCGAAACTAATGAGATTCTAGGTAAGGGTTCTTTATTATCCTAAAGGGAAGGGGTTAGGCATCCTTTAAGATTCGCTAACTTGCGGTTATCCGGTCAAACTCAGGTTAATTATTTAAGAAAAATACAAGTTTTAAAATATAAACTTAAAATGATGTTGCAAGTATTTTAGCAAAAAGGATACATTTTGTACAAGTATGCATTTGTATGATATTAAGGAAAAAGATATGTAAAGTTTGAAAAAGTATGCATTTGTGACAATTACAGTAAGGAGGGAAAGCGAATTATTTATAATGCCAAAGAAGTAAATTTTTGAAAATCATTTTTTTTTGAGTTGTACAATTAATAAAGTGACCAGAAGATGATCAAAATTTGTTTGGCAAAAAAAATAAAAAATGCATGGCGAGCCTATAAATAAATAAACTAGCTAAGGGTTTATAAGTTTGAATTACCCGAACCTACAAGTAAATATACTAGCGAAGGGATTTCTAAGTTTTAAACTACCCTACGAATTAATTCTAAGTTTGCCTATTCTAAGCATTTCAATAGTTACATAAGTGTGATAAATAATATTACAATACAGAGCGGGGTAAAAGCTAAATTAAAAGAAAGTAAATAAAATAAATAAACTCCGAGGAACATCTGACTTTATTCCCTGCAAGTTGTCAAGAACAAACGGTTAGAGATAATTAAATATAAATAACTTCGGATCCGTATCCAAAACAGTGAATGTTTTGGTCACGGAGGGCTCAGACTTAAATTTTGAAAAGACCATTCCAATCACGTCGTGGCTGCAAACGTATGACTCGGTAGTTATTTCGATTGCCTCGCCTACTAAACATGTTGGTCTCTCATATGAAAAGAAAAGATCATTATAATCACGTCGTGGCTGCGAACATATAACTTGTTGATTATTTTAATCGCCCCGCCTACTAAACACGTTGATCCCTCGGATGAAATAAAAAGGTTTAAGCCTCATCCTTGCCCAGAAGTTATATTTCCGTCTTTACAACTGTGGAGGCCTCAAAATCGACGGATATTTTTTATCGGCCAGTGTAGTATCGTGTTCAAATCAGCGAAATTAAATTAAAGCAGGAAGCAGTGAACGGTGAGCGATGGCGATGAGCGATGAACAATGAACGATGCATAGCGAGAAAAAAGGAGGCAATTTCCGAGAAGACGGGATGTTTAGTAAAAACAAGAAAGCAAGAAATATCCGCGTCTTGATGTTTAACCCAAAGGAATGTAAAAACAGAGAAACGAAAGAAGTAAATAAAGGCAGATGAAATAGTGAGTTAATTCTGAAAACAGACCCGAATGAACGGTGACCCGAATGAAATCAGAAATTCAGATTTTTAGATAACCAGCAACAGATATGAAAAAATGCCATAATCTGGAAATATACCAAAACCGGGTCGACCCGACCCGAATCAGATTTTCTTTTTATTTTTCAGATAACCAATATACAAGATATGAAATGCAAGAGATTTGGAAAATCCAAACCAGGTCGACCCGACCCGGATCAGTGACCCGACCCGAATCACGTCTTCAACCCGAAATCAACTAATTTCATCAATTTCAGATAACCAATAATAACAACAGCAACAATGCAAGAAATTTGGAAAATCCAAACCCGGTCGACCCGACCCAGGTCAGTGACCCGACCCGAATTGGAGATTCAACCCGACATCAAATAATTCCATCAATTTCAGATAACCAATAATAACAAAAATATGAAATGCAAGAATTCTGAAATATTACCCAAACCGGGTCGACTCGACCCGGGTCAGATACTCAACCCGAAATCAAGTATTTTCACCAATCTCAGATAACCAACATACAAGATATGAAATGCAAGAATTCTGGAAATATTACCCAAACCGGGTCGACCCGACCCGGGTCAGTGACCCGACCCGGATCAGAAACTCAACCCGAAATCAAATCTTTTCGCCAATTTCAGATAACCAACATACAGAAATATGAAACGCAAGAATTCTGGAAATATTACC
This sequence comes from Anisodus acutangulus, assembly GCA_029783415.1. Taxonomy (NCBI): domain Eukaryota; kingdom Viridiplantae; phylum Streptophyta; class Magnoliopsida; order Solanales; family Solanaceae; genus Anisodus; species Anisodus acutangulus. The sequence continues at coordinate 6,794,300 of CM056497.1, forward strand.
CAAACCGGGTCGACCCGACTCGGGTTAGTCGACCCGACTCGGGTCAGTGACCCGACCCGGATCAGAAATGCAACCCGAAATCGAATATTTTCGCCAATTTCAGATAACCAACATACAAAAATATGAAATGCAAGAATTCTGGAAATAACACCCGACCCGGGTCGACCCGACCCGGGTCAGAAATGCAACCCGAAATCGAATATTTTCGCCAATTTCAGATAACCAACATACAAAAATATGAAATGCAAGAATTCTGGAAATAATTCCCAAACCGGGTCGACCCGGCTGGGGTCAGTGACCCGACCCGGATATACCCGAATCGGAGATGCAAAAACAGTGAAGAACAAACCTTTTCGGACTTAATTCTTGAACAACAAGGGAGGAAAAATGTTTGAAATCAAGAACACAACCAAAAATACTTTATATCCCAATCGGACCTCCGAAAAATCTTTAGGTTTTCTTTCTTTTCTCCTTCTTTTTCCCTTTTCTTTTCTTTGAAGAACACAAGGGGTTTTTATAGCCCCATTTTCCCCCTAAAACCGAGCTTAAATTCAAAATAAAGGGCCCAAAAACAATGATTTTGGAACGGTTTTTTAGGGGTATGGGTCGCGGTGAGAGGTGATGGGTTGGTGGTGTCAGGCGGCGGTGTTGGCGAGTGGTGGTGTCAGGTGTAGGGTGCGGCGACGTAGGGGGTAGGGGTGTAGGGTGCCGGCGATTGGGAGGGTTTGGGGTGTTAGGTTTTTTATTTTTGGGGTTTTTGGGTTTTGGTTTAGGGGAATTAAAGAAGTCGACCGGGCTTGGGTTTTGGGTGGGTGGACCAGGTTCGGGTTTAAGGGTGTTGGGCCAGGCTCGGTGATGGCCAGGTTGGGCTGGGAGTGGGGTTTGGTTGTGGGTTGTGGAAATTGGGGGGAAATAAAGGGAAAGGGAATAAGGGGAATGAGTTTTGGTTAGGGAAAAGGGGTGTTGGGCCAGCCGAGTGGGCCGACGGGTTTGGGGAATTGGGCTGGACGAATTAATTTTGGTGATGGGTGAAAATTGTTTTGGGTTAGGAAATAAAATGGGTTATGGATTTAAAAAATATAAAAGGGGGTTTTAATATTAAAAAATATTATTTTTTGTTTTTTTTTGTAAAAAATGTGAATTATTTAAAATAACATAACGATGTGATAATAATAAAATAAAATATAATATTTGCGAAATATTTAATGCTTGATAAAAAATAGAAATGCGATGCAATTTTGCGAGAATAAAATAACATAGAATTTTCGGATAAAACTTGTGATTATGATAAAGATGCAAATGATAGTAAAAAATGCGAATAATAATAATAATAATATATATACACATATATGCCTATATTTTAAAATTGTTTTAAAAGTGTCAAAAATATTAAAAATTACGAATAAAATCATAAAAGATGGGACAAAATTGGGTGTCAACACCGGTCACTCGTACTCAACTGAGTATTTTTAAACTAAAATGATATTTTAATCTCAATTCTAATGTTCTTAAATCCCCCTACCCCGTAACTCAGTGTCCGCATTAAATGACCCGAATTGGAAATTGGCTATGAACGATGAATATGATGCTCTTATTGAAAATAAGACGTGAGAGTTAGTACCCCGTCCTTCTGGTGTTAATATTATTCGGTCTATGTGGATTTTTACTCATAAGGATAATTCTGATGGTTCTTTTGCGAGGCATAATGCTCGTCTTGTAGGTGATGGTAAGACTCAGTAGGTTAGCGTGGATTATGGTGAGACATTTAGTATGGTGGTCAAACCGGCTACCATTCACATTGTTCTTAGTTTGGCTCTTTCGAAAGCTTGGCTCATTCATCAGTTAGATGTGAAGAATGTTTTCTTACATGGTGATCTTAAGGAGACCATTTACATGCATCAACCCTTGGGTTTTCGAGACCCCAAATATCCTCAACGTGTCTGTTTGTTGAAGAAGTTCTTGTATGGGTTTAAGTAGGCCCCACATGCTTGGTATAAGAGATTTGCAGACTATGTTTCATCTATTGGATTTTCACACAGCATGTTTGATAACTCGTTGTTCATATATCATCGTGGTACTTCCCTGGCTTATATTCTATTATATGTGGATGATATTATCTTGATTGCCTCTACTGATGCTGTGCGAAAGTCTATCATGACAATGCTTAGTTCTGAGTTTGCTATGAAAGACTTGGGGCCCTTGAGTTACTTTTTGGGGATTGATGTCACTCTTCATGCAGGTGGGTTATTCTTATCATAATGGAAGTATGCAGCTGAGATCATTGAGCGAGCTGGTATGTCCTCATGCAAGTCTACTTCCACTCCAGTTGATACTAAACCCAAGCTGGGTGTTGCGGCTGGCTCACCGTACGAGGATCTGACCCACTACGCAGTCTTGCAGGGGCTCTTCAGCATCTTACTTTCACGAGACCAGTTATTATGCATGTCGTACAGCATGTGTGCTTGTTTATGCATGATCCCAGGGTTGAGCACATGAATGCGCTCAAATGAATTATTCGATACATTCATGGAACACTTGACTATGGCTTACATTTATATCATTCATCGACGTCTACACTTGTCTCGTATACAGATGCTGACTGGGGTGGCTGTCCAAATACCAGACGTTCCACGTCCGGCTATTGTATGTTTCTTGGTAATAACTTGGTCTCATGGTCTGCGAAGCGTCAGTCTACATTATCATGCTCTAGTGTATAGGCCGAGTATCGGGGGATAGTCAATGTGGTCTCTGAATCCTGTTGGTTACGTAATTTTTTTTTAGAACTTCATTGTCCTATTTAGAAAGCTTCCTTGGTTTATTGTGATAATATTAGTGTCGTCTACCTTTATGGTAATCCGGTTCAACACCAGCGCACTAAACACATCGAGATGGATATTCACTTTGTTCACAAAAAGGTAGCTCGTGGACAAGTACGCGTCTGTCATGTCCTTCCAAGTATCAAATTGCAGACATCTTTACTAAGGGTCTTCCCTCGGTCCTTTTTGAAGATTTTAGGAACAGTTTCAGCGTACAAAGACTGCCCGCTATGACTGCGTGGGTGTGATAAACACCCGTGATAAACATGGTATATTGGCCATGTATATCACGAGCTGACTTAGCAAATATGGGTTGTTAAACCCGTGACATACACGGTGTATACATACCGTGTATATCACGGTTTAGTGGCCTATTTTAGGAGTTGTTTTGTTATAATTAGAATTGTACACTTACCATAATTGTATAGTTATTATACAAGTAGAATAAGGTTTTAGGAATAGAATAAGAATAAGATTTTCCTATTATGGAAATTATAAATTGTATATACTCTTTCATTAATGAAAATAATCAAGGGATTATACACATATCTGTAGCTTTACAAATTTCTGTTTTTAGCATTTTCAAAGTTAACTACCACAAAGTATATTTTGTAATGTGTGCATAGATTTTATTAGAAATCAGGGTGTGGTAGCTACGTGAGCAACATTCAAACCTGATTGTAATGCACGGATTCTGTTATATATATAAAATTTACTTTTTAAATGTCTTGAATGCTTCAGACCACATGATGACATTACTTTACTATCAAACACATCCGATGCGAAACAAAAGTTCAAGACTCTTCATTTATCACTTTTAGCAAACAAGTAAAATCTAAGATTTTCTAAATGAACATACTCGTTTTGGTTCAGATAATCGGTTTATCCTGTCTATGGTGTGGAAGAGATCAATGCTTTGGTGGCAAAGTTCATAAATACAGTTTACTCTTCTCTGAAGTCACCCGCTTTCTACTAGTTTTCTCCCAACAAAAAGCCAAACCCTACTTTAAGAAAGAGTGAAAATCTACAGGTCTTCCCCTATACCAGTCATACCTTAAGAAAATGGTAAAGATCATCAAACTTCAGCCTAAACATGGAGGAAAAATAAAAGAGAAGAACCACGGGGTTTGACAAGGTTCATCATTTTTCATGGTTAAGAGGGTATTATATGGAACACCTATGTCAATTCTAATCAGCAAGGCCCTAATAAATTGAGTATGAAATAATGAACCTATTTTGATAAATAATATTTATTTGAAATAATTTTAAATATTACTCCCTCCGTTTCAATTTATGTGGTATCATTTGACTTGACATGAAGTTAAGAAAGAAATGAAGACTTTTGATAAATGTATGATCTGAATTTTCTCATAAAGTTAAATTATTCTAAATATAAAAATATATCATTCTTTTGAGAATAAATTAAAAAAAATAGTTACACATAAATTATCACAAGAGAATATATTAAACTTTTGAAAAAACAATGTGGACACGTGGTGTTTAGTTGTCCATGCTGCCAACTTTGCTTTCCTAATGAAAAAATAAACAGGAGGGAAAGAATCATGGTAGGTGAATTGCTTGGAAGTGGGCAAAAATCAATTTATAATCATTTTCCTTTAATAAAGTAAATCATTCTTTAGATTACTGTCATGATTGTTAGGAGAAAAGAAAAAGAAAAACCCAACCCCGTATCGACCTTGCTCGACAATCGGTATATATGGCTTGTTCTACTACCTTCCTTTAGCCTTTCATTTACTTGTAGAACATGTGACGAGGCCATAACACTTAAAATTCTCATTTTAGGGGTCCTAAAGGGATCTTCATTTCTCCACTTTAGCCTTCTCATATTTACGAAAACTACAATCCAAACGTATAGAAGCAAGATAAGGTTGTGTACAACAGATCCTTGTGATCTGGCTTTTTCTCGGATCCCGCGCATAGCAGGATTTAGTGCACCAGATTGCTTTTTTTTATGCATAAAAAGTAGCAACTTAACGTGCAAGTAATTACGACGTATAATTTTAGGAGGTCTTTAAGAATTCTAAGTTCATTAAGCTGGAAGATTCCGAAACAAGTCACTTAGCAATATTCCATATTTAGAGTTCTACATTTCATGAACTTTAAGGTATATATTGATGTTACCACCCAGGGTTATTGTTGGATAGGAATTAGGATCTTTTGATGAGAGGTTGATCTACCTTTGAAATTTATGGGTTTTTATGACGATCTCATGTTAATGTACAATAATAACTGAGTTTGCAGTGAAATATTTTATAAATATTTTGTGTATATTTAATATAAATAGGATCTGGGCAAAAGCTTTTTTTTTATAAACCCGTAGGTAACACTTTGTAATGTCACTGTCCTCTATCATCCTTAATCAAATATCTTGAGTTCGGGCTAGGTAAAAGAAAAAACAATCTCTATGAGAAGCATTTTTCTCTTTAATGAATTTTACGCGGTGTGATACCGCACCAGGTTTGAAACAAAAAATAAGGTACTGATGTTAGTTGGAGGTTTCAAATTAGCCGATGACAACTTCAGGTGAGTGGAAGGAAGACATCCACGCACATGAAGCGTTTCATACTAAATTAAATATGCTGCTTTTAGTAAAAACATTAACTTGAAATCTATACTAAAAGGGCATAATAGCAGGGAATCTTTTATTAATGAATGTCAAAGCTTTTCCCAATCAACAACGTAGGCCTACTGTGATAGAAATGTATTACGGTTTGTCCTTTTCTTTTTATTCTCGTGTCTTCTCCTTCACTTTTTTTTTTCTTTTTCCATCTAATTTGGTGGCTCTCAATGCTCATTGGCCATTGCATCCACCATTTAAAGCGTGACCAAGTGCAATTTGATGGCTCTCAATACTCTAGACATAAAAAAATATTCTTATAACCGTAGTATCCGGATTAACTCGAACGTCACCTCGACTAACTAATTTTATGAAGTACCACCTATTATTTTTCACCAGTACAACTTACGAATAACTTCGTTCACCCAAACTTGCACATGTGGCTAGAAATAGAAATTTACAACAACGGTGAAGAGACATATGAGAAAAGAAAGAATAAGTGAAAGACATTGAAGAAGGGTTGAGAATAAATACTTTTGTTTCATACGAATGTGTTAACTCTCTGATCCTTGGCGTATTGTTTTTCAAAATCAAACGCAATAATGGCAACAATATAGCGGCAATAATGCATTTCAATATTGGTGGGATCTCCATGCCTTCCACTTAGGCTTTCCTATTTGTACGTGAATAGGAAGTCAAACATACCAATTCTCTATAATCAAATATTTCGCTGATGCTTATAAAATTGACACTGTATGGGTAATAGTTCTTTCAAATTCTTCATTAAGTATTCCAAGGCTTTTGAAAGTACTGATATATATTTGTTAGACGTTTCACATATGCTGATGACAACTAGAGGTAGTGGCAGAGCAGAGAATTCTGATATGATAATCTTAAGAAAATATAAAAATGTCACATATGAAATTTAATTAAGCATGTACCTTTCTCATATCAAGAAATTCAAAAATTATGTCTATATCAATAAAATAATCATTCTATTTGAACTATATAACTTTCCAATGAAAAAATCCAATTAATCCCCTTTATTGCATGTGGCAGAAGCATACGCATAAAGGAATTTGTACTAAAAATGTCAGCTTTAAGTAAAACATTAACAGGCAAACAATATTAAATCTCAATAATACAGGGAATATTTGTTAATGAATAGTAAAGCTTTTCTCAACCAACGACGAAGGTAGTCACACTGAACAAGTACTATAATACGGCTTGTCGTTATTAGTAGCTTTCCTGTTCTCCTACTTTATTTTATCATTATTTCTTCTCTTTTTTCCTACAATTCTGGTGGTTCTCATTTCTCATGAAAAAAGAAACCATTGGCATAATTAATTTCCAGACATAATCATTAAACAAAATAAAAATTATATTGAAGAATTGACTTGTCATATTAATGGTGATAATTAGCCAGTTGAAAGGAAAGGCAAGGAACTTTTAACTGGCATGGTACAAGAGAAGAAAGACCAGTCATAATCTTGGTACAAGTTTTACAGCTTGTTTGTATGTGTTGTTTTATGTTATTGTATCATATTGTTACTGTAGATATAATGTTTTTTTGACTGTTATTTAAAATTTATTGTAATCATAGTGTTAAATCTGTTGTTACATAACAATCAATTTGGTATAATCGCATCGTCACATTAATTTTTTTCCTCTTCTTGCCCTTTACTTATTCTTTAATGATTCTATTTTACCCTTTATTCTTTTTTTATAATAACTCTATCTTGTACCCTACTTTTTAAATTGTAATGTTGTAGTTTATACTTCAAATTTATGATACGGCATTATGAAACGACAAGAACTGATATCTATTATCGAAACATTGTATTCATCAAAATAATATAATATAATATATTATGAAATAATTTGTAACAACCATCTAAACAGGCTGTAATAGATCCATCAAAGACCGTTGCCAGCTACTGCTGGCAATTAGTTGATCAATGCCTTTTTTATTTTATTTTTTAGTTTAATGAGAAGGGATATGTAGTTTCTTCTGCTTCGTTAAGTAAAAAGAAATACTAATAATATATCTCCAAATTCAGCAGCTTTGCCACTATATATCGAATAGTATGTTGCTAAAGGTGTGGACTTGTATAGGACTAGTAATAGAAAATTACAACACGGAGAAGATACAAACAAGTGAAGAAAAATGAAAAGACAGTGAAAAGATTTTTATCTGATTGAAGAATAAGACAAATTCTAGTGCTTTAGATATGAATGGTTCCTCCTCTACCTCTCTTTGCTTTATTGTTTTTCGGAATCACAGGCTAATAAAATTAAGATGTGAAACAAAACAAATTTCTTTAAGGGAACTGTCATTTCGAATGCACAGCATCCTAATTTTTCTTGTCTGCAATGAATTGGTATAAAATATTAGAGGTAGTAAATAGAGTATAGACCTGCTTTTTCCACATGGAAAACAGCAAGAATATATCTGAATACTGTTAATTTTGATGGAATTCAATTGTGTTGATTGAAGTGAGATGGATTAAGGATATGAAGTTTTTGTTTCTATAGCAATTACATCAAGTTAATATAATATACAATAATAATTGAATTTATAATTAAATAAATATTGATATTAAATAATTAATTTCTTAAAACAAATATAGAGTCTAAACTAAAATTACTAAATTAACGTGAACCATAAATATACTAATGCAACGTCACCTTTGATTGTAGAAATCGAACCCAAACGAATAGCTGACAGCTATGATTAGACGATCGCCCACTCTAGCAAAGAACTTGGTTAAAATTAGAGTCATTATTGATATATTTGAAAGTTTTCACGAATAGACCGGAGTATTAAAGGCACTCAACAAAAAAGGGATCTCTAGAAATAATTTGTCAACATAATTTTTAAAAGAAGTTGATAAGCAAGTAACAAACAAGAGTAATAGATCTTATTCAATAACAAAAATAGAATAACCGAAAATTCTAATTGAATATCACTACGTTTCAATTGTAACAATTTAAACCGTTGATAATTCTTTCATTATTCTTTTTCGAGATGAAGTGATCATGATAAAATGAGCATCAATTCTAGCTACAAAGTTGACTAAAATCAGCAGCTAGAACTAGTAGGAGTGCGTTATTTTACGATGATGCGGAGCTAACATCGGTCCAAAACGTTAGGCTCAAGCTTGTCTTGTTACACCTTTATTCATTCTTCACCTATTCAGATGAGAAAGTTGTTCTCCATCATCATCATTAAAACGACGAAAATTACAAACACAAATTAAGCTGAAGGGATGGGCACTCAAACTGGGCTAGTCCACTTAGCGTGGTGGCAAACCCGAACTAACAAGTCCAATTACAAGTCCACCATCTTTCTTGGGCTAGCATATGAATTTTAAAAGGCCCAATATTTCAATGGGATTTTATTCGGGTCATTTAAAACGCCACCGTTTGGCCATAAGAAATATTCATTTTTTCAGATTTTTTTCACTTTTAAAAAAAATCAGTATTTTGGCTATGATGTATTTGGAATTTGAAAAATAATCAAAAAAAAATTCATTTTTTTTACAACCAAAACCTTGTTGAAATTTTCAACAACTTTGCACAAAATAATGGTCAAACACAACTCTAACTCCATAGAAACCAAAAACTTTTTCACTGTTTTTGAAATTTTTGAAGTTGGAGTTGTGTTTGGCCATAATTTTTGCAAATAATATTTTGTTGTTGAAATGTAAGGTTTTGGTTGTAAAAAAAAAGTGAAAATAAGGTTTTGGTTGCTTTTTCACATTCCAAATACAAACACAAACACTGATTTTTGAAAAAATTAAGTGAAAAAAATGAATAATTCTTTTGGCCAAATGGTGGCGTTTGGCCATAGAAACCAAAAACTTTAACACTTTTGAAGCGCGTCTCTGAGGACTGAACCGTAGGGGTGGGCATGGTACGATATATACCGATTATCATATAGAAATTGAATTTTTTTATAATCGTGATTTTGATATTATGGTATTTAGTATGGTATTTGATATGCATTTTCAAAAAGCTTGATATTCAATAGGGTATTCGGTATTGATAAAAAAAAAAATCGAAATACCGAATATCATACCGAAATACATAGTTATATATATAATTCATACAAATATTAGTAATACTAACAAATATATAAATAAGTATTAGTACAATATTAATTATTTGCACATTGGAATTATTGAAATACACTTTTTGTGTAATTGATTTACGAAAATGATTGATTATGCTTTCTTTTGAATATATTTACATGTGTAAGGTGTTAATACGATATAATTGAGACGTTGCAAATATCCGAAGTCATAATTCTGTATTATATGAGTATATGTAAGTCGAAATCAAATAAATTATGATATCAATTTATCATACCGCAAAATATCAAAATCAAATTTAAAAATATTAAATTATATCAAATTAATATTGTATGATAATAATATTATATTTTTAAAAACCGAAAAACGAAATTATCGTACCGAAGTTTAAAATAGAGTAGTATACGATACCATGACCACCCGTACTGAACAAAACAACTTTTCACCCTGCTGCCTAACTTTTATAAAAGTGCAAACGATCAAAATTCCACACACAATCGGCGTCTGCATTTTAGTGTTAGAGAGCTCCGACATTTCTGGTTCATGTTTATCCCTACCTTTCATAGAGGTATCACAATGCAGAAAATAGCTCTTTTTTCTCCATTTTGTTGTTATTTTTGTTATCTACACCTTTTTTCTGCCTTCGTTTTTCTTAGTTCTCTGGGGTTTTGCAGTATTAGCGATTGGTTTTATGAATTTAAGCTTCATCGGAGTCGGCTGTTATACCACCGCGTTTAAGAGTCGTTCCTTGCAATCTTATGTCCAACATCAGTTGGTCTGTTGGGGTTTTGCAGTATATGTGAAATGTTACTCCTATTTGGTTTCAAAGTTTTTTTGTGTTTTGGAACTCTGGATTTCCTTGCGGCTGTTTTATTAGAATGTGACCACCTCTTAGCTAAAACTATTTGTTCATTCATGCATGGTACAGAAATTTTAGTAATCTATTGCAACCTGCATTTATGAACTGAATTTTCAGCATAAGATATGCTTGTACTGGGGCCAATGGGCTATGAGTCTGGTAAATATTGTAGAGATATTCTAAATATGGTAGACCTTAAATGTAGAATATTGTAGAGGAATTACATTAACAAAAAAAATAATATACCCAGTGTAATCCCACAAGTGTGATCTGGGAGGGTAGGATATACGCAAACCTCACCTCTATCTTTGTGGGGTAAGGTAGTGAGGTTGTTTCCGATAGACCCTTGGCTCAAATGAAATTCTAGAGGATTTACATTGATTGTAGATATTTTATTTCCTTTTGCTTCGTACTTTCTTTTGTAGAAATAGGTATGTAGTCTTTTGTATTTAGGCAATGAATAGAAACATTCATTCTCTAGAATTTGTCTGTTTCTAACAGAGTCAATATTTACTGATCTTCTCATTACTGTCCACAGTTTTAAGTATTTAAAATCAAGTGCAAACAGAACCTATATCCCCCTCTCCATGAGGCTTATAGTTGTGTTTAGTTTATGCTGTCCATTAAGGTTGTGCATTAGTTTGTCAAGTAACCATGAACCCCACCCTTGATATTTTGACAGATCTTTAATCTACTTGTTTTACTTCCTTGTCGTCTTCTAGTTCTAGTTCTTTTTTGGATAAGTAATATTTAATAAATGCTTGCACTAAGCCAGTGAGAAAAAACAAACCTACAGATTGTGCAGATCCTGTATTGTATCTAAAATTGCATCAACATCCTGTACAATAACCAGGTTGCACCAAAAAACTAGCAAAATAAGACATATTTGTTTAAGGGTATGTAAATTTCTCCTATGGCCTTAAAAATTTCTGTCATTTCTTTCAAGACAAACCGTCCACCAAATGGCTTGACAGATGGTATTCCAAGTCTTTTGTGATTTCTTGCACATCCCTTCTTTGTTCCAGCATTGCAGTAGCTCCCTAGTGGATTTTGGCATGAACCAGGACATGCTTAAGATTGACAAAAACATGCTCCACAGCTGAGTAGTAACTCTACAATGCAAAAAGAGGTGGCCAACCTCTTCAGAGTGCTCTTCACACATGGGACACCTACTGCAAAGCTGAATTTTCCTCTTTTGGAGGTTGGAATGAGTGAGACAAGCCTCTCTAGCCACAATCCAAGAGAATCAAGAGACCTTCAAAGGTTCTTTGCTAAGCCAAATTTTTTGCCATGGCCAAAAACCCCTGTTGTTACTTGATACCAGCTTCCTGTAGCAGCTTCTGACCATAAAGAGACCTTTGGAATGCCCCTTCCAACTAGTAGAATCTGCTTTTTTGCAATCCAAAGCTATGAAGCAAAAGACATACTCATTCTACTTCCCAGTCATTTACATTCCTTCTAAGAAAGAGATTCCAGTCTTGTGTTGAATAGAATTCTGCAATTACTACATTGTGCTGAGTTGATACTCTATAAATATCCGAGAATGGCTCTTTAAGAGTTGTGGTAAATCCTATTCTGCCTCATCAAAGTGGATATTCGACGGTTTTCACTGACAGCTTGGATAGCTTTGACTTTCAGCTTCTTAACATGTGTATAGCTAATTGATCACTAAATAAAATTGTTGATTCATCCTTTAAAATAATTTTGACTACTGTTTGAAATTTTAAATTAGAGTAATTGGAAATAGTGCACTTTAATCATTCCGAGATGGAACAATTCAGAAATTGGTTTTAACTTTCCTCTGAATATTTTTAATTAACTTGAGAAAATGATAGGTTTTGCCTGAAACTTCATAATCTTTTCCTGTAATATTGTTCGTCAGTACATTAATTATCAAGTGGTTGGTCGGGTGAATTGAGAGGTCTGGTGAATTGGGGTGAATGTATACTGTGTCGGTCAAGATACCCTTTTATATTCAATAAGTAGTACTCCCTCAGTCCCAATTTAAGTGTCTTAGTTTGACTTGACACGGAGTTTAAGAAATAAAGGGAGACTTTTGAATCTTGTGGTCTTAAATTAATGATGTGTAGGGTCTTTTAAATCTTGTGGTCTTAAACTTGCCTTGGGATTGGAAAACTTACTCAATATAGAAAGAGACACTCTTTTTGGGACAGACCAAAAAGGAAAATAAGACACTTAAATTGGGACGGAGGGAGTATCTATTGTCTATAATTTTAGTGATGTCTTTCAGCAGCGTTGTTTCATTTAAAGTTAGTGATTTCTCTCTTTCAGTTGACTGGTACCACTTTAATTTGTATTTTGTTGCGGTCAATGTTTTGCACCGCAGTTTCTGTATATTAACGTTTTGCACCGCAGTTTCTGTATATTAACTGATTTCTAGCAGTGCCGTAGGCTACTTATAACATCTTCAGCTATTATTCAAGTCCTCTAAGCTGCTTGTTCTAAAGCTTCTATATATTAACTGATTATGCATGCTATTTGTACCAAATTCAGGTATGATTCAAGTCCTCTTAGTTCCTTGTGCCAAAGTTTCTGCGTATAAACTGATTTTTACATGCGCTGTAGGCTATTTTTAACATCTTCAGCTATGATTCAATTCCTCTAAGTTGCTTGTTTAAGATTTAGCTTTATTTGCCTTGATATTTGTTTGTATTATGTACATTTCTTAGAATCGACTCTTGTTTTATTTTAAATCCAGATGAGCAGCAGCTCAGGCGAAGAATCAGAGTTTAGTGACTCTGAGATTTATGAGTTCAAAGAGAAGCCTTATCAAGAATTAAGAACCGGAAAACTGAGAGTGAAGGGTCCAAACGGATCCCTTAGATGTCCCTTCTGTGCAGGGAAGAAAAAACAAGACTACAAGTACAAAGACCTTCTTCAACATGCTACAGGGGTTAGCAAGGGTTCTGCTAACCGAAGGGCTAAACAGAAGGCGAATCATTTAGCACTTGTAAAGTATCTGGAAACAGACCTAGTAAATGAGGCTGAGCCAATACCTAAACTTGCTCTGACACCAGAGCGTTCTGAACCTGAAAAAAATGAACTGTTTTTTTGGCCTTGGACTGCGGTTGTCGTTAATGTATCAAAGGAAACAGCAAATGGAAGATCTCTAGATGACAAGGAGTATTGGTTGAAAAAGTTTTCCATGTATATGCCTTTGGAAGTTAAGTTTTTCTGTGATAACCAAGCAAGGGTCTCCGAAGCTGTTGTGAGGTTCAATTGTGATTGGACTGGTTTCAAGGGAGCAATGGAGTTTGAGAAGTCATTTGAAGCCTCTCACTGCAGCAAACAAGAATGGAAATCCCATAGAAGTTGTCCTGGTCCAAATTTATATGGATGGGTTGCTCGAGAAGATGATTATATAGCAGAAGGGGCTGTAGGAGAATATCTGCGAGAGAAAGGAGAGCTGAAGACTATCTCTGGCCTTATTAAAGAAGAAACACAGGGTAGAAAGGAAGTTGTAGCGCACCTAGCCAATGAAATTGACATGAAAAATGAAAATCTGGATGAGCTGCAGACAAAATACAATTTGAATACACTATCTCTTCGTCAGATGCTCGAGGAGAAAGACATGCTACACCGTTCTTTTTTTGAAGGTTTTCAGTTGCAAACCTTTGTTTTTTATTGTTTTATCTGGTCTGTAGATAATATATGAAATCTATGTTTCTTATCTGATGTCCCTGCCATGTGTCTGATAGGTGAGAATTTTTAGACGTGCCATTGTAAAGTGCCAGTTCTGCTTCATCTACTCTAAAATTAGCTTGTTTCATTTGTTACCTGGACGAAAGGGATTCACTAGAGCTTGTCTCTTGAAAATGGTTCTATTCAGTATGTAACTAACTTTAAGCATCTTACATTTGTTTTGAAAAATGAAAACTAGTAAGGTCTTCTAGACCCTTGATTTGACAAAGATCACAAGGTAAAGAGAGGCTCCTTTTTGGATATTCATCGATTAATACAAAGTTTCACTATTTTCTAAAGTACAACTAAAGTGTACATGGTGCAGAATCAAGGAAGATGCAACGCCAGGCACGTGAGCATGTACAGAAGGTCTTGCTGGAGCAAGAAATGTTGAGTCTAGAGTTGGAAAGCAAGAAGAAGAAGCTTGATTCTTGGAGCAGAGAACTGAATAAACGTGAAGCCTTAACTGAGCGAGAAAAGCAAACGCTTGATGAGGAGAAGAAACAGGTATCAAATTCCAGCATGAGTCAAAATTATATATAAAATATTTCTCTTTATCATGATAGAGCAACAATGGTACATTTGCTTGTGCCTATATTATGTGGGTAGAATGTAACTTCAAGCTTCCGGTCCTCTAAAGCCAACTCTTTCGAACTATACTGTGTTGAATTTTATTTTGTTGATTCAGAATGACGTGAGAAATTCAGCACTTCAAATGGCCTCTGTGGAACAAAGAAAAGCTGATGAGAATGTCTTGAGACTGGTTGAAGAACAAAAGGTGTGTCATTCATAATCATGCCACCCACCACCCCCTACCCCCACCCCCCTCTCTCTTTCATGTGTTTGCATGTATTTATTTATTAAGGATATTTCTGCATATGATTCTTGCAAAACCTGCAAGTTGGGGTTTCTGCTATTGTTGTTAGCACAAAGCAAACAAATCTTTATTCATGTTGATGTTAAATATCCAGAGGGAGAAGGAGGAAGCCTTGAAAAAGATTCTTGAGCTAGAGAGGGACCTCGATGCCAAGCAAAAACTGGAAATGGAAATAGCAGAACTTAAAGGTAAACTAGAGGTTATGAAGCACCTTGGAGGCAATGACGATGCAGCTGTACAGAATAAGATTAAAGAGATGAATGAGGAGCTGAAAGATAAAATGGAGGAGATGGATAATATGGAGTCCCTAAACCAGACTCTCGTTACGAAGGAGCGCCAAAGTAATGATGAGTTGCAAGATGCACGCAAAACATTGAAAGAGGTATAATATTCGGTATCAATTGCAGTACGATTTTCAATTACTTTGGGTGTGTTTGGTACGGAGGAAAACATATCCAGAAGATGTTTTCCAATTTTCCCGTGTTTGGTTGGCCAAAATCTTTGGAAAACATTTTCTCTAGGAAACAAGTTCCTCAAAAATGAGGAATATGACTTCCTTAATGGAGGTAGTGAAAACAAGTTACATAAGTGACATTCCAAGTTCATTGCCTCTCCCCATCCACCCAACGTCCTCAACCCCCACCCGTTGACCAACCCACCCCCCGCCACCCCAAACCCCACTCCCCACTCCATCACACCCCCATAGTATTTTTCTAGATCACATACAAATGCCCTTGGGATGATATTTTTTTCTTCCTTACCAAACACTAGAAAATAAGTAAGAAACCCACTTGTTTTCCAAGAAAACATTTTCCTTCGTACCAAACACACCCTTTTATGTAGTCAAAACCTTATGACATGTTGAATCCATACAAGCATGTGATGGTGAATGTAGTTTCTTGTTGTAACATTGTTTTACTTATCATGCTGAGTTATTTGCAATAATCCTCTCTTTAGGGATTGCTTGAGATATTGAGCAGTGGGCGAGCCCATATTGGGATAAAAAGAATGGGGGAAATTGATTCAAAGGCCTTTCAGAATGCATTGAAGCAGAGATTTCCAAATCAGGAAGCTGAAATCAAGGCCATAGAACTTCTTTCTCTGTGGCAGGAAAAAATAAAAGACCCTGACTGGCATCCCTTTAAAACAATCATGGTTGATGCGTCAAATGCAGAGGTTTGTTCTTTGATTTGGCTATTACAGTTTCTCTTTTTCTGCCATTTTAGTTCCTTCTGTTAAGAGTTATATATGACATCAAGAGTTTGAGGTTGAGGTCTCAGGACTTCCCTTTCTCTTAGTTTCCAAGGTCGTCCATTCTTTCTTTTCATTTGCATCTGGTCATGTGGAAGAGCTTCATTAAAGGGAAAAGTGCCCTCTGTTAGAGGGTAGCGTGACTTTTGGAGTTTTCGTAGTTTTTGTTGTGTTCTGATTTTGTACCAGCTTGGTACCAGTTTTTTAATGAAGACCTTTACCTATCAAAAAGGGGCAAAGTGCGCTGCTACTCCTTAAACGTTAGTTAGATAGGCAATTTCACCTTTTTGCTATTTACGAGTAAAGCACACCCCGCAAACCCCTCTGCACAAGGGCCACAGTGGATCTCTCCCACATTTTCCCTGCTGTGTCTGATGCCTTAACCTTATGGTTGGAGATAGAGGTTGTGTCACTTGATCAACCCTACTTAGGAGAAATAGAAAAGGTTGTATTCCTTCATTTTGTAATAGTCGATTCTATTTCAACTTTTCTTCTCCGATATTCCAAGTTTAAGGACACAAGAAATCCCCAAGTACAATTGTATTATGAAATCTTAGATCTGCTTCTTTTGTTTTTCCTTTAAGAATAATTTGGAAAGAATAATGTTAAGAAATCTCCTTTAAGTTTTCTCTTCTCTAAATAGCTAAATTTCCCCTGGCTAATTCACATTTGCAATCATCTATGTGATTTTGTTACAACAGTAACATTTATGTAATCTAATAGAAAAGTTATGATTACGATGCTTGTCTTCACTGCTCAAAATAACGTATTGAATTGCTTACGTAATTGAAGTTTACTACTTGGTATCTTTTACAAAAAGGATTTTTGATACTGGCAGAAAGAAAAAAAAAATTTGCACTTCTGTTCCCAAAATTTACTATCCATGCTGCTTTACAACAATTAAAAAGCAAAAGAATGAGGGAGAGAAGCCTATTCATGTCGTATTGACAGCTTGGAGTGTGACTATTTGGCTGCAAATGCAGAGAGTGATAGATGAGAATGATGAAGCATTAAAAAGGCTAAAAGAGGAATTTGGGGATGAAATATTTAATGCGGTGACTGCAGCTCTGAAGGAGATAGAGGAATACAATCCTAGTGGCAGGTACGCGATTCCTGAGCTATGGAATTTCAAGGAAGGAAGGAAGGCCACTCTAAAGGAAGTAATCAGTTTCATTTTCAAGCAATTGAAGACACAAAAACGCAAGAGGGCATGATAGCTAGGTGCTTTTCTATCTCCTCTCCTTTCTCTGGTCGTCAGATGTAATTCCTGCTTACATCTAAACTTGCTCTTATTTTAGGGATGTACCAGAGCAGTTACTTTTTGATGGTGGATGTATATAGGCACTTTTGGGATTCAGATATGTGCAAGTTTGCTAGGTGGTTGACATGTCTTGCTGCAGAACTAGTTCAGGGAGCCCCTATATGTTTTTTAAGATGCCAGTAAAACCACGTATATTTGACCCAGTGGAGATTATCCTTTTGTGGGGTTTGACTATTTGCAGTTGAAAATATGATTATAGACTCTGATATGCCAGTGAGAATGGTACTTTAATGTTCAATTGTCTTTTGATTTTATTAGAAATTGTGTTCTGCAACCATAATTTTCTGCCCTTCTCCTTCGAGAGAATACATAGACCAATACCAAGCATTTTACAGCCTTATATCCAGTGTACATCATGACGTGTAGCCGTGTTTAGATGAAATCTTGTGCAGATTTCACTATGGAATATATAGAGTTTGCAATTGCGTCTATGGCCTACTACGATGGGTGAAAGATCACTCATCTACTAAACCTCATGTCATTCCGCCGCCTACCGCCCAAATGAGATGAATGCCTACTGAGGAAAAGAAGAAAGCCTTATGTTATTGGGAGAAAATGTCTTCTAACCAAGATTGTGCACTGTAGTTCCTGGTGTTTCCCTCAGTGCAATTGATTAAAACTATCTTCCAATTTGCCTTGTGTAGGTGAGGTGAGAGCATTTGCATGTTGATCCAGTTAAAAATAATTCGTCCTTTTCAGGATTCAGCCCTTGTGGCCAAGGATCCCGGATGTCTCATTTGGTTGGTGGGATTGAATAGACCGGAATATCTCATGGGATTAGCTAATCCCACCATTTTAGTACAAATGGTGGGATACGATAATTCTGGGACTAATTAATAGCCTAAACCAAACGAATAATATAATCCCATATTTAATCCCGGAATCCCCCAACCAAACGACTCCTAAGACATCACCAGTCTTAAGGGGCTAGTGGAGCAGCAAAAGGTACATACTGCTGGAACTATCGTCTTAACTAATTCGGCCATTATTTAACCCAGACTACATCCAAGGTATTAAAACCAGTGAAACAAGACAACACATCCAGTAGAGGAATACCAGAGTATTCTTAAACAGAGCCAGAAAACCTTCAACTATGCTGGCAGCAATTTACTGCACATGCTCAGTCTGTAATAAAAACAGAATACACTGTCTAGAAGTAAAGAAAAACAGAAATAAGATAAAACGTGTATTCATCAACATCGTCGACTGGCCCTAAACTAAAACAGTGACGAGGCTGGTCTTCTACACTTAAACGCGATTAGTCCAACAAGACAATAGTTACAAGCCAACAAGTATTCGAATAACCATGTACATTTTCATTAATGATTCAAGTCAATCATTGATGATTCAAGTCACTAGTATACACACACTCCGTAATATGGAATATATGACCCATAAAAAACTCGCGAGGTTCATACACCACCCGGAATCATTTTTGCACACGCTCCTCAATGAGAAGTCATCAATAGTCATAGTTACAACGCCTAACAAAACACCACCAAGCTTAGGGTCCTAGCGGTATTCTTAAACATAGTGACGTTCATTGTTCTCAATGAAAAAATAAGAATAAAAAATAAGAGGGTCTGACCTTCCAGAGCGGCAGAGTGAACCCTCTGTTCGGACAATTGCAATTGTTCCATATAATAAAATTACTAATTGGACATTGAGCCCATGCATGATCAACATTTACAGAAATTATGCTATAACCAAACAAGCCAACAGGATCCTGCCCCTCAAACCATTTAGTATGTTCAGCACACACCCATGTTTATGTATGACACTTGACCAAAAAAAAAACCATGTTTATGTACACAAACAGAAGCTTCATTCCCTGTGATGGGGGAAGGGGCTTATTATCAAGAAGTTCCTATGGGTAAGCAGCACCAAATGAAACCAAAACTTGAGCACTGCATATCTTTTCTTAGAATGGACAGTCATTAGTAGGTTAGCAAACAATACACTTTCAGCATACTGTTTTAAAGCAGCCGCTATTCATAACAAGGTAAACAGAACCATGCGTCCCAAAATGGTTAACCAGATAGGACTAATATCATCAATTGGCGGCATAATAGGTTTTCTAGCCTCCTGATCACTCTACTAGTCAACCTATAATGTTCACAGTCTCAACAAAGCATGAAAGCCCACAGATGTTGCTTCTTCTACTCTCGAACCCCTCTCTAAGAATTTACTTCAACCATACCCGAAGAAGTTATTCAACGGTGAATCAGCTCTTAACATGATATCAGTCAGTAAGCCCGCTTTATTAAGATTTGAGGCAAACATCTTATATCAGAAAGGTAATAAGCAGTTGCCCTTTTGTTAATCAACCCAGGTTGGAACATTCAGAAATAACTTCCAATCATGAGATTTACTTGAATGACAAGCTTGCAGAAGTAGATCAAAATGACATGACAGCAAGTATCAGACATCTTTTGATTCACAAGGTAAGACCTGTCAGTAACATCTATAACACCAAATTATAAGATCAGTTGATTTTTACAATAATGCTTTTTCGTACACATAACACAGCACCATATATTAGATGATATCATTTTTCCTTGACAACAAGTTAACGAATGCCCTTTTCCACAAGCACTTTCCCTCAAACTCACACGACCAATTCAAGACTCCAACAACCAAGTCACTTGAAGCTTAATGACCCACAGAGTACAGAAGAATATCATAAAATCAACTGACCTTGAAGAGAATAAATCAGCAGCTCAACAAACTTCCTTAATCTGAAGTAACTGTGAATTAGCAAAATTTGTCACCACAGCGGACACAACTAAATGTCAAACCAAGTCTTCTTATAATAGTTCAAACAAAAAATGCAAGGGCAATGTAACAGTCATAGCACAGAGAGCCCAAGTACCTCCTCCTCCCTCCGTACAAACAATCACTCCAGACTCAATACAAGCAACAACATACCCAGTGAAATTCCACAACGTGGGGTCCTCTACCTTGATAGGTAGAGCGGCTGTTTCCAAGAGACCCTCGGCTCAAGACTCAATACAAGGAAAAAGGAAAACCAATTACGCATACATGGCAGTAAATCAGAAAACAGACATCCCGGTTCTTCCAGACTGATGCAATATGCCAACCAAAGCTATCCTCTATATGATAAACGCAGGACAAGTAAATTGCAATAGTGCTACTGCTAGGTACATGTGCTAAAATAATAAAATGGATGCAAGAACCAAGGATGATAGTTTTAAAATGCAACTAGCCCCAATTAAGTAAAGGGAAGAGGTTATCCAGACTCTCTCCTAATCTCTCTTTTCCTTCTTTGCTAAAATTGGGAAAATCTTGAAGAGTACATTGCTACAGATAATTCTCAAATGTAGTACTAAACAGAAGCCTCTTATTGGTTGTAAATGCTGTCATAACTTATGTTCAGTTATTCGTCATAAATTTTATGTTGAGCTAGAAGGAAAACCTGGGTTGAGGATAATCATTTTGTTCCACAAGTGAGGAAGACAATAATTGATGGCACCGTTTGTTTTCAATTCCAACATGTCACAACAGAGTAGTTCCCCCATGTACAACATTTTCTATTTACAGTTGCATATGCTTCTCCCATAGCTCAATCGAAAAGCAAAGGGAAAAATCAGAACACACCTGGAAGCTACCAGCTAATGGCCACATATGAAAGCTTTAAAAATCATACCTTTCTTATCCTTGGAGCAAAACAATGAGCAGTAGCACCCAAATGACAACATTGACAAATGGAAATATACTCGCATTGATGTTTAATAGCAGCAGAAAGGAGGGAAGAAAAGAGTTGTATCAAGCCAAAATAAGGTGGATATTATAAACAACCACAAACTTTTTAAACAAAAGTATACATTGGAAGTGTGGCATTATACAGCACACACAAGTAATAAAACATCTATCCTTTTTAATTTTTTTTTAATTTTAAATTTTTTCTTCAATGGGTACTCTGCCCATTTTCAACACCTAGACCATACAACACACCGGCATACTTGTCCAGTGAACCGATAAAGAAATGTTCTTTCAACTTCCTAAATGTACAAGCGGTGAGCAAGCTATCCGAACCAGCCTGATGACAAATACCAACCCTCTCAACCTCCAACAGCTCCGCAAGCTTGTTCAACCCACCATGAAGGCTGTTGCAGAACTTCATCAAATGCTTAATATCGAAAAGGACAGGAAAATACACATTTATCAAGGTAAAGAACCCTGCTTGCGTATCAGGCAAATCCTGGCAAGTCAAAACCTTCAACAGGTATCCGAAATCATAACCGCTATGAAAAGTAACCCAACACACACTACCATTCAGTACAATCCCTGACGACATCAAAAGCTCACCAAAGCGCTTAGCATCAATTCCCTTTTCATTATTCATCTTAAAATCAATGCCGCTTTGGCGCAACAATTCAATTGAATCATTCGCGAAAACATCCTCATTAGGGTTAAATTCACGGAAATTGAATTGCCAAATACAGTATTTATCGGTCCCACACTTGGGCAAGTTGCCATTTTCATCCGAAAAGGTTAGCCCTAACTGAATCAATTTCAACATATCCACGTTATCCTTTAGGGTTTGGTAATGATAATCGTTACTGTTTTTGAAATTCCCAACGGGCCTGATTACAACTCCAGGAAACTCCGTATCCATCGCAATGTACGGATATTCATCAACGATTTCCCGCATTAACGCGAATTCTTCTTCCAGATTGTCAATCCAAACCTCTCTAATGTGAATCGAATCGGTTTTCGGCAAAATCGACATTTTCGCCAAAAAAAAATATCTGAAATCAAATGACAAAATTACCCTCACCAATTCCGACTAATCGCCGGAATAACAACAGATCTCTTTGAATCCCTCAAATCAAAATCAGATCTGCAAAATGAGGTGAAAATTAACTAAATTAAACAACAAATCACATATAATAAATGATAACCAATAGATCTTTCGAAACATACCTTTCAATAAATAAATCGATGATTGAAACATATATAAATAAATATGTATTATAGAGAGAGCGATTTGAAAGACTAGGGTTTGAAGAGAGCCGGTATGAGGCGGCGAAGAGGAGATATATGAATATGAACCTTTTTTACGGCAAAATCGAAAAACTTTTTTTTTTTTTAAATAATGTTATGCTACACTTCTAGAGGGAGAAAAAGAGATGGGCCCCTCCCTTCTTGTCCACCTTCTCACAAGTCCAAAACAACATATATATAAAAAAATAAAAAATAAATCGAACTAAATTTTTTGGTTTTTTCTATTTTGGAATATTCTGTGGGAATAAAAAATTGAAAGAATTTTGTTTATTAGTAAGTAATAAAATAAAGGGACAACTTATGTTAATGGTTCATTTTTTTACTCGTAAAGATATTTTTTCTCTTTTTCCTTTTTTGGGGATTGAATATTATTGCAATTCTTCACCATATACAATCACGTCTTGTTTCTCTTCCATACTCCTAAACTTTTTGACACAAATATTCGATTATTTTCTTTTTTAAAATTTTAATCAAAAATAATTTATATAACGCTGTTATAAAATTTAATGTACACTACCGGTGAGCAATCACAATTTTCTTTTACACGATAAAGTTGTGTGCTCTTGTTCTTCCTCTTTATAAATCATAATGACGAACCAAATTTATAAATCCAAAATCATTAAAGGGAAAGATTAAATTAAAAAATAAAAGGTTGGTCACTGAGGAACGTGTAACGCACCTCTTCAAGTAAACAACATGATAGACTGCACATGAAGTGTCGACATGATTAGAATAAATAATTTAGGAGTAAGAAAGATGAATTAAAACTATTATGAACACATAAATATCTTCCAACATTAGCGATTTTGGAAATTTAATTAGTGGACAAGATGGGTCATAGATTATAATTAGGGATGACAACGGATCGGATCTGGACCGGATCCTACTAGATTCAGATTCAGATTCAGATCCGTTTTTCATACTTGAATCCATATCCGGATCCGGATCCAGATCCATCGGGTCCATAAAAAACAGATCCAAATCCGGATCCATCGGATCCACGGATCGAATTTGGATCCACATGTAAAAAATTGTCTTGCTAAAAATTATTTTTTTTAACTGACAAATAATTTTTAATTAGCTAACAGTTTATTGTGTTTCAATTTTAAAATGTTCATATGAGATATTTTGTTCGTTGTCTCGTTTTGATTGTGAGCTATTAATTAAAAATGTTGGACAATGACAATAATTGTGGAAAATGCTGACTAGTATTTCCACAATGCAGAACTTGCATGTGCTTGGAATCTTCACAAATAAAGTGAATATAATTTTAACTACTTGTCTATGGAGATATTAGTCATTCATTAATATAACATTGATTTTATTATCGAAGTTACCTCTTTATTTTTTGGTTTTTGAGTTAACGCGGGGATAAATTAAACTTGTTTTGAGAATTAAACTTGCAAGGATGTGCTTAGCAATTTTAAGAAAATACTTATAAAATTACATTCTAAAGTTATAAATATATTTAATAAAAAACGGATCCACGGGTCGGATATGGACCGGATACGGATCTCAAATACAAGATCAAGATCCAGATCCGATCCGCCAGAAAAGGATCCGGGTCTGATCCGGATCCGTCGAGTCCAAATTTTAAAGATCCATATGCTATAAAACGGATCTGGATCCACCGGATCCTGACCGGGTCAGCATCCACTGCCATCTCTAATTATAATAGTAAGGCAGAACATCACCTTTTCAAATTTGACTGATTTTTTTCCAGTATACATTTTTATATGTGCATCTTGTTAGCAGCAACAGCAATGGAATCATTGCTCCTAGATGGGAGCGTTTTGGGACAATAGCTCAGAGATGTGCTCTAATACTACGCAACGTTTAAGAAGTAAGAAGTAAGAAACAATATTCTGATAATCCAAATAAGTAATGCTTAGCCTGTATGTTTTCTGCAAATTAGAATTTAACGGAAACTTTGCCAAGAGTTGTTCTCCAATCTAACAAGTTGACTCAACAGTAGTTTGTGCACTTTCCCAGACCCAGAATGAGAGCTAAAGTTGTTTATCCCAAAAATGTACAGGTGATTTTGTAAGTGATTTTAAGGTCAAGTTGATCGATTTATAAATAAGTGTAATAAGCAATTAACGATAAGTAAGCAAATAAAGATAACAAGCAAATAAATTAGCCTGAAATAATATGATCTTGATTGAAACTATCAATGATTTTAGTCTGATCCTTAGCTAATTTGCTTCGGGGTCGAGCCAACAATGGAAACAAAAAGCTGTAATTGATGTAAGTAAATCGTGCAAGCATGAATAATGAGAATAAAATGCCCTTCCAACATGAAGGTTGAGCTCCTTTCATAACTATCATTACAAGGCATTTATGCCCGAGAATCATTTCCTCACTAAATGCAATTAAATGACAATAACGGTCACTTAATGAACAAAAAGTAACGACTGACGTCATATCCGAAACGGGTACGCATTGAGCCTCTTCGGTCTTCCATCCGGTGCCACCTGGTTCGGTCGCTCTTCGATCTTGCTTCGATACCCGGACTTACCTCGGTTCAACTCGCATCCGATGTTGAACATCACTGCCTACTTCGATTTTCATATCAAAACCATGCCACGTGTCATGTCGGTTTTCACCGTATACATTTGTCCCCACACTTTCCGGATCAAAGTTTACCGAAGTGATGGGAAGTGTAAATGATTCATTTCGTGTCTTCTTTCACAAGCTTCTTTTCAAATTACTCCGAAATAGGCTGGAAAACGAAATGCTTCCAAATCCCCGAATCTGGTTCACGTCTTATCACTCTGCCATTTTTCGTACACGTGTCACTCTCCGATTGAACCGTCACTTCGGTTTGTGAACTGAAGCGTTTCGTAATCATGACAACGCCCCTATAAAACTCCCTCTCTTTTCCTTTCACGATTTTTTCTTTTTTGCCAATTCTCCAAATCGTCAAACATTCATCCCTCAAATCTTCTAATCTTCTTAACTCCATACTTTACTTTATAATTTCATAGCTTCAAGCCTTCATATTTTCATATCTTCATCACCATAATAAAATCTACCCGATCTTCTTCTATACAATCTTCTCCGGCAACTTCTCCACTACCGGCTTCTGATGAAGCCACCAGAGCCGGTGAGACCTCTGAAGCTCAGGCTGCCGCCGACCCTAGAGCATACGACATGCTTCCATCTACCTTTCGCTTTGACAACGAATTTGATGTTTCCACCGCCTCCTCAAAATCTAATCGGGGTGAAGAAGCTAAAAGTTGGACGACCTCCATTAAAGCCTCCGACCTTGACACAGTCCGGAATGACTGTGGCTGGATTGATCTCTTTGGGATCATTATACCCCGCCTAGATGAAGATATTACTACCTTCAGATCTGGGTACTCCAATGTATACACCTACCCTTTCATCTTCAAGCTCGGCCCTCCAATCGACAATGTAATCCTCGAGATGTGCAGGACTTATAATGTCCATCAGTTTGGATGGTTGTTACTTGCCTACGGTTCTTGGTCAATTTGGTCAACGAACCTTTTACTTTAAATCATCAGATCCGTTTATACGTTCCAAGATTCTTTCGAGGCGGGATCGTACAAATCTCTAAACGAGGCAAATTCCCCATTCTCTCCAGCATCGACGAGAATCGAGACTGGGGCTGGATGGAATGTTTTGTTGCGGTTCCTACAACTGAAATTATCCCAGCTAGCTTCATGCCTTTTCCGGAGTAATGGAATATGCATCGTAAGTATCAATAACTGCTCCCTCTGTGCTCTTTTTTTTACTCACTTCTTTCAATAAATTCTAAGTTTCATGTTGTCACTTTACCCAGTTGTTCGTTGGACTCCGGTCCATGTCGAGAAACTCCACGATTAGATCGAGAAAATCATCAACACTTATCCGCATAAGAAACAGACATGGAAAGTGCTTTCTGAAACCGATGGAAAGCCCAAAATCATGATTTGTATCCTCCGAATTCCTTTTCCCTCTACTAATTTTATTCATATTTTTACTTCTCATTTTTTTCAAATGTTCATGTTTACCAAATGGCACTTTGATCCAAAGGTCCAACCCTTCAGCTGCTTCAACTAACCCCAATCTAGTATTCGACCCGACCGCATCAGTTTGTCGTATCGTCGAAGTACCGAAGAAAAATAAAATCGCCAAATTCAAATCCTCAAAGCCTCCAAAGTCACCCTCGGTTGCTTCAAAGAGGAAAAGAACTCTGAAAGTGGGTGGACCTTCCAGCATTTCCCCATATGATGTTTGGGTGAGAAAAACTACCACCGCTTCGGTAGAGGTTGTTCCTACCGGAGATAAGGAAAATATTGCTGCCGAAGCTGTTGTGCCAACATCATGTGCCGCATCAGATACTGCCACCACGTCATCGGCCACTGAACCAGTTCCCGTCATCATCGAGGATGACGATAAAGCCACGGATGAGGAGCCGTTGGCTAAGAAACAAAAAACTTCAACTCCTCCTCCACCAACAGAACCGACCCAAATTTTTGGGCAAGAAGATTTTGACTCACCTCGGTTCAACTCGCATCTGATGTTGAACATCACTTCCTCCTTCAATTTTCATATCAAAACCACGTCACGTGTTATGCAAGTTTTCATCGTATACAAAAATCTAGGCAATTATCCGCTATCACTTCAAAATTTGATGACTAAGAATGGCACGCTCTCTACTTGTTTTGCATCTATGCTTGTTTTCAAGGTTAGTTGGTGTTCAACCTTCATGTATTCTCTCTATCTGAGTTTACATATTGTTTTCCAGATGAGGTGACCTTACCTGTGTAATTTCACTGGGTATTATGTTGTTGTTGTTGTTGTTTAATTCGTAACAAATGTGGTGGACCTGATCACACATTTTATTATCAGTGCAAGTTTGGGATGTGAGAATCAAACTACGGACATGCTTTTTTTCAGATCTAGAAGACTAGAATTCGATGGACATTGTTTGAGATGCAACAAAGTCTCTCTTGTTGCATTTTTCACTTCCCCAAGCTGTTTGGACTTAATTCTTGTTCAAGATGAGTAAATTATTTTCCCTAATGGAGTTCCCTATTACTCTTTTAGCCAAAGGTGCCTTCCCAGTGGTTCCTCTTAGACAATTATTATAGACTCATTTTCATCTTCGGGTCATACAAAACAGATTCCAGTAGTTTTTCCGCAACCAACTTAATTCTAATCATAATAACTAAGATCTACTTAAAAGTATTAATTGTATCCACTAAAGAGGTTGTCCGGTTTAAAATCCGAATTATACTACATGACAAAAGTAATGCGACTTTATTCTTAATTTCAAAAACTATATAACTAGCCGCCCTAACTACTTCCAAAGCTAGATTAATAACCACAGTCCACAAACATAATACAGCCCCATCAAATAAAAGATGAGGCTAGCGTTTAACTCTTTCTAATAATTGATCAAAAATCACTCATAACTGAGGGAAATAACGAGGAAACGAGGAGTAAGGAATTATCACTAAATTGTTACCGTTTGCAGCAGTGAAAATGCTAACAACGACGGAAAGTACAAGTAAAGGTTTGGTACACTATTAATTAGCTTGTCTCTACAGATAAAATTAAGCTAACATGCCATTAGGAAACACTTCTATAAATTGATGATAGCCATGGACAATTCAAAGCCATCTCCAATATGAGGCAAAAAGCATAAGAAAATTGTACGCGATCCGTTGAACTCACACCATCAACAATCTTTACTTGCTTTCAGTAACTGGGAAGTAGACACCCTCTGCTGCCAACCAAACATTATCTGGACGTTTTTCTTTAACACCACAAACCTGCAACATGCATATATGGAGATTTAAGGTTACCAAGGTAGCAGAAGACATGATAACTATTACATGTGGGACTATCATGATGCCAGTAAAATCTAGCTCACCTCTTGCTGACCTCCAGCAATTCGGGTGTATTTCTTGTCATGACTGTGGAGATAACCTGCAGTGTCCATGTGTTGAAGCCTGATTCTTTGGTCTTGCCTCCAAGTTTTCCCACTGCCCTCAATTTCAAGTCTACCAAGGGGAGAAAAGAAACAGACCAAACAAAGAGGTGGTTAATACTAAAAGGCCAAGAAGACAGCACATGTCAGATTGTATCCAAAAGACTGATCCAGCCTTACCTCCAGTAGTCCCCAGTATCAGATCCATTGTCATCACCGAAGCAGCTGACCTGCAATATTGTCCACCAATTAATTTCAGCTGGAAAACATCAGAGAAACCAACATCCAACAGCAGTTGATATCAAAACATACAACCAAAGAGGATGTTATTGTGACATCAGAAACTACAGTTTAATGCGACTATATTGTGAGCACGGAAAGGGGTATCTAAAATCATAATAGCACTGCCAACCTCACCCACCCAAAAAACCAAGAGCACATGAACATATTGTCTTTTGCTTTATAGTTATCATCCGCCCCTTGTGTGAACTAAAATTCCTCACTTTGATTGTCATGTACTCTTTGCATCTTTCTGATACCTTTTATTGAGTCCACTTCATAAAAAAAAAAGTTCCTCATGCTGATTGGAAAATTATAACATGGTGTTCTATTGTTGTGGCCTTCAATAATATTGATCAGGTGAACCTAAAATTGTTAGCATCCTTCAAATTAACATTGTAATCTTATTTAACTCAACCATGAGAGGAGATTTTTGTTTCACTGTGAAGTGAGATGCAATGTTTTTTTTATTTATAATAAGCAAGCAAGCTGCCAGTTCACTTTCCAACAATAATAAACTACGACTATTTATTGCAAAAAACATAAGTAATTTTAGAAAGTAGGAGTTATAATCATACATATTATGAACACATTAGCATAAGAAAACCTATATTCAGTGTTAACACCAACTGAATATAATGTATTCATTTGATCATTCATCAACCAGAAAATGTAACACATCAACTTGGTGATGATACTAAAAATGGAATAAAATGCATATTTTATAATATTAGGTAGGGACTAACACAGGGGAACTAACTGTCACCTTTTGTTGTTCAATAGAGAACGATGTACTTATTGTTATAACTCACAACATAGAACCCACGCAACTGTTTGCACAAAACAATATATTGGCATTATCTCAATGTAAACCAAAGAAAAGGTTGATTTTCGATTGGTGATGGGGTTTCTGATAAATGAAAACATGCAACAATCAAATCATAGGAAAAAATTTCTTTGAAAAACTAGATACGTATTCGTGAATGCATAATCATAATTATACTGCATCAAAGGGGAATTCATCTAGATGCCTTTTTGTTACTTTCATAGTTCCATAACAATTAATCCAGTGGATTCTCCATTTCGGATCTCAAAATGTTTTACCCCAGCCAAACCAAAGTATGGCAAAAAGATAGTAGCAGTTCGAGGTCAATTTGATTACTCCTTGGTCAGACAATATCTGCCTCACAAATTTTCAAGTGGAAAGACTATCTCAATCACGTGATGCCGTGAGGGATGTTAGAAACACATCTCAAACTAAAGGGCCTATAGCATGGATTTTCACAGTTCCATTTGATGATTATCAGTGCATGGGAAATGAATAAAACAATTGGAAGTGACAAGCAACTGAGATACATCACCAAAAGCTCTACTTTTTAGCAGTAAAGTTTTCAGAGGATCTCAAAAAGAAGAGAAATTAGAATGCTTCTAACATTTACAATAGCAATTCAGGACTCCGTAAAAAAAAAAAAACTGTCAAATTTTTCTTACATCGAACCATTCCCAATTTCTGTCCAAACAATCAAAAGAAAATTGGGAGAAGCATAGAACTAACAGACAGGAGCAGTGCGTAACATGCCAGAGATGGTGATGATGGTCATCCAAACTGTAAATTGTCACTTTGCCTATTGGTATAAGAGTCGCACTGAACTCAGCAATCCTAATGCTATAAAATGTGTCTTAGTACTTCTTACTTTGTTTCCCAAATGTTATCAAGTGCTTAATATTCTTTTCGATTGTAAATATATAGTGCACTATAAAAAAGCGAATACATGCGTACATAACTTCATTATATCCCAATAATCCTTAAAGTTTCGGATCTATCATACCAAGGGCAGTTCTCATAGCATTACCCATGCTATATAGGTCGTAGAAAAGATCTGACAAATTCAAATGCATATAACAAGATCATTCCAGCACTTTGGAGAATGATATATTGAGTTGATGATGGCATTACCTTAGTTTTCTTTTTCCATTATGAGATAATGGCATATCATATCTTTTGATGAATTTACAACATACAATAAAGCAAATGCAAATTTCCTCAACTAGGTCTACATGAGCATGGATTCTTTTTCGTTTTTGACAAGTAAAAAAGAACATAAGGACAGATTATTTAAGCACCTTATATTTTAGCTTTCTTATTTCCATAATGGTGAAGTGGCATATTCTCTTTGTTGATGAATCTAAAAGACTTTACTAAGGACAAATGCAAGTAGAAATTTACTGACAAGGTCTAGGTGATCATGGAACAAACCTCACATATGTTATGCTCGTATATAAAAGAATAACCACTTTCTAATATTCCCTTTTCAGTGTAAAAATATTTAACATCAAGTGCTCTATGAACATGCAAACCATAAGTTAAAATTGCACATAGTTGCTTCTTATACCCCAAACTATAACTCCAAAATCTAAGGTTCAAGGATTTAGTGAGATGCATAAACATACCATCTATTATCCAGATGGAAGCAGAGAGAAAATACATGAGAAGCAATCATGTAACTGAACAAAGAGAAATAAATCAGCCTACGAACCTCCATATTCCCTGATATGGGAGATGCATGCAAATGGCTATGCAACCATCTTCTGGTCTTCATATGTTGCAGCCTGATGATGCTTCCACTCTTAATAGGATCACCTTGCTTGGCCGCGTAGGTACTCCTAACCATCTGGTGAGAAATCACAGATCAATTGGAACAACCAAAAGCTAATGAAGTTAACACATTTTGAAGTGAATGCAAGAAGATAACAGTTCAAGACAATCGTCTAACATACCCAGTAGCTGTTAGCATCATCTACGCCAGGAAATCCAGTGACCGATTGCTGCCCACTGCCAGAACCATACGGCACATCATGTGAATGCAACCTAAACTTTGTCTTCTCATGCATCAACTTAATCGTGGATCCATATGTAATCTACAAAAACATAACAAAAATTGGTGTCCTTAGGTGCTATGGCATCGTACAATCATAGGTAGAGTTGAAACAAAAATACTGCGAATTATCATTAGGTTCTATTAACCTTTATATCCAAGTACGCATATTCTAGCAACTAAAACCAATGATGAAAGCAGCATACTTCATTAAGATTAAAACCAAAATTAGACCAAGTTTCAATGCCTATCACGCTTAACATGAAGGGTAACAGTTACAGTGAAGTATATTTCATTAACTTATCGCGAATCCATATGTAATCTACGGAAACATATACAGATTGATGGCCTTAAGGTACTATGGCATCGTACAATCATCGGTGGAGTTAAAATAGAAATACTGCGAATCATCATGGGGTTCTATTAAACTTTAGATCCAAACACACATATTTTGGATTAAAACCAAAATTAGAACAAGTTCCAATGCCTATTGCGCTTCACATGAAGGGTAACAGTTACAACGAAGTATATTTCATTAACTTAATCACGGATCCATATGTAATCAACAAAAACATAAACAAATTGGTGATCTCAAGGTTCTATGGCATCGTACAATCATCAATAGAGTCAAAACAGAAATACTTCAAATTATCACTAGGTTCTATTAAACTTTAGATCCAACCACGTATATATTAACAAATTCCAACGCCTATTAAGCTTCACGTGAATGATAACAGTTATAATAAAGTTGAATTGTTACTAAATATAGAAATGTGTGATTCTTACTAAAAAGTAAAGAGTGTCACATAAATTGGCACCGCCGGAGGGAGTATATTTAATTACCTGGACGCCCTCGGAGGCAGCAGAGACAGGTATGGATGTGTAATCAGAGTCAAGGGTGAGAAAAAGGAAAATGGCGAGGGCAAAAAAGGAAATAGCCATGAGAAGTAGTAGCAATATGAACCAAGTTCTTTGCCAAAATGGAAGATCAAGCTCCGATTCGGATGATTGACCTAACGATTCTTTGAGCACTATTCGCTTCGGTCCCGATCCTACGGCTTGGTTCAATGTGGATGGCGGTGCTGATCTCCTTCGAGTAAGAGTTTGATGTTGTTGTTGATGTTGGCCTGAGGGAGCCACGATGAAGCTACTTTGCGGATGCCCGGTGGAGCTCCGACGACGATGTGAGGTGAAATTTTCAAGCGATTTTTTGTATTTTCCTAATCTTCGACGATGTGGCCTTGGATGCAAGAGGCTTTTAGCTTCGGGATGCCACGTTGGAGGAGAAGTCTTAGCGAATCAGTTTTATCCACGTGGTATTTTGATGACAAGACCGGTTTTGGTTGGGAGAGGCTGGTTGTTCTCTACGTGTCCATGAAGACTACTAAACCGGTCGACACGGACCCTTGTACAGGCTGAAGGTTAATAGCCTGTTTGGCCTGGTTTTTAAATAACTTATTTTGAAAAGTATTTTTAAAGAAAAAAAATATTTTTGGTCCGAAATAGTTTGTGTTTGGCCATAAATTCTAAAAGTATTTTGAACATTAATTAGTATTTGATTAAGCATGTCAAAAGGGCTTCTAAATATATTTTTTTCAAAAGTGTTTTTGAAAAAAGCTTTCTTTTTAGTTTCTGAATAAAAGTTTTCGTTACTCTCCATAAGCACTTATTTCCTCGTAAAAACTTGGCCAAATATCTTAATTTTTTAAAATAAACATTTTTTAAAGCGCTACGGCGAAGGCTACTTGGGACAGACTACGTGATATATTCCAAGATAATCGGAATTCTCGTGATGTTACCCTTGAGCACGAATTTTCCCACGTCAATATGCAAAATTTTCCAAATGTTTCAGCATATTGCAAATGGTTGAAAGAATTGGTGGACCAACTCCACAATGTTGGTGCGCCCGTTAGTGAAGATCAGCTTGTCGTGCAGATGATTGCTGGTCTATCTGAGGCCTATAGTGGCGTTAGAACTCTCATTTGTCAAAGTAATCCTCTCCTGAGGTTCTATCAAGCCCGCTTCATGCTTACTTTGGAAGAAGCTGGTTTGGCTAAAAAGACGGCTACAAGTGCTAGTCTAGTGGTCATGATGATGTCATCCACTAATTTTCAAGGGTTCATTGATAATTCGAACCAAAATCGTTCTCGGGGGGGCGGCAAAAATAGTCGGAAAAATAATGGAAAAAATCCCCGGGGCAAACGCGGCAATGGTAACAGTGGCAGTAGGCCCCGTCCCTACAACAGTGGGCCACAACCCAGCTAGTCCCAACCTTGGGCCCCCTGGCCGTGGGCCTGGGCCAGTGGGCAGTGGCCCCTATTTTCCTCCAGCTACAACGCATGGCAGTTGGGCTTCCCAGCAAACGTCACGGCCCAATACAACTTCCCATTAATTCTGGCCCAGCAGGTTTCCGAACTTCTTCTGGGCTGGGGCAGCAAGCAAGTGTGCTCGGGCCCCGGCCTCCGCAGGCCCATCACACAGCGAGTCCCACTCAGACCCACATTGAATCCGCTATGCACACACTTGGTTTAACGCCACCGGACCCGAATTGGTACATGGACACCGGAGCCACTACCCACATGACATTCGATCAAGGTACTCTCTCGTCTTATTCCAATTTGAGCAACCCACGTGGCATAATTGTTGGTAATGATAATTCTATTCCAATTTATGGTTATGGTCACAAAACGTTGTCTCCCCCCATCCACCCCTTATCTTGGAAAATACCCTTCATGCCCCCAAATTGATTAAAAATCTAGTGTCTGTCCAAAAATTCACCATTGATAATTCCGTGTCTATTGAATTTGATCCGTTTGAATTTTCTGTGAATGATTTCAAGACGAGGAGTCCTCTCATGAGGTATGATATTAGGGGAGATCTTTATCATATCACGCCATGTTTCGATCTCTCGAGTCTAGCCTTGTCGTCCGCTTTTGCAGCCCTTGCTCCTTACTTGTGGCATGCTTATCTTGGTCATCCGGGTCGTCTATTTTGTCTTCCTTAGATAAAAATAATTTTATTTCATGTAAGGGTACGTGTAGGTCTCCGAATTGTCAGTCTTGTTCTTTAGAAAAAATTGTTAGGTTGTCATTTGTAGACTCTAATTCTCATACTTTAATGTCATTTGATATTATTCATAGCGATTTATGGACGTCTCTTGTTCTTAGTTCTTTGGGTCATCGGTATTATGTTCTATTTTTTGATGATTATTCTATGTTTTTATGGACTTTTCCAATAGCGAAAAAATCTTAAGTTTTTTCCACCTTCATAAAATTTAGAGCATTCATTAAAACTCAATTCGAACAGGAAATAAAAATATTCAATGTGATAATGACCAAGAATATGATAATGGAGTGTTTCAGGAATAATGTGCTAATAATGAGATCAATTTTCATTTTTCTTGTCCACATACGTCTTCACGAAATGGGAAAGCTGAATGCAAAATTCGTACCATTAATAACATTGTCCGAGCTTTATTGATTCATGCTTCTGTATCCCATTTTTTGGGCATCATGCTCTACAAATGGCTACATATCTTCTTAACATTCTTCGTTTCAAAGGTTTGACATATTCGTCCCCTCTTCAAATTTTATATAATAAGACTCCTTCGTATTCATATCTTAGGATTTCTGGGTGTTTGTGTTATCCACTATTTCCGTTCACCATAATTAACAAACGCCAGGCCCGGTCTACCCCTTGTGTATTTTTGGGTTATCCGTCAAATCATCGTGGTTACAAATATTTTGATTTATCATCTAATAAATCATCATTAGTCACCATATAATTTTTGATGAATCTCAATTTCCGTTTGCTAAGGTTAGTAATCACGTGACTAGTTCGTATAATTTTTTGGATGATGGTATATCACTGTATATTATTCACCATTTTTTGGACTTGTCCCGCACCCCAAATCCACCAGTGAGCCCACTGCCCGCTGACCCCACTGTTCCAGCCGTTGTATCTAGTCCCGTAATTGGGCCAGTGATGGTAATTGGGCCAGATTCCTAGTCCATTACCGCCACTGTTCCAGTGACGGGTTCCAACCCATTACCGTCACATGATTCCAGTATTAGGCTAGTAGGTCCACTGCATGTTGGTCGGTCCGTCATGTGTCCCGATAGTTCTCGAAATCCACCCATTTCCCCCCTGATTCATAGACCGGTCACTCATAGTCAACAGAGTATTTTTAAACCAAAAAGACATTTTAATTTACATTCTAATGTTCTTAAATCACCTTACCCCGCAATCATGTCTCTGATTTAAATGACCCGAATTAGAAAATTGATATGACCGACGAATATAATGCTCTTATTGATAATAAGACGTGGGAGTTGGTGCCCCGTCCATTTAGTGTTAATATTATTCGGTCTATGTGAATTTTTGCTCATAAGGACAATTCTGACGATTCTTTTGCGAGACATTAGGCTCGTCTTGTAGGTGATGGTAAGACTCAACAGATTGGTGTGGATTGTGGTGAAACGTTTAGTCCGGTGGTCAAGTCGGCTACCATTCACACTATGCTCAGCTTGACTCTCTAGAAAGCATGACCCATTCATCAGTTAGATGTAAAAAATGCTTTCTTACATGGTGATCTCAAGGAGACAGTCTATATGCATCAAACCTTGAGGTTTAGGGATCCCAAATATCCTCATCATGTCTGTTTGTTGAAGAAGTCATTGTATGGGCTTAAGTAGTCTCCACGGGCTTGGTATAAGAGGTTTGCAGACTATGTTTCGACTATTGGTTCTCTCACAGTAGGTCTGATAATTCATTGTTCATATATCATCGTGGTTCTTCTCTGGCTTATATACTATTATATGTGGATGATATTATCTCGACTGTCTCTTCT
Source organism: Anisodus acutangulus (assembly GCA_029783415.1). Classification (NCBI taxonomy): domain Eukaryota; kingdom Viridiplantae; phylum Streptophyta; class Magnoliopsida; order Solanales; family Solanaceae; genus Anisodus; species Anisodus acutangulus. Next base: position 6,830,771 of record CM056497.1, read on the forward strand.
GATGAATTACGTAAGTTTATCACGACAATGCTCAGTTCTGAGTTTGCATGAAAGAATTGGGCCCCTTGAGTTACTTATTGGGGATTGCTGTCACTCGTCATGCATGTGAGTTATTCTTATCACAACGTAAGTATGCAGATGAGATCATTGAGCGAGCTGGTATGTCCCCATGCAAGTCTACTTCCACTCCAGTTGATACTAAACCCAAGTTGGGTGCTGCGGCACACTCCCCTTACGAGGATCCAACCTGCTATCGCAATCTTGCAGGGGCTCTTCAGTATCTTACTTTCACGAGACCAAATATTACGTATGTCATACAACATGTGTGCTTGTTTATGCATGATCCTAGGGTTGAACATATGAATGCGCTCAAACGCATTATTCGGTACATCCAGGGGACACTTGACTATGACTTACATTTATATCCTTCGTCGACGTCTACATTTGTCTCATATACAGATGCTGATTGGGGTGGATGTCCAGACACCAGACGTTCTACGTCTGGCTATTGTACGTTTCTTGGTAATAACTTGGTCTCATGGTCTACCAATCACAATTTTCAATTTCAATCCGCACTACTTATTTTTTAGCTACTTGGTTTGGCTTTTTTTTACTTTCTTGATACCAGTTCAAATCTTGTTACTTCTTTTATTCAACCTTGAATTTAAGGTGCGATTTTTTTTTATTGATTCATTTCATCCCTAATTGCTCTAATCATTTTCAAAATTATAACTTAAGCAAATTTAATTAGAATGTGGGCATTAGATTATCACGTTTAGACTGAAAAAAACAGTAGCCCATGAATTGGTTAAAATTCTCACTTATAAGTGTTAAATTAGAGCATGAAAATATTACTGACCCAACCCGGTCAAGTTCGAACGGGTCATGATTTTAACCAGTTCAATTGAGCCCATCTGAAAGTGACATGTAGTCAAAATTGACGCATGAGATATGTGATATGTTAGCCATAATTATAAAAAAGATATCTAGTATGTAACTAAATGATTAAAAAAATATAAAAAATTAAAACATAGCAAGAATTAAACGAGTAAATTTATGAATTGTTTTGTACTCCATTTCAACCTAATTCATTTTAAATGGATCATAAACTCACTTATTTATTAATTCAACTTATTTCACTCATTTAAAGTTAGCTTAATCCGCTCATTTGACACCTTAATTACAATTAAGATGTAGAGATTTAGTAGTTCAGTAGATTAGCTACCTGAACTTTTACCTTGTTGGTAGACATGCCCACCGGGTCGGGGACCCGACCCGACCCGACCCGACCCGCATATTTTTTAAATATAATTTATATTATTTTTCATTCATTAATATTTATTTTGTACTTATATATATTTTTGGGATTAATAAGTGATATAATGCATATTTTTATAATATATGTATTGCTCTAATCTACATTGAGCTCGACATAAAATAAGATAAAAATGGTAGCTGATTATTAATTATATATTTATATTATTAGTCGTTCTGTTAATATCACAGAAACATAATGTAGGGAGAGAAAGTAGTTGTAAATTAGTGAAATTTTAAATGGTCATAACTTTGCGCTCGAATGTCCGTTTTATCCGAATTTTTTTATTTTGCATTTTTTTTAGACAGGGCCGGTCAAAGAGCCGTAAGGCGGTTTGGCGCATCCAATTTTTTAAAAAACATATGTTTTCCCAATCAATTTGTATTTTTTCCCAAATCGGTTTCTAATTTTCTTTTTCTTTAGTCAGATCTCACGATATACAATACATTTCAACGTGGTAATGTAGGAGTGAATGCCAATTTCAGTTTTGAAAATTTAATTTTTTTAAAAAATAAAAAATTCTTCGACCTGATCCGGCCCGACCCGACCCTGGCCCGCCAAAAAATTCCGACGGGTCAGGGCCAGGGTCGGAAGATTTTTAAAAAGATAGGGCCAGGGTCGGGCAGAAAAAAAAGCCACCCAACCCGGCTTTGACCCGGCCCGACCCGACCTTTGGCCAGGTCTACTTGTTGGTGAAGGATTAAATTCCTGTAATTCCTTCCCTATTTTCTCTTTCCCTACCCTCTATATAATAATAAAAAAATAATTATCGTTCAGATCTCAACCGTGCATTCCTACATTTATAATTAGTTACAAACCCAAATGACATGCGAACCCCGAGGTTAGTAGTAGGTCTATGAAATTAAGCATTTTAAAAATAAAAAAATGACCATCTTTAAATATTTTTATTAAATTAGGAGATGAAAGGGGGGAAAAATGCTACACATTATTATCAATTTACTGGTGAAATTTGAACTTTAAACTTTTCAAAGTAAAAGATACAATAATAACAATATAATTCACAAGGATAAGAATTTCAAAGTATTAGATAAAAAGCTTATAAGCGACCATCTACCCGAAATTGGTGGTAGTTATTCCCAATCTAAGGAGTTTTTTTTAAAATATTTTTATTTATTTATTTTTCAGTTACTAACAAGTTTCATTAGCATAAAGTCGGGGGAGCTTAGGATCTAAAGCTTGGTGTTCCCGCCATTCAATCCTTTCCCAACCTGTGAGAGGAGACATATAAAAGCACTACTCCCCAAAGCTGTCATCTTCATTGCTAGGGTTCCGCGCACCATACCCAGACTCGCTTTAAGATTTTTTAAGTATTATTATGGCGTCGTCTAATAGAGTTCCTAAATCAATAACGCATTATTGAATAATTCCATGTTGCGATATTTCTTGTAATTTGAAGAACTGGAAGGTAAACTGAGGATTTAATTTCCAGTTGACATTGCAGTATTGGTTCTGTTAGATCATAGATGTAGTCTGTCCCTCCATAATGTGATCTGTTACTTCAGTTGGAGCTATTGCTATTAGTAGCGATACTTATTGTTTCTAAATTGTGCAGGACGAAGATCACTGAGGACAGAGTAAGTTTGTTATGCGACCTTAATACATTACTTTCTTATCTGCATACTGTGGTAGCTTCTCAACCACGCCATAGGTTGTATGAGCATGTTTATTCTAGTAAATCTTTTTCTTTATAAATTGCTCTGTTCAGTTGACTTTTGAAACTTGTTATGGCTTCTACTGAAGTGTGAAACTGTTCTTCTATGATGAAGAGAATCAGTGATCCGTTGAAATAATAATGCTGTCGTTTGTGCTTTGTGACTTGTGAGGCAGGTTAAGTTAGTACTCTCAACTGTAGAGGAATCATTTTGGGTAAAGTATGTCATGCAGACACCGCAAGTATGTTATGCAGTTTTCCTACTTTAGGAAAAAATTTGACATCTCCTGAATTATTTTAGGGTACAGCTTAAATTGGACGACTCTCGCCCAGCGCGTGCTATTATGTGGTGACTGGTGGATGGTTCTCCCTTGTTATCATATTTGTCAAAGGTCAAGCTTCCTTTTAGGTTTGTATATATATGTGCTTTAGTAGTCTTTAACTACTATCCTTTATCCTTCAATAGATGAAACCGTTGTCTTGGATTTGACCAGTAGATATCTCAAAAACTTCTACCTGGGCCATCTAATAGTGAAGATGTTGTTGGGAAACATTTGATCTGTCTGGTTCTTGTTTGATGGTAATGTCTAGCCCCCCTTTGGCATATATATTCTTAAGATTATGTTTGTTCGTCTGACCATTAAATCATTTGAGGTTTCTGCACTCTTATCCGTCTTTCCCATGAACTTTCCTCACATTCAAGACTTTAATCAGTTTGAAGCTTTTGAGTAAAAGGTGTAATATTTGAGTGCTTTTGAGTATCTGCCTTGTTACTTGTTAACAGTGTCCAATGAGAGCTTTACCACTGAAATTATTAGCTCTGCACTGATGAAATGTCATATGCAAGTTTTGTAGCTCTGGCTTAGACATTTAACCTTATAGGGATGCTCACGAAGATGTATGAATTGACCTTAGTTTAAATGTAAATTGAATGATAAATTAACCAATCTTTGACTTATGTATAATTATTGCATGAGCATGACGCATGATGACCATACACAAACGGTGAGCTAATATCATTTATGTAAAGCGACTTTCTCATGGTCTATACCTTCCATTGATTTTCTATATATGTCTACTTTCAGCAAAGGAATCCTCACTTTTCTGTTCTGCATTTAAAGAAGCGATCTAGAGTGGTCTATGTGAATTTCTACTCTCTGAGCTTCTCCAAGCTTCTGATTATCTCATCCATACAAGTTTGTCTTTTGTACAGAAGGTTAAAGCTTTTTTCAGCTTTAAGGTTTCCTTGATTGTCTTTGTAGGACAAGGATTTATTATGCTGAAAAGTATAGGAATTGTGATCAATATTAGCAGAGAAGTTGATTTAGCTACACCAGGGACTAGAACAAATGTTACTATTGTCTTAAATAGAAGAAGCTATAAAGAAATGACATTTATCTATTTAGAACGGAACTGCGCTAAGGAGGCTCAGCGAGTTAGCGGACCAAATATGTGGAGATAATGCTTATCGACCTTGTATAGCTCAGGGATGTAAAATTAAAAGTTAACTACCTTTCTTACATAGTACAGTATATTCTAGATTTGATATAAAGAGGTAACAAATTTGCTACCTATTAGTTCTAACTTATTTACTTATTTCAGTATAGGATCGATCTTATCTGTTTGGATTAATCATTTCTAATAATTTGCTGATCTGCAGGCCCGATAATATGGCCTAGGGATTCTCTCTGAACCAGATACGGAGAGGCTATGCCTATACTCAGTAGCTACAAGATTAAGGCCGGCACTGCACCTGTGTCTGATGCCATCTTTACAAAGTATAGCGATTTTACAGCTAACTGTCTATTCCAGTCCAAATCTACGAGGACTTCCTTGCTCAAGGTCATATGTTAGTCGTGATGAGTGTCGTATGACCCTAAAGGAACCGACTCTCTGAGCTTAAATTAGTAAACAGAAGACGGGATCTCAGATGCAGAGGCTGCCAATCTTGTGTTATCTAGGAAGCATGGGATGAAAAAAAACACGATCAATTAAGTGGGTAGCCACTAAGGAGATGGAACACAGGCAAGCCGGGTTTGTTATGTCACTTGAAAACAGGTGAATGCCCAAAAAATAGTACACAGAGAAATTGATTGGGAGTGCAAGTTACATTATCAAACTACCTTCATGTTATATAGCAGTGTATATAACGTAAATTCATTGATTTTTTTTTTCTTTTCTTCGTCTCATATCTGTGAACTCATTGATCGTCTTTCCAGGCTAAGGAGTACTTCTTAAGACGGCAATTAGGTGGACTCTGCAATGGTCCGAGGATCCTTCTCACGTGGTCTTTTCACCTGTTCGTGAAAACACTGTACAAGAAAGGCAATTTATGTGTACATTCACGTAAGTAATATATTTTGCAATCTTTATCTGTAAGTTTATTGAAGGGGAGCCTGCTAAGTTTATTGAAGGGGAATCTTTGAGCAACAAAGTTGACTCCATGTGATAAGGAGGTCACGAGTTCAAGCCGTTTAAACAGTTTTTAGAAATGCAAAGTAAAGCTGCGTACAATTAATCCTTGTGGTCCGACCCTTCTCCGGACCCCGCGCATAGCGAGAACTTAATGCAACGAACTGCTCTATCAGTAAGTTTATTATATATGCGTGTCTACTTTAAAATTAATTTTGTAAATTTATACATGCTCCAAACTTAAAGCAGTGATTTTGGTTAAACCCGCCTAACTAATTGCCTCTGAACAGAACCGAGGCTTTGTTCCTTAACCTTTTTAGACCGTTTAATACGTGGGACCCCTAGGTTCTAGGTGGCGACAGAATTGATTTACTCAGTTTTTCCCTTCTTGTTCTGTTTTTAGAAAAGAAAAATCTTTTATTCACACACTCGGAAGTTTATTTCAATAGGCTGTAAGAGTTCCGATGACATGGACATCCAGTGCAAGACCCGCTGCAAATGTATTTCTATTTCTGATACCCAGAGATAGATTACAGTACAAGTCTAATATTTTTCTTGCCTTAATACATAGACAATTTCTTAAACTCAATCGTAAATTTTATTTACTTAGAATTACTGTTTGTTTCAATTTAGCACACAAACCCAAAATAATGTTCTTATTAGACACTTTCAGTTAAAATTTGGGAAAACCTTTATACGTATTTAGCTATTAGATAGTTAAGTTAATCAAATAAAATATGTCACATTCTTTAATTATACACATCAACTTCAATTGAAATAAACTCAAGGTTTTATGGCTTATTACGGCTAATACGTATAATTAAAGAAGGTGATGTATTTTTAGTGTTTAACTTATCTATGTAATAAATGTTTGAGAACACATGTAGAATTTTTTTCAAAATTTGAGCTAAAATTATTTAATAGAAATACTTTATGACGTGGTTAGATGTTCAATAGTTACAAGTACTAGTTCTAATATTCACTAACAAGTTTAAGACAATATCTTTCTTTGATTTCTCCTAAAGTTGATATAGTTGCTAGCATAAACATTACTCATCCCAATTTCAAGATAAAAAGGAATAAAATCTAAGACTGAGAGCTTCTTATTGTTATCATCATCTAATTTGTATTTCTCTTGATCGGTGTGGCTGTATTCGTTCATAGCAGAAGCGCCCAGGAAAAATAGGGAGGAAAACTGAAATTAAACAACAAAAAGGGTAGTTGGGAAGTGAATCTGTACAAGATTAGTGTAATGTAAGCAAAACGTTGCAAATTTCTTTAATTGAAACCCATTTTTAAGAGGGCAAATCTGAAATTTTAAGTAGTTAAGAGTTAAGACAACCTCAGTCCTACTCAGTCTCGTTGAAATTGTTCCACAATAGCACAAAAAAGAGAGTAATTTGGTTTTGAAACGTTTGTGGGTTTTGAAAGACTCATTGACAGATGTGCTCTAACTTTGTTGCATGCGTTCCATTTTTCATATAACCCCTTTTTTCCTCTCTCTCTCTCTCTCTCTCTATCTCTTACTTGTCCTTTGTCTACTACTTGGACTGGCGTCACCTTTTGCACTTCCGTTTTTCCCTTTGCTATCTGGTGATTCTTTTTGGGTTTTTGAGACTTGGTTTCAGAATTTCAGTGCTCTTCTTGTTCTGTGTGTGCTGTGAGAAAAGGAAATGGCTACCCTGGCTCAGACGATGGCTGCCCTGGCTCAGCAGGAACAGGAGCAGGAACGCAACGAAAGACTTGTTGCAGCTGGGTATGAGCTGCTTCAGCTTCCCCCATCTTCTAAAGAAGAGCTTCTGGAGAAACTTGATGTGAGAGCCTTTTCTTTTCTCTTTCCATATGCTTAAACCTATCAAGACAAAAATCAATTTGTCTGAAACACTTTTGTACATTCCCCCCCAATCCCATTTAAAGCTTCTATGCAAATGTGCGTTGTTTCAAAGCTGTTGTTTGTTTTGAAATTTGTTCCAGGTCAACAATCGTTAATTAATCCTAGGATTAAATGATCACATTATTGGTTACCCTTCTTTGAAAATTTTGGTAGTTTAGTTGGTTTACTACTTGAATTTTATACCTTATTAGTGAGGGTTTGATTCAAACCTTGTAAACAATTGATCCTTTTCGTTGTATGTAGTGTAGATAGATCATGGTTCGCATCAGGTGAAATTCTGATAAGCATCCTTAGTGAAAGATCATCTCCTATAAGTGGTCTATTTCTTTTAAAGACATTCTAGTAATTAAAAGCTCCATCTAGGTTTGAAAAGCTTAGCATAGAGGGGTTAAAGTCCAGATAAGGGATGCCGTAGGTTGATCCAATGAATCTCTGAATAGGGCCGGAATAGCGGAATGGATACATAGGTTTCATACAGCCGCCCCCTTCTAGTTTGGGATTGAGTTGCAGCTGATTGATATTCTAGGAATTATATGATTGCTTGGAGAAGACAATGGCCAAAAAGTCCTCATGAGTAAAAGAAGGTATTGATCATCCATTTCGTGCCATGTGTGGGTATATATCTGCTTTAAGCAAAAGGGTAAGTGGAATTTTACCCAGTTTAACACAATCTTTGAATTATTTTATGGTTTCCCTAAAGTACTTATGAATATCAGTAATATTTAGAAGGCTGAGATCTCTACCACACCTAATAATATATGCTTGAATTTTTGTCTAACCAAGACAGGCAAAAAAGCTGTCAACCTGGCTTCTCAAAATAATACAAGAACATTCTTTCACTTGTAATTTTTATCCCACGTCTGTGTAGATTTGGGATTGTGGGGTTAGATGTTCACCCTAAGGAAGTTTTTAGGCTCATACAGGAGACTGTGATACCTTATCCTTCAATGAATATTGTACTACGTTGAATGATTCTTAAGTTTTTTGAATTTTTTGTTGTTCGTTCATTTTATTAAGGGAAAAAGTTATTATCTAACCTAGCAGCTGGACAGATTGTGATATCTACTATTATTAACTTGTCCCTTGCACATAACCAGGGAGGAAGGATCAGTCAGCATGATCCATCTCGAATCATGTTTATTCTGAAGGAACTTGGCCTAGCTTTTCCTTCTTGTGCTTGGACTTAAGTTGTATCATAGATTAGGATTTCCATTTGGCATTGCTTATTCACTTTTCCTGGTAGTCCGATTATCTATATATGTTCTTTTACTTCTTGTTGTGTATAGGACATAATCAGGCTTCATGATGGATGGAAAGGACATAAAACTGTGGAGGGGGAGAGAGAGATGTTTGACCTTGTGACGTAGTTTAGAAATTTATTTATTTCCTTATTTTCTACATGATCTCATGATCTAGCCTTCATGTGTTATTCAGATAGCATTTCCAATGTATTTGACATGGTTCAATCATTTCTTTTTGGTATGCAATTTTCAGAATTTAGAGCATCTTCTGTCAAGGGTGGAGCAAGTTCCCCCTGCATCGGCTCAAGATGCTATTCAACCTGCAATGGAAGCACTAGTTGCAGATGGACTTCTACGACATCCTGACATAGATGTGAAGGTGTCAGTTGCATCTTGCATCAGTGAGATCATGAGAATTACAGCTCCAGAGCAACCATACGACGATAACAGAACTAAGGCAAGTACAACTCATACAGCCTTCTTCGCTGTTCGCCCAAATTTGAAGTCAGACTGGTTGCCAGTCTCTCTTCTAACTAAGCTGTTTTGCTTTGTAACTGATGGTTCATATTCTATTGTAGTTATGCATCTATGATTTTCTTGGGTGCATGAATAGTATTTATACATAGTTTTGTTTCTTGCTCAATTGGCGGACAGGACTTTTTTGAGCTTGCATTGTTGGCGTTTGGGAAATTGTCTTGCTTGGATGGTCGTTGTTATTCAAAGGCTGTTTCAATTATTGAAGTTCTTGCGAAGTACCGAACATGCGTGCTGATGTGGGATCTCGAGTTAGATGCGTTGGTTATTCAGATGTTTCAACATTTTCTGAATAGTATAAGGTATATCTCCAATTATGTTTCATTCATAATTTTTCTAAAGGAAAGAGGGATTGAACCCGACCACATGGGTGTAACTTTGCTGGTGTTTTATGTTCTATTTTTATTTGTTTCTGGTAATATAATGTATGCTCTGTCCTTGCCACAAGTTAAAGTATTACTTTTCCTTTTTTTTTCATTTTCATTTATTTATGTGTGCACTGGGACAATGAAAAACTAAACTGCAAAGTCAACCTTAAAGAGCAGAACGCTCATGAATGAGATGAGTAATTGCTTGTGACTACTGCTATCTTGTGGTTCAGTATATTTTAGTTAGCTACTTGGCTTAGAGTTTTGTCTTGGTCAATTTCTGTCTTAGGAGAATTTTTACATGGGTGCCTCAGCAGTTGCATGTCCTTGAAAGATTGCTCCTGCTGAGACCAAGCAATTCACTTTTTTGAATATAAATTGTTCTATTTGATTGATTTGGGCTTTGAACATGTAGAGCTAGTGAAATTGGAGTGGAAATGTGGAAAAGAACACGGCGAATTACAGTGTTGCTTTTCTCTTCTCTGTTTAGGAAACATGAATAAAGTAGGGATGTTGGTATTTGTGGATAAAAAATTGGTAGACTTAAGCCCCCAGGGATTAGCTCAATAGAAACCGGTTGAGGGACTTGTGTCTTGGGTCACAAGTTTGAGCCCTGCCCCAAGCGAACTAAATCCAGTATTTAAGTGGAGAAGGGTAGAGGAGCGGGTCCATCATCCCCGAGTTTCGAAGGTTGCGGTTGGCCTAAAGGATTGGCTCCAGACGAATTTCTCGATCATAAAGAAAAGGATCGGTAGGCTTGAAAAGTAAAAAAGAAAGGAAGTAAAGGCTGAAAGACCAGGAGGAGTGAGAGAAACTGTGTCTCATTGCTGGCACCAATCAACTACTAGGTACAATTTCAGCAGCTTTGATCAGTCTCATGATGAAGAGAAGTCACTTCCAACTGAATTTAACCTGCTCACCAGAAAACTAACCACCATACTGATCCATATTTAGTCGGTATAACCTCTCTCCATGAAGCATGAGCATGCTCCTCCTTGGAGAAAATCTCAACAATTTACCCTAAAAGCGTTGTATTATAGGTGAATAGTCTCCTAATTCCTATTACCCTTCTTTCCCTTCCAATAAAAAAATCTCTAATGATCTTCTCCAAATTGTTGAAACACTTACGAGCATTCTAAGTATAGACAATAGATATAAAACATGTGGGTATATGGAGAGTTGATATTAGTACTGTTATCTTCCCTCCCTTAGTATATAGTCTTCTCGTCCACTCATTTTTTCTGAAATTTCTCAAGAATCGGCTGCCGAATAAATATTATTTCTATGCAACTTTTACAACTAAAAATTCAATGTTTGTGACTATTCAAATTTGAAATCTGATGTGATATTTTCTTTATTAGACTAGCTCTTTGACTATTAATTAGGTATATTTCTACTATCACTAATTAATTATAAGTCAATTATACATCCTAAATTTTGGGCTTAATGCATTGACACCCCCTTGAACTTGCTAGCAAATTTCATTTGGACACTCGAACTATGACTTGTTCCAATTGAGCACCTGAACACATGATAAAGTGTTCCTATTAGACACTTATGGTTCAAATTTTGAAAAAACTTTTGCGCATGTTCTCAAGCGTCTATTAGGTAGTTAAGTTAACCACACAAAATATGTCATTTTCTTTAATTATATACATTAGCCTCGATAAGAAAATGCTCGGGGTTTTACGGCTTAATGAGACGAACGCATATAATTAAAGCAGGTGACATATTTTAAGTGGTTAACGTATCTAAGCAATGGACATTTGAGAACACCCGCAAAAGTTTTTCCAAAATTTGAACCAAAAGTGTCTAATAGGAACACTTTATCACGTGTTCAGGTGCTCAATTGGAACATGTTGTAGTTCGAGTGTCTAAATAAAATTTACTGGCAAGTTTAAGGGACTATCAATGTATTAAGCCTAAATTTTATACCCAATCAAATACTGTTATAGCAAATGGGCTGGAGGGAGTATATGACAGTTTTAGCAGAATATTCACCGTTGTACATTCATATATTGGATGCAGCATAAATGAACTCATATGCTAAGGTACATAACATGCCAATGGCTACGGGATTCTTTTTTTTTCTTCATAAAGTTCATAGACTACCAGTTTCTCAGGATGCCATTTTTTTAATGGGAAATGGCTGACAACGGTTTTGTGTCTTGCCCCATTTTAAGGCCGGACCACCCTGATCGTGTATTCATGGACATCGAGGAAATAATGAGCACGATAATAAATGAGAGTGAAGGAATTCCTATGCAGCTTCTGAACATCCTTATAAGCAGTGTTAAAAAGGAAAATCAGGTATTGCTTTTCGTCTACAACTTTATTCATTTATCTTTAATGCATCTTTCTCATTATTTTTAATGACGCCTTCTTTTGGTTCAGAATGTTTCACCTCGTTCCTATGTGCTGGGAGAGAGAGTTCTTCAAGAAAGTGCTGTCAAACTTCAACCATATCTTCCAACAGCAGTGAGGTCCCTCAGCATTTCCACCAACAACTATTCGAAAGTTCTTGAATTAATATTGAGAGAGGTAAATTAAAGTAAAACTATGGTCGGTCTATCTGATATTCAAAGTATTTGCTGAAATTATTTGTAAAATACATGATCATTAGTTGTATAATTCTCCGCTTCTCCTTTTCTTTCTAACTTACAAAGAATGGAGTTCCCACCCCCACCAAAGAAATGGAAGCAGATAAACATACAATGTTCATTTTGGGGTAGACCATCTTTGCTATGACATTCAAGTTCTGTAATCTGTCAAACTTACCCTCTTTTCTTGGTTATGTTCTGATTTCTCAGCTTAGGTGTTCCAGAGGAGTATTAGAAAACTGACATATGTTGTGACCCTTGGAAAAGGAATGCTGAAATATGTCTAGGATCAGTGCTTAATCAGCCAATCATGAAAAAAACGGACAATTTAATAATCTTAGGAAAACAGGTGGGAAAAGAAATAAATACGAAATTAACTACAAAAGAAATAAGAAGAAAGAAAAACGAAGTCTGAAATGTCAACAGCGACAGTTCCGATAAAGGAAATAATGAGATGTTTGACCATTCAAATAAGATGACTTGGATCCTCCTTGTTTATGCCTTGAAGACAGTCTGTAGCATCAACTGCGAGTATTTATCATGGATCATGCTACTACACAATGTGCTACAGAGCTTTTATAACTTTGATCCCATGTTCCTAGTTAAATTAAAAGCACTGACACTGTGATTAGGTGTTGAAACTCTCCTACATTGACTAACCAGTTGCTGCTGAACTCATCCTACTTATCTTCAGAGTTGACTTTTGTTAGATGGTTCACGTATATAGTATTCTACTAGTGTCCCCCATTGAACAATGTGTATTATGTACTGCATAGAATATAGGTATAAATAGGGCTCAGTGTAATACAATAGCTACGCATCTTAACAACATTTTCCCATGCATTTATTTCACAGCTTTAAAGGACCTTGGCCTGCTTTGAAATCCATATCCTTAATATGAAAGTAGAATAGAAACTAGTCTAACAAGAAAGGAATATGGTTGTAACATCTAGATCTTGAGCTTTGGTGTATTGCTACTATGTAAGAGTAGCTAAATTACCTTTTCCGCCATATAATATCCCTATTCTGTGAAATTACCTTTACTTCATCTGAAGTTGTTAACAAGAACTTATCAGCTGATGTTTCTCTTAAGTTCTTTTTACTATTATAAACCCAGGAATGTGTATACATGTTATTTTCCACCAAGCTGTCCTCAGTTTTAGACTAGCTTGAGAAAGATAAAACTTAAGCTCCTTTATGAGAAAGTCAGATGCTCTTCTTATTCTGCTGATTTATTGTTGATCGAAAGATGATAAGTAAAGGTAACTTCACAGTAGGTGATATTTGTTCTGGATTTATAGTAATGATGTGAATTCTCCCTTTGCCACACACTTGACAGAATGCTATACAGTTTCTTCCAAAATCTGGGCAGGAACGAAATGATCAATTTGTGAATAGAGCACCAGAACCACAGGTGGAAAATGGTCCTGAAGAGCTTTGTCACAAAGTTGCTTGCTTTGACGATGTCAGGCCACCCACGGCAGAAACTTCCACGCTTCCAGACACTGATTCTAAAGTTGCGGCATCAAATGGCACTATTGTAATTTTTGTGCGACCTGTGGACGATTCCTTTAAGACGCAGGTCAATAATGACTCTGTAAAGCTTTCCCACAATGCTAATTATGATGGCAAAGTTGGTCCATCCTTACCTGGATCTTCCAAGTCGCCTACAAATGCTGACCCCAGTGAGCTTGCACCACATGCTGCACCTGAGAAGGTTGCTTCATTCTTAGATCAATCATCTGACTTGCTAGGGAAAGATGATCCCGAGCGTAAGGTCGATGACATCGTTCTAGAGACTGATACAACTTTAAAAGAATCAGAACATAGAGATGCAATGAAGCAGCAGAGAAGTACAGATTCAAGGACCACTTCGCCACCTGAAAACTTGGGTTTCATAAATGCAGCCAAAAAAGAACTAGATCCAGAAGCTACTCAAGCTTCAAAGAAAAGAGGTTGGAAACCTAATTTTTTGAATAAACCAGAGGAAGGATATGATCATGCTTGGTTAAGTGGAGAAAGGAGATCAAAAAGCCGTATTCTCTTGAAGGGTTGTGGGAAAAATACAAAAAAGAGAAGTAGCTGTTCACCTAAATGTGCAATCTCCAATCGATTGTATTCTTCATCTGGTGAGGAGAAGACTCCAATAATGACTTCTATAAAGAGATGCCAAAAGGAGAAAAATGACAAAAAAGGTCAGAATGATGGTGCACATTTTTCATCAATTTCAGCAAGAGATTCAGCAGGAGCTATAACGAAGAAGAAAGTCTCACAACCTACATTGATTGCTTCAGAAGAATTTGCTGTCTTGAAGGCATTAGAAAAGAAACATAAAAAAGATGACAAGAAAAATGTATCTGCCAGATATCATGATAAAAGACGGCGGTCATCAGTTGAGGAATCAGGAGCTGAGGTAAATCAAACAGTCAGCGTCAATTGGCTGAATTCGTTTAGGAAGTCGTGTATTGAAGTAAAGTATTTATTCTGCCCCTTAGTTCTGGAGTTATTATATGCATAACTTGAATTGTGCAGACATTGGGCTCTGTCTTCTCAATCACCAAAGAAAGCAACTTTGCCAAAACCTCTAAAGAACAACGTAAAAGGAAGAACTCGCCATCACAAGAAGAGGTAAACATTTATTACAGTATTATTAATTAGAGCTGGCTTATTTAATGATATTAGACAACCTTCAATAAGTGATTACTAAAGTTAATGTTCTCGTTTTGAAAGTTATGTCGATTCAAGTAAAGTATTTTATTTACCCCTCAGTCTGGATTATGTACTTTAATTGAGTTCTGCAGGCATTGGGTTCTGTCTCAAATACCAAAGGAAGCAACTTCCCCAAAACCTCTGAAGAACAACGTAAAAGGAAGAGCTCGCCGTCGCAAGAAGAGGTAACCATCTGTTATCATTAATTAGAGCTGTTTATGGTTAATGATATTAGACAGCCTTCAATAAGTGATTACTAAAGTGAATATACTCGTTTTGGAATGTTATGTGAATTCAAGTACAGTGTTTGTTATACCCTTTGGACTTATTATGTACATAAATTGAGTTTTGCAGGCATTGGGTTCTGTTTCAATCACCAAGAAAATAAACTTCCCCAAAACTTCTAAAAAACAATGTAAAAGGAAGAACTCCCTATCACAAGAAGAGGTAAACATTATTATTACTAATTAGAGCTGGCTTATAGTTAATAACATTAGACGTTCTTCAATAAGGTAGTAAAAGTGAATGTTTCATTGATTCAGGTATAGTATTTATTTTCTACCCTTAGTTTTGGGCTTATTATGTACAAAAATTGAGTGTTGCAGGCATTGGGTTCTGTCTCAATCACCAAGCAAAGCAACTTCCCCAACACCTCTAAAGAACAACGTAAAAGGAAGAATCCGCCATCACAAGAAGAGGTAAACATTTACTATCATTAATTAGAGTTAACTTATAGTTAATGAGATTAGACAACTTCATTAAGTGATTACTAAAGTGAATGTTCCATAAAATTTTCCAATGAGGTTATTATGTGCTGAAAACTAGTTTTGCTTTTGTCTATTTAGCTTAAGATAAGAGGATATTTTCTTTTTTCTATCTTCAATGTGACTGTCCTCTACATGTGCTACAGATCTGATGTCTTGAAATTTTATGAAGTTACCAGTTATAACTGAAGAGAAAAGACTTTTGACCAATAATAATCTGATGTACATACTTTTCGATGCTTCCACCTCGTCTCTGTATGTATCAGTGTTTGCTCTCTAGATTTATGAGCATCTCTATCATCTTTTTCTTAGGATTCTGCGGATAAGGTTGTCAGAGAGCATGGCGAGGAGCTGGTTGGCTGCAGAGTAAGGGTTTGGTGGCCACTTGATCAAGTGTATGTGATTTCACTGAATTAATTAGTATGCAGCCAAGCTTCTGCTATTCCTGTTAAAAGTTTTAAATGTTGATTTGCTCTTTCACTGAGTGAGTAGAAAATTTTCATCGGAACAACTCTGAATGAATTGCTTTGTCATAATTTTCTGAATATGGATAGTGCACATGCATCAGCGTCAGTTATAATGTCAATTGCAGAAGTCGGTAAACATTTTTTAAATTTAATCGATAGGAACTAGATAACTAGAATATTGTATAAAGAAATACTTAGCTCTGTTTGAATCACGAAGATGATACTGGCTTATATTGGACCCCCAATTAACTGGACGGGGCAAAGAAGAGGGAATAGTATGGTCAACTGTAATCTTTTTCTTGCTATAAAAATTAAATACAAGTACTTGTTGTAGTCCAGCCATAATAAGGACTCAAGGGCATCTAAACTCTGGATTGACGACTTGTCTTAGAGAAGGGGGAGCTGCTACGCCGGCATGTTAACAATGTTTGACTAAAAGCTGAAAAAGGTAGATCTGATGAGTCGAACTATGCAAGTAGTGATTCTTGGGTTCCACTTTCAAGCTTAATTCCACTCATTGAATGCTTACATTCTCAAAAACATAGATTTTTGAGGGCCTAACATTATAGGTTATATTTGAGAAATATAATGGTGCAGCTGATTCTCTATGTTTTAAATAGAAAATTGTGGTTCTTTCTCTTCTCCCCTCTTCCCCACCCCCACCCAAATGAAAAGAAAAGGTTTTTAGTACAACAACATGCCCAATATAATCCTACAAGTGGGGTATGGGGAGGGTAGAGTGTACGCAGACCTTACCCCTACTTTGGGAGGTAGAGAGGTGGTTTCCGATACACCCTCGGCTCAGGATAAAGCAAAAACAAAGCATGTCAAAAAGGAAAAAGGAACAGTAACTACAACAAGACAGTACTCTAAGCGAGAAACAAGAGACAATAGATAGTTTCAGAAATCGAAGGGTAAGAAACTACATAAGAAATACTACGACTATTAGTAAGGAAGGAAAAATGAGACAACGTTCTACTAAATACTAACCTTCTACCCTAATCTGTGTCCTCTACAACGTCCTATCTAAGAAAAGGTTTTTAGTATGGGAATATATGTTTCAAATCTGACGTTCAACCAATATGGGCCTTTCTTAAGGTAAAATATGACAAGTTAAAGGACATCGTTAAGCAGATGTATCTTGCGTGGGTCAGTCATTGCATCATATTAGAGATGTAGTAGTATCGTTGCGCAAAAAGATTTGATTGTATTTTTTTTATTTTCTTAGGTGCATACAGGCAAAGTTTTAAGCATTTAGCTGCTTATTATCCTTTTTTAATTAAATAAATTTAACACACTATTTGTTTCGTTCTAATGAAGTTTATTTTTTAGTTCAAATGTTATATCATGTAGCATTCTCATTCTGTAGGTTCTATGGAGGATATATCACTTTATTTGACCATTCAGAGAAGAAGCACATGGTAAAGATTTAGTATGGCTATATAAACATTATTTTTCTTGTATATTAATTGACTTCAACTGCTTTATGTAATCATACTCCCTTAATTGCTGGTTGATGCTCCTCATATGTTAATAGGCTGGTGTCAGTCTACATTTTCACAGGTTGTCGGAATCTAAATTGGAGTTAATTTGTCAAGCAGTTTTCTATGTCTTGGTAATGTTTTATCATTTATGTTTTTCATGATATTCTAAGGTGATTTATGAAGATGGTGATCAAGAAATGCTAAATCTTGCAAAGGAACGCTGGGAACTCGTTGAGGATGACAATGCATCAGTTCCTGTGGGTTCCTGCCAGGCTTATCTTTTCCCTTCTCTTCTGTACTTGTCTGTTCTGTACTTGTCTTTATAATTTGATTTGCATGACTTATTGAATGTATGTATTTCAGAGCCACAAGATTGTTCCTGGTCCAAGTGATTCGTCTGACATGTAAGCTTCATTCAACTCACTTCTCATTCATGGCAAGTCGTTTGATGATTTAGAATGCTGCTTGTAAAGTTGACATGATCAACAATTTTGTTCTCAGCTCCCTGTTTTTTCTAGATTACGATTGTGAGAATGAAATGTCAACTGAGGGTGCTACTTTTACAGTTGGCATCTCATTGGTTACTATTATGTCTGATTGAGAGTGAAATATTAGCATCAGAATTATAACTTAGATTGTTGTGACATGCTGGATAACTATAGATACTAGAGAGCAAGCCACCTTCATTTGGCTTTTTCCGCGTGGAGTTTCTTTTGCGCCCTTTAATTTTCTTTCGGTGCATCAAATACAAATTCAATTATCCAATTTTAATTTTGTTCTCTCACATAGACATGCATAAACCTGCAAGTCTCTGACTGAAAATGTCACCCCCCCCCTTTTTTTTTTTTCCTTTTTTTCCTTTGGTAAAACATTCTCGATTGATTAGGTGTCCAAACTTTATACATTGGCATTTCCTATTTCACTTGTTTGTTTCTCTTGCTGTGTTATTTGGTGTCCTCATTTTCAGATAAGCTACCCTTACATATCTGTCTTCACCTTTAGTTGGAGGTTTATGTTATATGCATTTAATATTATATGTTCAATGCATGATGCATCAGAACAGTGATACTTGTATCCAATCAGATTTTTTTTTGATGAAGAACTTTTTATACATCAAGAAGATGCAAGAAGAACAAAAGAGGGGGAAAGATTCGGCTTTGATACAAAAATGTGCTAAGGTGGATTCTTAAGTGATGCAAATCAAAAAAGTTAACAGGGCAATCTACGGGGCTTAATGCCAATCAGATAGTATGCAAATCTTCTTGCAAAGGTGGATTCTTAAGTGATGCATCCATAGTTGAAAGTATCCTAGCAAGCTTCCTAGCTAAAAATGATGCCCTTATAGTCCAACCAATTATATTAGAGCCTTCAGTCAGTTACTTAATAGAATCATATTAAAAGCTTTCTTTTCGACTCCTCCCTTTCAATAGAATGAGATCTTTTCTTTTTTTGTTCCTCTTATAAATGAAACGCAAAATTATTCCATTCATAGACCATCCAGAGGATGCAGATGAGTTACAAAGTTAAGATTAGCTCCTCTACAGAACCACAGTTAGGGAGCTTAGCAAGTCCAAAAAACTTCGGAGTTATTTACATCAGTCACGTTACACCATGCTAAAAGCTTCGTCAAGCAGATAGCTTTCATGATGTGGTAGGGAGTTAAAACCTTCCCTTTCATCTCCTGCTTTCTTTAATTTGTTTATAGAATTACTGACAAACACCCTCCCTCATTTTTCAAAGAAAACAAAAAACATGAAACGTTATACTTCCTTCTTTTTTTTTGAAAAAGGTAACAGTATTGGATACAAGTATCCATCAGAACATACTACTGGGACGCTTTTAGTAATGCAAAAACAAAGTCACAAGGACTACTATGTTTTCTTATGACCTTTAGGATAAGATACTATGTCACATTTTAAAGTTTATAAATTTTATGTTATACTTCAAAGATATTGCTTTCTCAAATATCTGTTGTGAAACAATTTTAGTGGTTGACAAGTATTACATAGTTGTTAATGTGCAGGCGCCTTGGTTGCATTGTCAATTCATATCGTCAGATAAGGAAAAAGAAGAAGGTGAGAGTACTTGTGTGGAAGCTTTCTGCCTATGAGATACACATCTTTGTTCAGATCTCTTTCTAAGATCACGTGGAAAGAATTAGATTGAAACAGGCAACACTATATGTTTATACTGCAAAGTTACCACGTTTTTCAGGAAATTCACATGATAAAGTTCAAAGAATATTCCATTGATGTTCCCTTTTGTTTCTTTCTGGTGGTATAAGCCCATAACTGAATTTGTGATGTGTCATTGATGGAGTGGAATGCTCTGTGTAAGAAGTTTTTCTGTTTTCTTTGTTGAAGGTCAGGAAAGGCCTACTAGGCTTCTGATATAACTTCTGTCTTGAGTTACATTTGATCATAGCAATTTAAATCTCCAAATTTGGGAAAAGCTGAAAGGGCCTTGTTCTTATTCTCTTATGATAGTTGGTCTTGGAAAACGTTATTCATGGTTCTGCCCGTTTTCTTTAGCTTTGGGTGATCAAATAGGTCAATTTCTCTATAAGGAAACTGTCCTTGTTCTCTCTCCTTTTGTTAATTACTTCTTGTTAAGTCAAATTACTGCATCAAAAGGTGCAAGTTAATTAGCCTTTGTGAAGTTCATATATAGTTTAAAAAAAAAGGAAAGAAGTG
The DNA here is from genome assembly GCA_029783415.1 of Anisodus acutangulus. Lineage (NCBI taxonomy): Eukaryota > Viridiplantae > Streptophyta > Magnoliopsida > Solanales > Solanaceae > Anisodus > Anisodus acutangulus. Next base: position 6,850,924 of record CM056497.1, read on the forward strand.
CATATATAGAAAATTCAATACCAGATAGGCAGGTCCTCTATGTACTACAGATCACACTATTGATCAAAATCTTAGATCCTGGGAGGAAATATTATAATGACACTCATCTCTTTCTGCTTCTCCATTGTACATTCTGCTTCAAGCGCGTGTTTCTGCTTCATTTCAGCCTCCCATGTTTTCTCTACAACAACAGCAGTTGCACTTCAAATTTAAGCTAGTTGGATTTAGTTATATGATACCTCACTATCCATTTCGTTCCATTTGGACGCATTTTAATCCAATATCAGTTTGGGGTTTGCTCCAGTTTGCTGGTCACAAATATTCAATAATCGTGGTCCTCTAGAGTCAGAGGTTCTTTACAATTTCTACTCACACACAGATCTCAAACAGACTGAAAAGACGAGCAAACATTATACTCCATACTTTCATGATTAAGCCATGTTTGCTCTTATATTTTTTTTACGAAGTCCACTATGCTAATACCCTTTACTCATCTGATCCCAAAAGACTCCCGTTGTCCATATATCCTCAATTTCTCCCTCTCCAATATTCGTTAAAGCAGATAATGGTCCATTTGTGAATGATGACTAAATGATGATCCAAGGAGCATTGAATGCTTGTCAATATGCTTGATTGGCTACTGTATAGTGCTGCCCTTGTATGACAGCCAAGAGATATAAAAAAATGCCCAAATTTTCACACTTCCTCACACCTTGGTCCCCAAATAACGTTCCATTTGTAGGTGATTTCTGGATCTTTATCCATGGAATACCTTGTGTTATGTTTAGTTGATAGTGCTATTAGTGTGGTCTACTGCATTTTTTCATGTTGAGTCTATGTGCCTTTTCATTCCTAATAAGGTTGACGACATGTCATGTTGCTGAGCGGTACAATTGGACAAATCTTTATTTTCATTGAAATCAATTGATTTCCTTGGGGAAGTTGTCATACCTTTCAAATGCATTAAACATTCTTCCATAACAAGGCTGCCTTTTATCGTGCAAATTCAACAAGATTTACCTGCAATTTCTTCAAACCTCTATTTTGGAGTAACATCCAACCTTTACTAAAATCAGTGAAATCACTGGAAGAATGCACGTGGCTGTCAAATGCATTAGCATTTTCCTATCTGATTACTCTTGTTCATAAATTGAGATTCAAATTGTTGTCCCTCCTTTTGTAGTTTGTTTTTAGTGTGTGTGTAAAGCAGGGCCCCGATTTTGTAGTTTTCTTCATGCTACAGGTTTAGTAAAGTGGTTTATCTTTAATCTTTGAGTTCAAGTAAGAGTGCAGACCCTAAGTAAACCAGGGAGAGAGTTCACATTGCTACTGAATAATGTCGATTGTTCTTATGGCAAATTTTATGGAAAAGAAGCAGAAAAGTTGTCTTTATGTAATGTCGAGGGAGAGGCAGAAAAAGTGTCTTTATATAATGATGAGAGAGGCAGAAACAAGTATTTTCATATAATGTTGAGGGGAGGCAGAAAAAGCTGTCGTTATCTCACTGTTGCAATAGACGGTCTGCTCATGAGACTCTTAAGAGTTATGGAATAAGCAATTCAGTAGCTGTTTTAGTTGGAAACTTCTTCTACCACTGCACTTGGCAATTCAACTGTGGGAAGTTCAATTTGTAAGTGTAAATAAACTTACTTTCCAACTCATTTCCAAGTCATCTAATGAGTATGTCTTTTTATGTTCATCTTAAACTACTAGGGTTAAGACAATCTAGTTGTGTCTGTCTTTAATGCTTCATTGAGGTTCTCTAAGGATAATAATAAGCAAAGTAAACCGTGGAAGTTCAATTTGTAGGTGTCAACAAGCTTGCTTTCCTATTCAGTTCAAGCATCTGATGGGTCTAGTTATGATTATCTTTTGGCTTTAACTTGAGTTAAGACAATGTAGTCATATGAGTCTTTACTATGAAGTATGAACAATAGAACACTTCAACAAACAACCTTTGAGGCCTCTAAAGATAAGAAAGTAAAAAATCAAGTCAGGGTAGAGCATGCTGCTAGTCCACATATCTTTACCTTTTCCTATACTCTCATGGCTTAAATTAGAGTATGAGACAACCTTTGAGATTTGTGGTGACATGATTCTTATTTCAAATATATAGCTTAATTATTTTTTTCCATCCTTTTATCAAAACAATTATTATTTGTGTATTTAGTTAGACGTTCTCGCATTACATGTATTTTTTTCATTGTTTTCATAGCGCTTTTCTTGCTAAGGCTTGCGCTTTAATTGTGCTTTGCACTTAAAGCCCCAACAGAGTTTGGTGCTTTTCATTTTTGACTACTCTGTTAGATACCTTGATAGATATCATCCTCCTTGCTTCTGCTGAGCATCTTCATTTGATGAAAGTATATCTCACCTATTTTATGATATCTCACCTATTTTATGATATCTTGGTTTAAGATTTTCTGAAGAACTTTCTCTGCTGTTATATCATATTTCACCTATTTTATGGAGTTGATAATAGTCTTGGGTAGAACTTGCATGAGTTAATACCATTCTCCATGGACTGAAATATGTTTCACTTTATGCGACCTATTTTCTCTGCATTCTTAGTGTCAATTTTCTTGAGCAGGCTTTGAATGTTGATGATGATGTGCCGGTGCTAACTCCTGGTACTGAAAGCAAGAAGATCGTTTGCAGCAAAGCAAAGTTATGTTGGGTAAGTTGATCCTTAAATTATAGTCCAGTACTAATCCTTGGCTCTGTCTCTTCTCTTCTGTAGCCATCTTATTTTCTTAGGGTTTGTCACTTTGCCATCAAACTGCTGCTACATTGTACGTTGTCATCTCCTTCTAACTAAACGTAACACTTTGCAATCTCTAAGCATTAAGATCCAATCACCTTATCTGAAACAAAATAATGATTTCTGAAAGAACGAAATAGCCCTTCCTTGTAATTTAGACTTTCAAAAGAGAAGTCATAAGCGGAGACATACGGGTTCACCTGAATTTATATTTCCTCAGCCTTCTTTGAAGCTCAAACTGATTCTAAATGTAAGTTCTCCTAGGCATTAATTTATGATAATTGGTTCTTGTTATATCTTCTACTTTTGCCTCGCTAAATTAGTCCTTTTCACCCTGCACGGCAAGCATTTTGGTCTCGAAAGTGTTCAAAGTGTCATCGTGAATGGAAACTGCAGCAGAAGTTCAGATGTCAAAGTGCAACCTAGAAAGCTTGCATGGCAAAGTGATAGTTTCAAAAACCTAATCTGAGTATTTATTTCATAACACCTGTCTATGCTCGAAAATTTGGCAGGGAAAAGCAACTGTTGATCCGACTCCTCCTTCAACAATGTAAGTTATTTATATCGCATTTAGACCCCTTTGCATATAAATGGAATTCGAGCTGAACGAAGTTTTTTTTTTATGAAGGACCATGCAGCAAAATTTAACTCCAAAAGGAGTGCACCAAAATAAAGGGACCAAGGTTGAAGTTTCAGAATCTGGGGTAGATGGAAATCCAGTGAGTTGGACAACACCTATAAAGGTGTCCCCTGAAGATGGTGATGAATGCAGTGAACTGGTGGATGTTCACGGCTATAAAGTGAAAGTGAGCAATGCTCCTATACTTGCTGCTATTTTTGCCAAGTATGGTGACATTACTGTCAACTGTCACTATAAGTCACCTACTGTCAGAGCTTCCCTTCTTGATGTGGTCAGTGATGTTGTCAGGCGGCTGAAAACCAGTGATGTTAATTCTTCTTCCATTAAATCTATGAAATCTGTAGTCTCTGATGCTGCGGATGCCAAGCTAGATGTAACTTGGCTGCAGCAGTATCTTGATGAGATTTTTAAAGAGGAAGATATGGAGGAAAAGTCTTCTTATCTAATGGCGTTAAGCGATACTACCATGCTCGTCTCTGAAGCAGTTAAAAAGGACTTGGTAGAAAGGAACAGGGAGGTCTTAGCAGCAGAGAAACGGCTCAAAAAGGCTGAAAGGCGCTTGCAAGAGGCCCAAAACCGAGCAGGAGAGGCAAAAAGGTCTGTCAAAGTATTTGACATACTGGGTAAAAAAGTTCAGCAGGACATTAAGGAGGTTAAGGATCAAGCACAATATTGGCTGAGTAGGTTGAATGAGCTTCTGTAGCCTGCAGCTGTTTTATCTTGACATAACTTTGAGACATTTTGGAAATTGTGAATGATCATCATGAAGCTGGCAAGATGTCACATGGTTGAATCTTGTTTTTTACATGATGGTAACATTTATTTCTTTTTGCAAACATTCCCATTTTGTGCAGTATTAAGTCTAGACTGGGTTTTTTGTATGTAATGCTATAAACACCTTGAACATTTGCAGTGGTGTGCTCTGTGTCTAGTTTTCTGCCTTTTTCTGCTTAAGGTACATGCTTGAACTAATCCATTTCAAATTTGATAACGTTTTGTTCCAGAACCCGACCCCCTCCGATACCACCCTCCAAAAGAAAAGAATGATAAAATTAGACCCTCCCCCAACCCCACCCCAGGGGCGGATGCAGCTTTCGCAGAGTGGGGTTTAGATAAACCCAATACTTTTCATGTGGTGTATGAATTTATATGTAAAAATCTACTAAAATAATACCCAATAGTAATATATGAAGCCATAACTTTAGAAATATAATGAGTGATTGAGTTCAATGCTAAGAACCCCAAAGGTTGAACCCATAGAGAGCTTTATTGTGAAGATTTTAATTTGAAAAAAGACATTCATTTTTAGTATAACAAAAAGAGGAGGAAAATTCAAAACTTAAAGTGTGTTTGGTTGGTGACTGAAAACATTTTTGAAAAAAAATATATATTAAAGACTAATAATAACATCAACAAATTGGAGAGTGTTCTGATGAAAACTTGCAAGTACTAGAGATTAGTAATAATATTCAAGTGCTAGTTGAAATCAGTAATATCAAGTTAAAAATCTTTATAGTTATAATGAAAATGACTTCCGCTCATAACTTGGATCCACCCCTGCCCCAAGCACATCTTCTGCTTTTCTTTGTCTTGTTTGGTGATGCTTCAGACAGACCTGAATATTTGAATCAAATTAGTGCTGCTGTGAAGATAATTAGATTTAAATTCATGTCTGGGTAGAATATTAGTCATATAAGAAAATGAAAATAGGTCCTTCACGTTTTCCAAACATTCATAATCAGGATTGTTTCAATTGTACAGACATTATTTTTGACCAGCACCTGTTTACAACCTTACATCTAAGCTTGTACAAAATGAATATCTAATAAACACAAGAACATAAATAACCTCCTTTTAGATTATGACATAACTAATGTCGTCTATCTTCTAACTGAAGAGCAAAATCATTAATTCGTTAACATTCTTTTTATCAACACAACACTTTTGTTGACAATCCTTTACTCCAACATTTAGGATTTTTTGAACAATCTGATATCGCAGAAGTGTCTGGGTAGATTGACATACATGTAAATTGCATAGCATTATATATAAAATCATTCACACACATTCATCACATGAAACTTCTACATTTAATGCGTGTTAATGTGATGAATCCTTCTTATGTCTATATAGAAAGGCAAATAATAGATGATTAAAAGCTAAACATAAAGGGATAAAAACATGGATGACTTATAAATTCCAACAAGATATAGTCAATTGATCTTCTAAGTCCATGATTGCGTGTGTGAGAGGGAGAGTATGGAGATGAATTCCACCATGAGCAAGTGAGGATGTGCAATTTCCATTTTTGAGATAATTGTATAGATTCATTTTGGAAATTTGAGATTGAGTAACTTGTAAAAGGAAAATAACAATATACAAAACATAACGGGTAATTATCTTGCATTGAATAATCCGTCAAGGATACATTGGTACTTTTACATTGATGGATTGTTCAATGAATGATTCAAGGGTATATTGGTCATTTTGTCTTGATGGATTGTGATGGATAGTTCAAAGGTATATTTGATCCTTTTATATTGACGGATTTTTCGATGGTCCGAATAAGTAAGTCCACCAAGTATTCCAAGAACACCGATTAGGTCTTTTTCAAATCAATAACTATCTGCTTTCTTATTTCCTTTTTAACAACTTTCTTTTCTAGTGTTACTCAATATATTATCCTTGTTCGTAGTTTTCATGCTAGATTTTATGAAAGTTAAAGTCATCAATAATTTAATGTTTGCGATGAATTTGATATGTATCTCTAAAATTTGTATATGTATCTCTAAAATTTGTTTCGTCAAAGGAGAATTTCAAGTGATTTGAACGGAATTGATGTAAGTATATCTCTATACATCTCGTCTCCAATCAATTATTTTATAAATTCTTCGAGGTTATTCATGACATCGATTTTTCATTAAAATGAATCCATCAATGTTCTTTTCATCAACACATAATACTTTTGTTTACGATCCTTTACTCCACCAACATTTAGATCTCCTCGAACAATTTGATATTTCATAAGTGTCCGGGTGAATTGACATATATACACTGTAAATTGCATAGCATTACAAAATCATTCACACATTCATCACATGAAACTTCTACATTTGATGCGAGTTAATGTGGTGAATCTTTCTTATGTCTATATAGAAAGATAAATAATAGATGATTAAAAGCAAAATATAAAGGGGTAAAACATGGGATGACTCACAAATTCCAAGAAGATATAGTCAATTGATCCTCTAAGTCCATGATTGCATGTGCGAGAGGGAGCTTAAGCCTTAAGGAGAGAATTCCACCATGAGTAATTGAGGATATGCAATTTTTATTTTTGAGATACTTGTGCAAATTTAATTTGGAGATTGAGAATGAGAATGAGAATGAGTAACTTGTAAAAAGGAAACAATATATACAAAACGTAACGGATAATTATTGAGTTAAGTAAAGAATATTTTTAGTCTTTTTATCTTGCATTGAATAATCTGTTAATGATACATTAGTACTTTTACCTTGACGGATTGGTCGGTGAATGGTTCAAGGGTATATTAGTCATTTTATCTTGATGGATTGTGATTGATAGTTGAACGGTATATTGGTCGTATTATATTGACGGAGTGTTCGATGTGTCCAAATAAGTAAGTCAACCAAGTATTCAAAGAACAACAATTAGATTTCTTTCAAACCAATAACTATCTGTTTTCTCGCTTCCTATTTAACATCTTCTTTTTCTAGTGTTACTCGACATATTTTTCTTATTTGTACTTCACATGCTAGATTTATACAAGTCAAATTCATTAATAATTAATTATTTACGATCAATTTGATATGTATCTCTCAAATTTGCTTCGTCTTTGAACTGAATCGATATAAATATATCTTTATACATCTCGTGTTCGATCAATTATTTCACAATTCCGTTGAGATTATTCGTGACATTGATTTTTCAGTAAAATAAATTTATTAATGTTCTTTTTATCAACACATAACACTTTTTGTTGACGATCCTTTACTCCACAAACATTTAGGACTCCTCGAACAATATGATATTTCACAAGTGTTCGCGTGAATTGACATATATACATTTAAATTATAAAAAGTTACATAAATTCATTTATACACATCCATCGCATAAACTTCACATATATTTAATGTGAGTTAATGTGGTGAATCTTTCTTATGTCTATATAAAAAGGCAAATAATAGATGATTAAAAAGTAAACATAAAGAGGTAAAACATGAGTTTACTTATAAATTCCACGAAGATATAGTCACATGATACTCTAAGTCCATGGTTGCATGTGTAAGAGGGAGATTATGGTGATGAATTTCACCAATGAGCAAGTGATGATGTGCAAATTCCATTTTTGAGATACTTGTACAAATTCACTTTGGAGAATTGAGAATGAGAATGAGTAACTTGTAAAAAAAGAACAATATATACAAAACGTAATGGGTAATTATTTAGTTAAGTAAAGAGTATTTAGTCTTTTTATCTTGTATTTAATAATCCGTCAAGGATTCGCTGGTCCGTTTTATCTCGATGGATTGTTCGATGAATGATTCAAGGGTATATTGGTCATTTTATCTTGAGAAATTGTGATGGTTAGTTCAAGGGTATATTGGTCCTTTTATATTGACGGATTGCTAGATGTGTCAAGATAAGTGAGTCAATCAAGTATTTAAAGAACACCAATTAATTTTTTTCAAACCAATAACTATCTGTTTTCTCGCCTATAAACTTGGGGTATGTAAAAGATATTCTTTGTTTTTCATCACTTTTATACGTGTCAAAAAATATTGTGACATTTCAGTTACTTATTTTCTAGTGTTACTCAACATATTTCCTTGTTCATACTTCTTATGCTAGATTTTATGCAAGTCAAAGTCACCAGTAATTGATTATTTGTGATAAATTTGATATGTATCTCTCAGATTTGCTTCGTCAAAGGAGGATTTCAATTGATTTGAACTGAATCAATGTAAGTTTATCTCTGTATATCTCATCTTCAATCAACTATTTCACAAATTCTTTAAGGGTATTCATGACATTGATTTTTCAGTAAAATGAATTCATTAATGTTCTTTTTATTAACACATATCATTTTTGTTGACGATACTTTACTCCACCAATATTTAGGGCTCCTCGAACAATCTGATATCTCACATCGATTCAATAATTGATTGTTTGCGATGAATTTGATATGTATATCTTAGATTTGCTTTGTCAAAGGAGAATCTCAATTGTTTTGAACTAAATTGATGTAAGTATGTTTTGAACTAAATTGATGTAAGTATATCTCTGTACATCTCATATTCAATCAATTATTCTCAAATTTGTTGAGGTTATTCATGACATCAATTTTTCAGTAAAACGAATTCATTGTTATTCTTGTTATCAACACATAACGCTTTTGTTGACGATCCTTTACTCCACAAATGTTTAAGGCTCCTCGAATAATCTAATATCTCGCAACATTTAGGGCTCCTCGAATGATCTGATATCTCACATCAATTCAATAATTGATTGTTTGCGATGAATTTGATATGTATCTCCATATTTGCTCTGTTAAAGGAGAATTTCAATTGATTTGAATTTAATTGATGTAAGTATATCTGTGTACATCTTATCTCGTCTTCAATCAATTATTTCACAAATTCTTTGAGGTTACTTATGACCTCGATTTTTCAGTAAAATGGATTCATTAATGTTCTTTTTATCAACACATAATGCTTTTGTTGACGATCCTTTACTCCACCAATAATTAGGGCTCCTCAAACAAGCTGATATCTTACAACATTAGGGCTTCTCGAACAATATAATATCTCACATCGATTCAATAATTGATTATTTGCGATGAATTTGATATGTATATCTCAGATTTGTTTTATCAAACAAGAATTTCAATTGATCAGAACTGAATCGATGTAAGAGATGATTTGAATTGAATTGATGTGAGTGTATCTCTGTATATCTTGTCTCCAATTAATTATTTCACAAATTCTTTGAGGTTATTCATGAACTTATTTGTTAAATTGATATAATAGAAAATCTAGAGGTTTGAAGATTAGAAGAAATAAATAATTTTGATGCATTAAAGATTTATATTTACAAATGACATAAGTGTCCAACACCTTTATTGCTCAGATTTACGAGAATTGCCTTGGAGGTGCGTGATCTTTAACTTATATTGGTTACCTCATGGGAAAATTTCAGATTTGACAAGTTTTGATTTTTGACTTTAAATGTTCACCCATGGGATAAGTGAGGTCAAAAGTTCAAGACCACATATTTTCAATGTCATTGGGTGTAATTTCCTCCTTTTTTGTCAATAAAGTGATACTTTATTTCTTTTTTAAATCTTATGCTTTAAGTTAGTCAAGTTATTTTTACATAATGTGAGGATACATATTCTATACAATAATAATATAGTTTTTATACGTGTGATACATTTTTCTATACTTATGATATATTTTTCTATACATATACAGTAGTGATACATATTCTTTACAACAATGATACATTTTCTATACATATGCTGAAATTAGTCTAAAAATGTCTATGAAATTATTTTAAAAAGACTAAAATGTCTATTAAACTTTCTTGGGTCATCCGGTGTCAATAGTTTCACTTTCCCCATATGACCATTTATGTCTCCTTTATTTATACTTGAGGTCTACTCATGGTACCCAATTCCAATATTTAAGCGCTTTTTTTCTTTCAAAAAAGATATACTTAATTGAAACTCTCAGCACTGCAGGCTTTTCAATACGTAATATGTCCCTTTTCAAATAAAAAAACATGCTAATTTTCCACCTTGTTCCTTCTTTATTTCAATCTGAAAAAGGCTCAACAAGTAGATTCATGGAATACTCGGGCAACTTCTTTCTGGAGCGCAAAAATGGAACTATATCTATTTTCTTAACAACAATAATATACTCAGTGTAATTCCACATGTGGATCTGGAGAGAAAAAAGTGTAGGCAGATCTATTTTCTTAACGATATACATTCTAGCATTTTTCTTCAAACTTATTTAACCAACAAGTTCTACTTTTTTCTGTCATATACTTTTAGGTACACACTGTTTGAAGATGAATTCCTACAAAATGACCAAGAAACTTGTTACAAAATGGCTAAGGCGTCGCATTCAAGGTGCAACAGCATCACACGTACAGGTCTTGGCATCTGCAACAGTTTTAAGAACATTCACAGCCTTACGATTACAGTAAGTTGGAAAATTTCCTGAGATTTTTCAGTACACGCGTGTGAAAACAAAAGGTAATGGATATATAGTTAGAGCAAATGATATTAGCTAAACTAGTTTTGTTATGTCTCTCGTGTGTGTGTATTAGGAAAACAGAACAACAAACTAGAATATTATATCTTGGATACCTTCATTAGTCCATCATCATATGGTTGCTCTGGAGCAGTTATTGTAGAAAGCTCACTGATACAAGATACAGCGGAAACTTTGACATCCGCATCAGCGTGCTTTGAAAGTTCACTACTGACCATAGCTGTCATTACTGGTCGAAGGGCATCTTTCATTGAATTGACAGGGGCTTGACCTACCTTTATCAACAGAGATTTTACTTTCTAAAAGACACAAGAGATGTAAAGGAGTCAACTTGCAGCTGTCATAAATTACAGAATATGAACAAACTGATAGAGAATACGTAAATATTCTCCATATATTCTGTAATTATTAATTTAGTATAATTATGTAAAGTAGATATTCTCATACAATTAGGATTACAATTGTAAACACACACACATATATATAGTATTAATATGAAGATTCCAACAAGGAGGGTTGCACAATTCTACATGGTATCAGGAGCCAAATCCTAACACCCTCCATACTCTAAATTCTATTCGGCCGCCACCCACCTCTCTTTCCTTGCTTTCGGCAGTACCCCAAACCCTAAAGCAATTTTCCGCCCCCCTCTCTTTCCTTGCTTCCGGTGTCCACATGGCTTCTCCCGATTCCTCCTCCTCCACACAAGACGTCACACATCCTCCTTCTCCCCCTTCTCTCCCAACACCTTTCATCCGGCATTTGCCGTGACGAACATCAAGAACTTTATTCCTTTGATTCTTGATCAGGAGGATGGAGAATACTCTTCGTGGGTTGAGTTATTTCAAATACATGTTTGTGCCTACAACGTTCATATCACATCGATGCCACCACACCCCCGTCTGCTCGACGTCGACAACACAATGTGGAAACTACTTGATGCAATCGTCAAACAATGGATATATGTCACTATATCCAATGATCTACTTCATACTATTATGAAGACATGTGATTCGGCTAACGAATTATGGACAAGGTTAGAAGAAATTTTTCAAGACAACAAACATACACGTGTCGTGTATCTGGTGGAACAATTTAATAACACCCGTCTTGAAAACATTGCTAATATGTCCGACTATTGTAAACAATTAAAATTAGTTGCAGATCAACTATCTAATGTGGGCACTCCGATTTCAGAAACAAAGATGGTTTTGCAACTAATTAATGGTTTGCCAAAGAGTGAGTACGATACGCTTGCAACGATGATCCAACAAGCCGATCCCCTCCCTATTTTAAAAAAGGCTCGGTCACAATTACTATTGAAGGAAACTATGCGTGCCAAACAGGACGAACATAATCAGAAGGCGTTGGTAGTTGATGCACCAGTGACTGCCACAGGACACATCGGACAACCGCCATACACGGACAGTCACACTCTGCGGGGTGGCCGAGGCGGCGACAAAGGCCGAGGTCGCAGCAGCGGATGCGGCGGTAAATGTAGAGGTCGCGGCTGAGGCAATAATCTCGGGGGACAATCGTAGCAAGCACCATACCCACCCTAGTGGGTTGGCCCAATGTCATGGCCGATGTTCGAAAGTTGGGCCTCACCCCATGCACTTACCTGACGGCACCGGCCCAAAGCAGTGGCCAGTATATTGGGCCCTTATCTAGGCCCATGTTAAGCGGGACCAACACAAAGGTCTCTGTCTCGATGGCCCAGTAGCAACAACAACCATACAACCTCCTTACCCCTACCGAACTGGGTCAAACCTACAACACTATGAATTTACAGCAGCCCGACGATGCTTGATACATGGATACGGGCGTCACTTCCCACCTCACTCATAACTCTAGTAATCTTCCTCAACTATTTAACTTGAACAATCCTCAATTTATTTTGGTTGGAAATAGAAATCGCATTCCAATTCAAGGCTATGTCACCACTCAAACACCACCACACCACCCTCCATTTTCTCTTAAAAACGTCATATATGCTCCTAACATCATTAAAAACTTAATCTCTGTTAGGAAATTTGCTAGTGACAATTCTGTATCTATTGAGGTTGACCCTTTTGGTTTTTCTGTGAAGGACCTACGTATAGGGACAACTCTTACGAGATGCAACAGTGTTGAGGACCTCTATCCTTTCTCATCCAATTTCGCTGCAAGTGTCAATCCACATACCTCTCTAGCTGCAATCTCTCCATCAACTTGACACAGTAGACTTGAGCACCCGGGAGCACCAATTTTTAATTTTCTTAGAAGTTAAAATTTGATTCAATGTAATAAAGAGAGATTTCCCCAAAATTGCTATTCTTGTCCTTTAGGGAAGCATGTTAGACTTCCTTTTAAGTCATCTTTGAGTGCTACTTTTTCTCCATTTGACGTCATTCATGCAGATTTATGGACATCTCTCATTACTAGCAAATTGGGTCATAAATATTATTTGGTATTGTTAGATGATTTCTCTCATTTTTTGGATCTATCTGCTCAAATATAAGTCTCAAATCTACTCCATTTTTCTTGAATTTCGAAGATACGTTAAAACACATTTTGAGAAGGACATAAAATCATTTCAAACTTTCAATGTGACAATGGTCGTGAGTTTTACAATTTCCCATTTCATAGATTTTGTGCAGATAATGGCATGGTGTTTCGATTCTCGTGCCCCTCCCCCCCCATATCTCACCTCAAAATGGTAAAGCCGAAAGAATCTTCCGCACCATTAACAACATGATCCGTACCATACTCTTTCATGCTTCTCTACCCCATCCCTTTTGGGTCAACGCTTTACACATGATATCATATGTTCTTAATATATTACCTACACGTACCCTTCAAAATAAAACCCCTACCGAAATTTTATTCCGTCGGATCCCTTTCTATGGTCACCTTCGGATTTTTGGTTGTCTATGCTACCCTAATCTCACCTCCACGGCTCCTCACAAATTAGCTCCTAGGACTTCTCCGTGCATTTTCTTGGGTTTCTCGTAAATCATAGGGGGTGCCTATTCTATGATTTATCCACAAATAAAGTCTTAGTCTCTCGCCATGTCACGTTTGAGGAGAATATCTTCCCTTTTGCATACGTCCGAAAATTTCAAGTCACTAACTATGACTTCATTGACGATTCGGACATTTCCCCTTTATTTAAAAATGTAATCCACGGAGCTAGTAGTCCGGCTCAACGCCCACTGCCCCCATCATCTCCCCCGGCACTACCCAACAACCCGTCGACCTCTCCCCTACCCACTGATCTCGTGACCTTCTCATTGCCCCACTGCCTGAACTCCCCGCCGACAACCCCACTGCCTCACTACCACCCATTACCGTCACCAACCTCCCAACCCTCGTCGACCTGCCCCGTACCCGATATTCCCATCACCTCCTCACTAACTCACCGCCCGAGCCCATGTCAGCCACAACCCACCCAAACAGTCCCCATTCCTACTCACCACATGGAAACATATGCCAGTATGAGATTTTCAAACCAAAAGTTCACTTTAACCTATCCACTTAATCTATCTCACTTATACCCAAGAATCCAAAATTAGCCAAGCTTGATCCAAATTGGAATACGGCCATGCGTGAGGCATTTGATGCGCTCACTACACAACACACTTAGGATCTTGTCCCGAAACCAGATGGGGTCAATGTGATTCGTTGTATGTGGCTATATCGTCACAAATTCAGGGATATTGGTGAGCTTGAACGCCATAAGGCGAGACTTGTGGCAAATGGCACAGGGCAACAAGAGAGAATTGATTGTGGTGAGACCTTCAGTCCAGTGGTTAAATCAGCCACCATCCGTACTGTTTTGAGCATTCCTATGGGAAAGAACTGGCCGATTCATCAACTTGATGTGAAAAATGTGTTCTTACATGGGAATTTGAAAGAAACCGTATACATGCATCAACCACCTGGCTTTGTGCATCCTTCAGCTCCTCAGTATGTCTGCCGGCTTTGAAAGTCACTCTATGGCGGGAAATAAGCCCCCAGGGCTTGGTATGACCGCTTTGTCACTTACATCTTGCAGATCGGGTTCGTGTGTAGTAAAAGTGATAACTCACTTTTTATTTTTCATCGAGTTAATGACACTGCATACCTTTTGTTCTATGTGGTTGACATTGTCTTGACTGCCTCTTCTGATGTGCTGAAAAATGAGATCATTTCCATGCTCAAATCCGAATTTTCCATGACAGACTTGGGTAAGTTGAGTTATTTCTTGGGGTTTATGTGACCAGATCCGAGAATGCAATGTCCTTGTGTCAGTGTAAGTATGCCGAAGAGATTGTTTACAGGGCTAAAATGGCAAACTGTAAGATCATCCCACTCCAGTTGACTCGAAGTTGAAGCTTAGCGCGAATGACGGAGATCTGGTGCTTGATCCTTCTCTTTATAGGAGTCTCACTGGTACGCTTCAATATCTTACCTTCACTAGGCCCGACATTGCCTATGTTGTTCAGCAGGTGTGTCTGTTCATGCATGTTCTCATGGAGCCTCACTTTACAGCTCTTAAACGTATCATTCGGTGCGTTAAGGGTACTCTTGACTATGGGTTACATATTTATCCATCTGCACTGACCAGGCTGATATCAAATACAGACGTCGATTGAGGCAGCTGTCTAGACACACATCGATCTACTTTCGGCTATTGTGTATTTTTGGGTGATAACTTCATCTCGTGGTCTGCCAAACAGCAATCCACGCTTTCCTGTTTGAGTGCAGAAATAGAATATAGAGGCATTACGAACGTTGTTGCCAAGATTTGTTGGCTAAGAAACCTTCTTCTAGAGCTTCATTGTCCCTTACGTAAGCATTTCTTGTCTAATGTGATAACATATCTGCTATTTACTTGTCTCATAACCCGGTCTAGCATCAATGAACCAAACATATTGAGATGAATATTCATTTTATTTGTGAGAAGGTTGCCATGTGTCATGTTCGGGTGTTACATATTCCTTCCTCATATCAGTACGCAGATATATTTACTAAGGGACGTCCTCAGCAGTTGTTCCTTGACTAATCCAGTCTGAGCGTCCGACCTCCTCCAGCTCCGACTGCGGAGTGTGATAAAGAATACGTAAATATTCTCAATATATTCTATAATTATCAATTTAGTGTAATTATGTAAAGTAGATATTCTCATACAATTAGGATTACAATTGTAAACACCTATATATATTGTATTAATGAGAACACCCTATCAAGGAGCATTACACAATTCTACACAAACAACTTCAAGAAATCAGAACGCCAGTTTATAAAGATTAAGTAGCAAACATGGAAAAATTGCTCTATGGTAGAATTCATGTATTCATCTATAAAAAAAATGATTGTCCTTTTAATTTTAATTCCAAAATCATTACAGGAAAACTACATTTGTCACTTCAATTCCTCCAATTCTGATTCAACACTGTGTCATTTAATAGGTTAAGAACAAAAAGCTTATATTTGAAGCCAAAAACCATCCTGATATATAAGAAAAACTAGGCACCAAATCTATCTAATTGACAAACAATCATTCCCCTTAAATGATCTTAACCTTATCAACATATCAATATAAGATGATAGGTTAGAGAAAGAGGAAATAATGTTGGGAATTTTTGCTCTATGGTACTTTATAAAGCAGTACGGGAAGTATATAACTATTACAAGTATTCGAAAGGCTAAACAAAGATTCAATAATTAAACTAGTAATCTGAAAATTACAATAGATCCACAAAACTGAAATTACAATTTTGTTGAAGACGGAAAAATGGAAACTGGTTTTGCTGAGTCGAGTGTGGCACTCTGTCCTTAAGACAATATTGCCCCGTATGTATCATTTATACGTCCTGGACAATTTGTCTCCCAAGATAAAACAAAGAATGGAACACTTGAGCAAAGGAAACTCAAGAGCTACCGTGAAGAATATTGAGTAACGAAATGATGCCTTGGAAGTTGTAGGAAGAAGAAAACTTTCTGCTTGTGTAAGCTTCTGAATTTCGTGTATATTATATGTGTATTCTTAGTGCTCAATAATGGTGTAAGGGGGTGTTTATATAGGTGATGGAGGGGCTGAAAAATTGCCTCCATAATAGCCAAATAATGGTCATTATGGAGGTAGTAAAGTCACCAACATAAATGGTGAAAGACCAACGGATTTGGCCATTATAGGAGAGTAATTCAGCCAAAATAAATGGTGAATTGAGAGCTTGGCGTTCAGCTTTATCGTCCAAATTCGACGTTACGGAAACTTCAGGACCAAAGCGTACATCTTGAAACTTCAGGGACCAAACTATACATCTGAAAGAATTACGGTCCGAATCGTACATCTGAAACTTCGGGATCAAAGCGTATACGGAAAAGTTCTCTGGCCCAAAAAGATAATATTAGAAGGCCCACAGCCCACGACCCACGACCCACGACCCGTGGACCCGTGAACCCGAGAACCCGGAACTCGGAACTCGGAACCGGAACCGGACCAGACGGGCGGGCGGCGGCGGCGCGGTTCGAAAGATGTCGGTCAAAAGTTGTGTGACCAAATCGGGATATGGAAATGGTTTTCTGGTAGAAGAGAGTGATGATGATGAACATATTCATAGTGTCACCGCTACCAAGACTGGTGGGAACAAGCGCTCTCGAGAGCCTGAGGATGTCAACTGGGACAAGAGGAGAAGACTGAAGATGTACTTCTATCTTGCAGCAGAAGGCATGTATCTATCCTGCATAAAGATCCGAATAATGGTAAGAAGGAATGGACACTCGATCGATGAAGTGGTAAGTGAGCCGTAATCCGAAATTGGGATAAGTATTTTTCTTACTTGTCAAGAATAAAGATTAGATGATGAGTATTTTTCTTACTTGTCAAGAATAAAGATTAAATGATGTCTGATTAAAAATGGATTAAAGTAAGGAGGAATATGAAAATAATTTATATTCCTTACGCTTTAACAAATCAGTTTAATCTCATCTTCTTTTCCGCTTAAAGATTGGAGTTTGTAAACGACTTAAAAATCCGTTCTTTTAAGTGTAAATTTTTAAAAGCGTGTAAAGTATGTTCGCACATACGATGGAGAAAGATCCACTAATCGTATAAAAGCATTACCACTCTTAAGTAAGCGCCAAGAATTATCTGGGCACCAATCTTAACGGAAGGAGTCTAAAAGTTAAAGGCGTAGAACTGTCATACTATTTGACGTAAGATCCTTCATAGGATGATATTGGACACTCAGTCATACAAAGCCTCCAAGCGGCTGGAGTGGGCCAAAATTCCTTTGATATGATGATATTGGACACTCAGTCATACAAAGCCTCCGGTGACCGGAGTGGGCTAATTCATTTCATAGGAGAAGTAATGGACACCTAGTGTGGTGGGCCGAGTTTCCAGTCTTAATGATCTGAAGGCCTAAAGAAAGGCAAAGAAGAAATTGGACACTCGATGCCAAAGCAATCAAGTGGGCTAGAGTATCGAGATCACATATGATCCGGTTACGCCCTAACCACGGGCAAGAGGTTGTTCATGTGAAGCAACGCCACCTCTAAAATCAAAGGGGCTGGAGAGGTTGTCCTCAATAGGACTTCAGGGAATGAGATCACTCTAAAAGAGGTGATACATGTTCCTAACTTGGTTTAAGGGACGTTGTTGGTCAAGTTGGTTTGAGACTAGTCCAACAGGTCTGTAATAACTAAGAATGGTACAATATGTATATAGCCCAATGAATGATATATTTATAATCCATGCATCTATGCCATCATAGATTAAGACACGTTAAATAGTAAGTCATTCAAAAGCTAACGATGTTGAGATTGTTGTCTCCTTTCGACATAAACCCTCAAAATGAATGTGAGGTAGGCGAAGAGGCAAAATCACCTTTCCAAATTCCGTCAAGGGAATAGCGAAAGAAGCACCGCTCCTCTAGAACTTAGTCACACCTACTTGGGTGATTTGAAGTTTATACAAAATAGAGGGGGGAGACAAGTACGTTGTGATCTTCATTGATGATGGTACAACGTATGGAATCCTTTGTTTGATAAAAAGCAAAGATGAAGTTGTTGAAGCGGATAAGCGCTACAAAGCAGAAGTTGAAAATCAACTAAGCCTATGGATTGCGAAATTCATAGCGATAGAGGGGGAGAATGTGAAGCAGCGTTCATTAAACGACTGTTCATTACTCACCTCAGCCTAACGGTGTTAGCCAAGCGCAAACCCGTACGCCTAAATTATGTGGGGCAAGGCGATCCTTACCGCTAATGCGATCCTCAACGGAACTCCGCATAAGGATAAGGATAACTCTCAGTGGGAGACATGAAAAGGATCTCACATACAAAAGTTGTGATGTGGGGTGGCTTGGTAGAAGTTGGACTACCGAAACAGGTCAAGTTCGACCTAAGACTGTAGATTGCATATCCACTGGATCTCAGAATAACAAGAGTACTTATCGCCTCTTGGCGTCAAAGAATGTTGAATTCTTATAAGATAACTTTCCTTGAAAAGGAAAAAGGAGTAATTGCTCAAGGTTAACAAGAACCCGCGAGGCTCGATCGTCCTAACTAGACGTTCCGTATCTACAGGACTCGAAAGTTGCTGGCTATCCGGAACTTAATAATCCAGATCTGCAGAACTCAGGGATTCTAGATGTTGAACCAAGACGGAGCAAAGAGGGGACAAGGACTTGTTCCAGTCCTTCTAGCTTGTATGGTTAAGAACGAACCATGGACAATTAACAAATAATTGTTATCTCCAAAAGCGCTGCTTTGGAAAGAAGCTAAAGAGAGAAATATATTCCATCATATAGAACATTACTTGCGTAATGGTTGATCTTCCTCCGGGAAAAGAACCTTTGGGTTGTGAAAAATGATACTCAAAAGTGAGTAAAAAGTAGATGGATCTACTGAAGAGTTCAAAGCCTGGACTACTTGTACATGTGCTCCCCTGGGAGTAGCTTAACATCATGGGCCATTGCAGTCTTGCGTGGCATGAATGTTAAAACAGCCTTCCCAACCGGAGAGTTGGAAGAAGAGAATCAGAGTTGGTTTTACGAATTTGTTGGGCTTCTTCATGAACTTTCATCTTGGTCCTGAAATGTTTACATTTTGGTCCTGAAAGTTTTCAGATAAAAGCGAAACAATGAATCGAGCACGAAACATTGACTCGAAGTTAGAAAGCCAACAGTTGGAGAATCAACAAATTGAAAGTAAAAGTCATATTGAAACAAAGTCTCGATATGAAAGATATGGATATCACAGATGACATCTTAGGAATTGGATTTCTAAAGACATCTAACGGACTGGTCGATAGTTGACAGTCTCGTTGAAGCCATCAATGGATATGAATCATAGAACTGATTGGAATCATGATGCACCCATAGACAAGGAGCGATACGCACAGATCACGTATAGTTCAATGTATTGTACACACTACAACCGACCTGGTATCGTCCTACAAACATATCAGTTGAACTAAGTTTCACTGATGATCTTAATACATGATCAATAGAAAGTGTTAAGTCGGATATGACGATATCTGAATTATTCGCTTATCTTCGGATTATAGTATTCTGGATGTCCAGCGGTTCTGAGAGAACACAGTGATGCAAACTGGACATCAGATCTGAAGAACACCAAAGCCACAAGTAAATGTGTATGGTGGTTCTTGGAAAATCCTCTAAGCAAACTTGCATCAGCCGATTCATGATGGAATCGGAGTTTATCGCTTTATACAAAGCATGAAAGAAGTTGAGTAACTTCACGACTCCTTAGAGGACGTCCCTTATTGGGAGAAACCCGTGCCTTCAGCAGTTATACACTGTGGCTAGCCGGTCGGCTTTAGGAAGGACACGGATGACGGCGTCTGGACATATCTGTCAGGAGACATAAGACCGTATGGCAGTTGATCATCACGGGTGTCACTTCCTTGTTTACTAACTAAGGGACTACCCGGAGATCAAGTGTTCTGCCTGTCTAGGGGAATGGGCTTAAAACCCAAAATATACGGACCAATACAGTGGTAACCCAACCTTACTAACTGGAGATCCCAGTAATTTGGCTCAATGGGAAAACTAAGCTGTAAAGGTTCAGTTGATCGCTTCAGTGGAAGCATGAACACTTCGGATAGTGATTTCTGAAAAGAAATACCAAATCCAAAGCCGTTCCCGCGATAGACTTTAAGTGCTATCTGCAGTGTGGGTAAATGTTAAGTTTTCAAAAACTGTAATGCTCCTCAACAGTTGAGGTTAGGTTTTTTGGGAAACTTTTAATGGTTCCTAACACTTGTGAAAGTGGGTATAGCAGGATACCTTGTAGGAGACCACCTATTTAAGTGCGAGGACGGGCCGCCTCAAAATGAACGCACTTAAGAATCCAAGACGTTGTCCATGGCCAAAACGGACAAAATATTACGAAGAAGAGAGTAAGGGAATTTGTTGTGTTGGTATCATTGTCTTGGCTTACACTAAACACTGACGGTTCAAGACATCACGTTCACCGCGCAGTAAGTAAGTCCGATGGTATTCAACTATGGAAGGTTCAAAGCTGAGGCTACCTCTCCTTATGCAACATCGGTCATTGAAATATTCTTTGGAAATGAAAAAGACACCATGTGAGTGCGCCAAAATATCTTTCAAGAGGGATTGTTGGAAATTTGCCTTTGGCGGGAGTTGCGACCGACCAACTTTAACAGCTTAAACACTAGTGTTACGTATGTTGGAGAATCCTGTTCTTCACATGCATGATCTACTAAATGCGTAGATAACCGTAGTAGGGCCAAGAATCGCCAAATTTCATTGAGAAATGAAAGAGATATTGGTCCACAGTAAGGTGTTTGAAGCATGGAAAGTGTGGTATTGTGTTCAATTCTCCCTCATCTGCGAGGAAGAAAGAATTGTTGTGTATATAAGACTCGAAATTGGTTTGGGGTTTGGGACCCCAAGGGGTATCCCATGTGTTTAAAGGAGGGAGGACCTAGATGTGCTTTCGGTTCAAGGAAAGATCACACGCAGCCGCCGCCTTGCCCGTCCGGCTCGATTCAGGCCGAGTTCCGGTTCCGGTTCTCGGGTCCACGGGCCACGCCACGGGTCGTGGTCATGGGCCTTCGATATTATCTTTTTGGGCCGAAGAACTTTTCCGAAATGCAGTTCGGACGAGAATTCTTTCAGATGTACGATTTGGTCCCTGAAGTTTCCGAACGTCGAATTTGGACGATCAAAGTCGAACGCCAAGCTCTCAATTCAACCATTTATTTTGGCTGAATTACTCCTCCTATAATGGCCAAATCCGTTGGTCTTTCACCATTTATGTTGGTGACTTTACTACCTCCATAATGGCCATTATTTGACTATTATGGAGGCAGTTTTTCAGCCCCTCCATCACCTATATAAACACCCCCTTACACCATTGTTGAACACTAAGAACACACATATAATATACACGAAATTCAGAAGCTTACACAAGCAAAAAGTTTTCTTCTTCCTACAACTTCCAAGGCATCATTTCGTTACTCAATATTCTTCACGGTAGCTCTTGAGTTTCCTTTGCTCAAGTGTTCCATTGCTGTTTTATCTTGGGAGACAAATTGTCCAGGACGTATAAAGGATACATACGGGGCAATATTGTCTTAAGGACAGAGTGCCACACTCGACTCAACAAAACCAGTTTCCATTTTTCCGTCTTCAACAAAATTGTAATTTCAGTTTTGTGGATCTATTGTAATTTTCAGATTACTAGTTGAATTATTGAATCTTTGTTTAGCCTTTCGAATACTTGTAATAGTTATATACTTCCCGTACTGCTTTATAAAGTACCATAGAGCAAAAATTCCCAACAAATAATACATAGATAAAGCTAGCACTTTGTATATGTAGAGAACAAGAAAAAGATAAATTGTATCTTTACATCAAGTGGATTGAGCAGCTCTTCAGTGGAAGAAGGAGGATTGATTAGCCTAATCCCATAATCTTTTAACCCTTCCTCGATTTCTTCCTGGAAAGAAGAAACAGTCATCTTCACAGAAGCACTCGCTCCCAATCTCAATGCCCCAAGAACTTAACTTATATCAATTCCCCTCTCAAGAACCCAAAATAACTGACATCCAAGGAAGAAAATGCAGCTCAGATACAACAAATGCTGATTATATAAGAGGGTAGAGAGATGGGTTTTGTGTTTGGAAGTAAATTTGGGACCAAATTGATAAAAAATGGCTGACATACAGAGATCCATTAATACTCCACTGGATTCATTCACATTGATTGGGTTTATAGCTAATTTTGGGTTTGAAATCCGTAACCTTTTCAGGGTTATTATATTTCTCTCGTGTTAGTGTGCTTAATGTGGTATGCTATTTTGGCATTAAACTCTACGTGGCTGAGCAATGCAAAAGACCAAATTTTTGTTTCAACAGTTCAAGAAGGGATCTTTGTTAAGACAAAGAAATAGAGCCAACATTATAGAGATATATGATAGCTAGCGGATAAGCATGGAATCATGGAAAAGAGGTAAGAGGACAAAATATCATTACTTTAATAGTTTAATTTGAACGTAGAGTTTGGAGGAGTACTATGAAAGAATTGAAGGAATTCATCATCATAATTTTTAGTTAGGTATTGGAAAGAATATCAAAGATAAATTTATAGGATGACAGCACACGAAGCTACCATATCATAACTCCAACATATTGCCAAAAGAAATAAAAATCACAAAAAATCACTATAACTATGGATTCGTTTGGTATGTCTATGGGATAGCAATCACATGGGATAAGATGCGGAATTAATTTATTTTCCTTTGATTGATGAGATAAAGAATTATAATTTCATGGAGTATATTAAAATGGTGAAATTAACTATCTCATATAAAATTGAGATAGCTAATTCTATAAAATATCTCAACTCATAAAATATTCTTATCTATCCCATCCGCATACCAAAGGAGCCCTAAAAGTTTTTAGTCAAAAGTGATCCCTTTTTGTCCCTAATGATTTAGAGAGAACTAATAAGTGTTATGCAATGAAATAGGACTTATAGATTAGTTTCCAATTTAATACTCGAAATCAATTTTTCCAATAAAAAATAGAAGCTCAAAGTTTGAAAAAGTTCACATTTGCCCCCTAATCGGCGCGCTAGTAAAGTGGAGACAATATAGTACTTTTCCAATTTTAGACAACTTCAACAATAAAAAAAGTCCTCTTCTCAAGTACTCAAGTTCATTGTTCCAGGGGCAAAACAGTCCAATAATGTGGCTCTATTTCTTTATCTCAAGATGATCTTTTTTGAACTGTTGAAACAAAATATTGATGTCTTTCTGCACTTTTGCACAACCACTTTGAATTCAATGCCCAAAATAGCATACTAGATTAATCACACTAACATGAGTAAAACACAATTACCCTGAAATGGTTACTTATTTCAAACCCAAAATTAGTATAAAACACAGTCAATGTGAATGAAATCCAGTGTAGATTATCACAATCTGGAGAGGCTCTCTGCATGTCAGCAAATTTTTCAATTTGGTCCCAAATTTACTTCTAAATACAAACCCCACCTGTATATATCTGAGCTGCATTTCCTTCCTTGGGTGTTATTTATTTTGGGGTTCTTGAGAGAGGGAAATTGATATAAGTTAAGTTTCTTGGGGCTTTGAGATTGAGAGCGGGTGCTTATGTAAAAATGGCTGCTGCTTCTTGCCAGGAAGAAATCGAGGATGGGTTAAAAGATTACGGGTTTAGGCTCATCAGTCCTCCTCCTTCCACTGAAGAGCTTCTCAGTCTTCTTGATGTAAAGATTCAATTTTTATCTCTTTTGATGTTTTCTACATACAAAGTACTACTCATCAGATTTATCTGTGTTTCAATTTCCTCATTTCTCTGTGTTATCGTTTTAGATTTATTTGATGTTGACAAGGGTAAGATTTTTTAGGGGAATGATTGTTTGTCAATTAAATGGATTTGGTGTCTATAGTTTTTCTTCAGTATCAGGATGGTTTTTTTAGGTCTGAGTAGAAGCTTTTTGCTCTTAACCTTTTAAATGACATGGTGTAGAATCACAATTGGAGGAATGGAAGTGGTAGATGTAGTTTTGGTGTGATGATTTTGGAATTAAAATGAAAAGGAGAATCGTTTTTTAATAGATGAAAACATGAATTCCACCACAAGAACGATTTCTCCATGTGCTCAATTTTAATCTTTATAATCTGGCTTTGTGATTTCTTGAAGCTGTTTGCTCGTTTTCCATAATTTATGGCAGCTGCAAGTTGACTCCTTTACATCTCTTGTGTCTATTAGAAAGTAGAATCGCTATTGAGAAAGGTAGGTCAAGCCCCTGCCGATTCAATGAAATATGCCTTACGATCAGTAATGAGAGCTATGGTCAGTAGTGAACTATTAAAGCATGCTGATGCGGATGTCAAAGTTTCCGTTGTATCTTGTATCAGTGAGCTTTCGAGAATAACTGCCCCGCAGCAACCTTATGATGATGGACTTATGAAGGTATCCATATAACATTTTAGTTTGTTGTTCTCTTTTCCTAATACACAGAGAGAGAGAGAGAGAGAGAGAGAGAGAGAGAGAGAGATAACAAAACTAGTTTAGCAAATATCATTTGCTCCAACATTATATGCATTACCTTTTGTTTTCACACGGGTGTAATGAAAAATCTCAGGAAATATTCCAACTTACGGTGAGGGCATTTGAAGAGTTATCTCATTCAGGTCCCAGTTATTATAAGGCCGTGAATGTTTTAGAGACTGTGGCAGATGTCAAGGCCTGTGTGATACTGCTGGACCTTGAATGTGATGCATTAGTTATAGAAATATTCCAGCTGTTTCTCAGGATCATCAGGTAACTTAGCAAATTTTCTACTCTTTTTTGACTGTTACATAGAGTTGTCGTTTTATTCTTTCAAGCAATGAATTTAACCTCCTTCAGAATAACTTAGCAAATGTTTCTCAGGATCATCGTTAAGCTTATATTTGGTTAGTGTTCGTCAAGAGTATTTTTGCTCTGGTTACAAATTTGTGTGTATGTGTAGGGATAAGTGAGATGTTGAGAACTACTGTTAGAGAAACATTCATTGTTTTGAAAACCTAACTATTTTGTATTGGAATGACAATAGCCTGAATAAAGTGGAATAGATACAGAATTATAATAGTCGACCACAGCTAATACGGGATTGAGGTGCAGGTGATTAGTTAATATTATAGTGGGACACTGAAGTGTTGGCTGCTTCTGTGTCAAGAGTGAGCAGCAGGCTAATGATTATTTTTATTTTTTATTTTTTATTCTTTTGGCAACGAGGCTAATGATTATGAGGTTATCATGTATAAGTTTCCTCTGATGAATGCTGTAGGCCCGACCATCCTAATGTTGTATTCACAAGCATGGCAGAAATCATGACTCTGCTCATTGAAGAAAGTGATGATATCTCAATCGAGCTTCTTCAGCCCCTTCTTGATTGCCTCAGAAAGGAAAATCAGGCAAAAAACCTCATCCTATTGATCTTTTGTTGATCATGCTTCTTTAGTTCTTTTCTTGATTCATCTTATATATTGTACAGATCTGTTCACCTATCTCATCAAAGTTGGGAGAGAAGGTCCTGAAAGAATGTGCTTCCACCGTTAGACCTTGTCTTCTAGAAGCCCTCAAGTCAAGAAGCATGAATCTTGATGATTATGCTGAAATAGTTGCCTCAATATGCAGTGAAATGCCCGAGGGACAACAAACGGTGGGTCCTACTCATGACTATCTTTTCTATGCAATTGTTCTTTGCTTTCTCTAGGCGTTGAATGAAATGTTTTTAATATGATCCTTTTTGCTAAATAATGATAGCTTCAGTGTCAGGTCTATTGAATTGCTACTGATTAAAACATTGCTCCTTATCAGTAAAAGATAAACTATTGGATTACTTTTCCTTTTTGGCTAATATTAGTTTTATGTCAGACGGAAAATAAAAATGTGACCGATGCTCTGTGTCCTGCAAAAGTTGCTTTTCCATCTGCTGCTGTTATCTGTGAGACACTGCTGGAGGATGAGACTCCATTAAATATTAATGGCACCTCTTCGAGAAGGGCTAAGAAGAAAAAGAGCAGGGCAAATAAGGATGCTCACCTGGGATTGTTGGTTCCAGAAGGAGATGTTCTGCAATCTCAAGATAAGAGAAACAGACCGTGTAAGGGTACAGCATGTAGCAAAAGAAAACCACGTCAGCGCTCAAGGACGAGTGGGTCTGTTTCGAAAGGTGATGTGGACACCACTTCTGGTCTTCACATTGTAAAAAGAGAAGGGAACCTTACTGATGCTGAGGAGTCATCAATGCAACAAGTTGATGAAAAGAAACAGAAGAATGACAGAGCTACCATTGAGATTCATGAGATAGAAGAATCAGGAGATGAGGTTGAAAGAAAAACTTCTTGGAAGTTGTTATCTCTAGATCTGTGCTTAAAATATTTTTCAAACACAAATTTGACAAATCACTTTTCTTTTTTACTTCTCCCTTCACACTTATGGGTTTTACAGGAGATTAAACTATCATTTGGGGATGAAAATCTCTCCAACAAACTTGCCAAAACCAAGCGCCGGAGGAAGCTTTCCATGAGAAAGGATGAGGTACTAATATATCAATTTTTGAAGTAAACTGTAACCCTTGTCTCAATATCTGCAAAAGTGCAGAGTTTGCTTGTATTCACGTAGTATTGTTGAAATAAGCGGCTTGTTTCCAAATTCAGTGACTTCATTGCTTTCTCAAAGGAATCCAATCACAGTAAGAATAAGTTATAAGCTGCTTTATCCTCCTTGAATTCGGAGCAAACGCTATGCTTACCTCTTTTCAATAAATTTTAAATGACTGAAACTAGTTTTGGTTTAGGCCCTACTGCTTTCAAATTATCTGTTTTTCAAGAGGCTTTTCATGTCTGAAGTGCGTATGGTTCCTTATTGTTTCATTCAGGATTCTAAAAGGCATCACTTCACCAAAAATTATGGAGAAGAAATGGTTGGTGCCAGAATAAGAGTTTGGTGGCCATTGGACAAAGTGTAAGTTCTACAAAATGTTGTGTCAGGACTCTCACACTATTGCAAATTTGTGGTACTAATTACAGATCCACTCTCATCCCAGCACTTTACATCAACTTGATTGCTTCTGGTGTTAAGTTTATCGTCTATAAAATTGACCTGTCTGCTAGGCTGTCGGCCAAGAATCTGTTTCATTCCTTTGACGTGTGGAGTGTCAGAGCACATCCTCAATTCCTTCTACCAAATTGACTTATCGTGTCTTGAATATGGAAGAAAGAAGTCTAGCTAAAACAGTGACAGATCTCATAGAATTCCTCCAAGAATATGAAGGGATGTTCTCTTGGTATCCTGTAAATACTTTTGCGTGCACCTTCTTGGTGCTATATCAATAGTACACATACCATCTCTCTCAAAAAAAAAAAAAAAAAATAGAAGAAAAAAAGAAAGAAGTCTAGCTAAAGCTTTTGATTTTATGTTTCCCTTTGCAGGTTCTACGAGGGTGCAATTTCTGCATTTGATTCTGTGAAAAAGAAGCACGAGGTAGTGACGTTATTATCAAGCTTCGTGCGCTGTTTTTAATTAATATCTTTACAGTTTTCTTCCCAGTATATTATATACCTTTCAGTTTGCAATGTCCTGATATATGCACTTAATAATGATGACAAGAATCTATACATCATTCCGAAATCTCAAAAGTTCTACATCAGTAAGTTTGAATCCATTTTCCTTCTCAATTGAACTTGAGACAAACTTGCCAAAATATATGCAAGTCCAATTGATTCCATCTTCCTGCTGAGTAATGTTGAGGCAGAGGTTGACTCCATCTTTCTGTTTAAGTAAAGTAGAGGCAAAACTATTTACTGAACCAAATATAATGGCTGCAACAGAAGTCCCTTTTACCTATTGGTATGACCTTACACAGCCTAAAAGACCCCTTTCTCGAAGACTGTCCTCGTGTTAAAACTGCACAACAGGGAAATATATCCTGGGAGTGAAGTAGTGATTTTAGCTGAAGTTTTTCAGTTGACTGATGCTCTTTGCTGTTTTTTCCTTTTGAGATCACATATGATGATGGTGTAATTGAGATCTTGAATCTGAGTAAGGAACGGTGGGAGACCCTCGAAGACAATCCATCTGACAAGGTGCTTTCCCCATTTGATACTGTGTTATCTTAACATTTTCAAGTTATCATTGGCATTTGTGATATGATTCTTTTGGATGTGCTATGTGCAGAAGCTTGAAGCAGATCTTCAACGCAATGCTGTTTCATCTGTTCCGTAAGTATTGATTTCCAAATCCTTTTTGTACCATGAACATATATCCTAGAACTCTACAGAGTATTGACTGTCGTGTTTACTTCTACCTACTACTTTTTGATAGAGATTGTATTTCACATCACCTTGATATGCCAATACTATTGTCGGGATATGATATGGTTATTGGTTGATGAACTTGAGCAGATCCACGAAGAAGAAAGCAAGAAGAACCTCCTCAACGAAAAAGGGACCCGGAGTCTCTTCATCCCAAAGGTTTTTCTTTTGTTGTTGTACACTTTTCCCTGTAGTATTGCTCTTTGAACTGAATGTTCTGAGGGTTTTGACAAGTAGGTTTTTGATCTTCAGGTCTAAAAGAAATCCCCAAAGGAGTGACATTGGGTCCCTGGATATTCCAATTCCAGATAAGATGAATGATGTTGCTGATGTTGGTAGTGAAACGAGCAGTGGGAAAAAAGAAGTTGTGGACAAGGAAGATAACGATATGACACACAAGCAGAAATCCAAGATTTCAGAGGTTGCTTTAGAGAGCTCATGGACACTTGAAAACCATCCATCTGACAAGGTCCTTTCCCCATCCGATACTGTGTTATCTCTTTAACATATTTTCATATTATCATTAGCATTATATATCAATGTTGTGATACGATTTTTTTTGGATGCAACATATACAGAAACATGAAACAGTTCTTCAAAGCTGTGATGTTTCATCTGTTCCGTAAGTATCGATTTCTAAATTTCCTTGTAACCATTGGACATATCCTGGTTTTCTACATATTCTTGAATGTCGTCTTTCATGTTTACTTCTACATACTGCATTTATTATGGAGATTGTATTTAATATTACCTTGATTGGCACTACCATTAGACATGATATGGTTATTGGTTGATGAACTTGAGCAGATCCACAAAGAAGAAAACAAAAAGAAGCTCCTCAACGAAAAAGGAACCCGGAGTCTCTTCATCCAAAAGGTTTTTCTTTTCTTGTTATACACTTTTCCCTATAGTATTGCTCTTTGAACTGAATGTTGTGTGGATTTTGACAAGTAGGTTTTCGATCTTCAGGTCTAAAAGAACTCCCCAAAAGAGTGACATTGGGTCCCTGGATATTCCAATTCCAGATAAGATGAATGATGCTGCTGATGTTGGTTGCGAAATGAGCAGTGGGAAAAAGGAAGTTGTGGACAAGGAAGATAACGATATCACACAGAAGCAGAAATTGGAGACTCGTGAAGTTGCCTTAGAGAGCTCATTGATACTTGAAGACCATCCATCTGACAAGGTCCATTCCGCATCCGATACTGTGTTATCTCTTTAACATTTTTTCAAATTATCATTGGCATTATAATCATTGTTGTGATATGGTTCATTTTGGATGCAATATGTACAGAAGCATGAAACAGTTCTTCAAAGCAATGATGTTTCATCTGTTCCGTAAGTATTGATTTCTAATTTTCCTTGTAACCTTGGACATAATCCTAGTTCTTTACATGTTCTTGACTGTCGTCTTTCATGTTTGTTATTGGTTGATGAACTTGAGCAGATTCATGAAGAAGAAAGCAAAAAGAACCACCTCAATAAAAAAGGAATCCGGAGTCTGTTCATCCAAAAGGTTGTTCTTGTTGTTGTACACTTTTCCCGACAGTATTGCTCTCGAAAGTGAATGTTCTGAGAGTTTTGACAAGTAGGTTTTCTATCTTCAGGTCGAAAAGAAATGCCCAAAAGAGTGATATTGAATCCCAGGATGTTCCAACTCCTGATAAGATGAATGATGCTACTGATGTTGGTTGTGAAACGAGCAGTGGGAAAAAAGATCTTGTGCATAAGGAATATAACATGATCAGAGAAACCGAGTCCAAGACTTCCAAAGTTGCGTTAGAGAGCTCATTGGCGCTTGAAGACCATCCATCTGACAAGGTCCTTTCTCCATCTGATACTGTGTTATCTTAACATATTTTCAAATTACAAGTGGCATTATATATCTTTGTGATACAGTTCTTTTGGATGCATTATGTACAGAAGCATGAAACAGATCTTCAAAGCTATGTTTCATCTGTTCTGTAAGTATTGCTTTCTATATTTCCTTGTTTCCTTTTACATATCCTAGTTTTCTAATAGTATTGACTGTCGTCTGTCGTGTTTACTTCTATCTACTGCACTTATTATAGATATTGTACTTTTGATATCACCTTCATATGCCACTACTACTGTTGTGACATGATATGGTTATTGGTTGATGAACTTGAGCAGATCGACGAATAAAGAAGCAAAAATAACCTCTTCAACAAAAAACGAACCCGGAGTCTCTTCATCCAAAAGGTTGTTCTTTTAATTGAAAAAATCTCCTTGTAGTGTTGCTCTCCAAAATAACACCCTGAGGTGTTTTGACAAGTAGGTTCTCTATCTTCAGGTCTAAAAGAAAAGCACAAAAGAGTGACATTGAATCCCTGGATATTCCCATTCCAGATAAGATAAATGATGCATTAGATGTTGGTTGTGAAACAAGCAGTGGGAAAAAAGAAGTTGTGGACAAGGAAGATAATATGATCACAGAAGCAGAGTTGAAGACTTCAGAAGTTGCCTTAGAGAGATCATTGACGCTAGTGGACTCACAAAGTTGTCAAAACAAGGAAGCTAACATATAAAGATGCTCAAGTTTTGTTCAACAAAAGACAGTAGTCATTATTCGTTATTAGCTCAAATTTGAAAGTTTTACATTATTGAATCACATAGTTCCTCTAGCTTTGAAAGCTATTAGTTTGTTATTTGAAACCAAATTCATCGTGATGCATTCGCCTATTAAGAGCATGAATGAATATCCAACTGCTTGTTGCTGCTATTTATTTGTTTTCCCTTTGCAATTTTGATTTGTTTTCAGATTTTGTTCATTTCTCTTTTGTTACGTTCTGAACTTTCCGACTTCATTACAAAGCAACTGTATTCTATATCAGGTTCAGTCTTCAATATAGTGAAGCACTAGCAGAAGCTGAAGAAGTTACTGATAGGAGCAGTGGATGTAGTTCAACAGGCCCATAAATTTTATTGGGCTGAGAGTTAGTGATTCATGATGGACTTGTTAGCCCAAATTAAACAGAGTTTTGACAGCAAATTATTAGGGGCAGTCATCCGCAGCCACCTAAAATTATCCACAAAATTCATTTAGACATCTTAAATTGGGCTTGTTCCTACTGCACCATTTAAAAGTCGTACCTATTGAACACTTTTTGACAATCAACAAAAAAAAATAACGAGTATAATACACTCGCCAATGACTTGGCAAAATAGCGTATCAACTGATTATACGTGGCATTTTGAATCCAAAATCTGGATTAAAAATTATGCAGAAAAAATAAAGAAAAGAAACTATTTTTCAGGAGAAAAAGAAAATAAAAAATCTAATTTCTAAACCTTAACCCCACACACTCAACCCTTCCTCCTCCTTTCTTTAGTGCCGCCGTCCACCTAGATCCAGTTCCTTTTTTGTAATGATCTCGATTGGAATCTAGTCTCAGTTAATAGAAAATGCAGAATTATCAATATTTTTGGGACAATTTTCGGCTATATTAAAAACTATGAAAATGGATATCAATTACAAGTAAATGAAATATTATAAAATATTAAGCTACTGGTATGGGTAATCCTCCATGGCAACTCGTGATTTGTTAAGAAGAAGAAGAAAAGAGGTTTAGGGTTTTGGAACGAAGAGAAGGAGTAGAACTCGTGAAAATGGAAAGGAAAATGAGAAATAACCTGATGTTTGCTGCATTTTTTTCTCCTGTAAGGTGGTTATAACAACCTCTGCTAGTGACGTGTCGCAATCGTAGCCTTCAGTGCTTTTTAATGAATCTTCAATCTCAGCCGTCGGTTTCTCATTTAGTTATTCTTCTGCGCCTTGCCATAGTGGATATCGATAGTGAGATCATTACATACCCCACTACTACAAAGTACAAACAATCCTTGTCATCGAGGATTAATTATCAAAGTCAGGAAACTTGGTCTTGAGAAACTGGTAGTCCTTATGGATGTCAATTGGGCGGGGCGGGGTGCGGGTAACCCTCTCCGCATCCGTATCCGTCAAAAAAAATTATATCCATCACCTACCCTTCACCCGTGTACATTTTCAACATCCATATCCGCCTACGAGGATATATTTTTAAATCCACACACGCTCCACCACCCAAGTGGATATCCGTCACCCGTCAATATCCGTCTGTACCCGCCAGTCATATTTTGTAATCAATTCATTTATCATTTTGTCAACCTGTCAATATATGAGAATTATCTACTATTACTATATTGTATCTACTACTACTATACTTTACCAATATAGCAAATTGGCAACAAAGCCAGCTAGAGATGATAGTGGATCCTGGACTCACTGGATCCAGATCTATTTTATAGGATATGTATCTTCAAAATTTGGATTCGACGGATCGGGATCGGACCCGGATCCATTTCTAACGGATCGAATCTGAATCTTGTATTTGAGATCCGTATCCGGTCCAGATCCGACCCGTGGATCCATTTTTTTATTAAATATATTCATAACATAGAATGTAATTTTATAAGTATTTTTTTTAAAATTGCTAAGCACGTCCTTGCAAGTTTAATTCTCAAATGTATACTGTATTCTCAAGTACACGTCCACTAGTGCTTAATGCAGATTCCGATGGGACGGTAGAAACTGGAATGCTCAATATATCCCTTATTTTCATTTGTTTTCCACCAATTAAGAATATCGAAATCATCCACAAGTGGTACAGTTTCATCTTCCAAGTACTTCTCCAAATCATATCTTAGTCCAACTTTACTGTTGTTTGGTGACACAAATTGTGAAAACTCCTGCATGTACCCCATTCCTATATTACTTGTAACATCAGTTGAAGACACGTGGCTATTACTAGCTGGATTATTACCATTTTTGTACCCATATTCATCCACCAATTCCTTTAGAAAATCATAAATCCTTTTTACTTCAACATCACTTGCATCATAAATTTTAGCAAAGTAAAACCGAATGAGAGCCATCTTGAACCTAGGATCAAGTATAGTTGCCACGCCCATAAGACCATTAACATCTAACCAATACTTATTGTATTTCTCTAGCATTACCTCGATCATTTTTCTCATATAAATGGTAGGTGAGGACAACCAATTGGTTAATAAGTAATCTCACAAATTCTAGGGAAAGAATCTTGACTTGTTCAAGTGACTTGTTCCCGCTCTCGGTCCTCCAGCAAGTTGCTTCAAATAATGGTTGCACTCTGCTTTTATTTCTTCCCCTACTCGTTTCCTTGTAAAATCATCCCAAGCTTTTGATGTATGTCTACTAGTTCGGGGCAAAACAAAAGGATATGCAGAATTAGTTCGCTCTTGGCTCTCTTCAATTTCTTACACCGTTTTCCATTGTATTCGGAGTACAACTTGTCATAGAAGGATCTGATGGTTTTGAGGAAGACTTCGCAGTGGCATTACCCTTGCTTGCCATTCTTCCCTATGCAATTACATATATACAATCAGAATTTTTCTAAGAAAATTAAAGTAGGCAAAAACTAGATATAAATTAGTGCTTCTTGAACAATATGATATCTCACATCGCTTCAATAATTGATTGTTTGCGATGAATTTGATATGTATATTCTCAGATTTTCTTTGTCAAAGGAGAATTCAATTGATTTGAACTGAGTCGATATAAATATATTTGTACATCTCGTCTCCAATCAATTATTTCACAAATTCTTGAAGTTATTAATGAACTGATTTGTTAAATTCATATAAATAAAATTTTTAGATATTTGGAGATTAGAAGAAATAATTAATTTTGATGCATTAAAGATTTATACTTACAAGTGACATAAGTGTCCAACACCTTTATCGATCAATTTTACGAGAATTGTCTTGAAAGTACTTAGTCTTTAATTTATATTGGTTATCTCATGGGAAAACTTCAGATTTGACAAGTTTTGACTTTTGACCTTAAAGGTTCGCTCATGAGATAAGTGGGGTCAAAAGTTCAAGATCGCCTATTCCCCAAGTCATTGAGAGTAATTTTCTATTTTTTTGTATAAAGTGATACTTTATTTATTTTTTAAATCTTATGATTTAAGTTAATCAAATTATATCTACAATAATTAATGAGGTAGAAATTGAAAATGAAAATACTTTGAATTTTTTTAGTCTTATAAACCCTATTTAAACTATCGGTTCTTTATTGGGAAAAGGACACCACGTGAACTTTACGTGACCTTTTAGGGAAGAAATAAGACAAATCTAACACTACTTTATATAAAGCACCCGAATTGAACTTTTGGATCAAATTAATGCCAAATCTAGCTAGTGCGAACCCAAAACAGAATCATCCCCATTTTCTTCCACAAGATCTGGTTTCGTCGCTACCGCCGCCCTTCAGCTCTTCTTCCACAATCTTCTACCAGATCTGGTTTTCGCCACCGTCTCCCTCCGCTTCTTGTTCCTCAACTGCTTCATCGGCGACTTGAATTCGTAAGTGCCATAAAGCTATCGGAGCTACATCTCGATCAGTAAGTGTCATAAAGCTTCTGATCTATTCTTTCTGGTGAGCTACCAGAGCTATAAACTCGCCGGTGCACAAGTTAATTGGTGGAGGACAATATCTTCGAACTCCTTCGGCCAGATCTGTGACGCTTGAGTTTTGCTTCTTCGTCAGAGAACGTGCTTTCGCCGGAGTTCATGTAAACGTTGTGAAATCATCAGATCTATGGTCGTTTGATATAGATTTGACCGGATAAACTTTTCCGACGGTCTTCAACTTTTCTCCGATAATCCTTGCGTGTGCGTAAATAGTGTATAATAACTGTATAGTATGTGTGTCATTAGTGTGTATATATTATACACTGATTATACACAAATTATACAAGAATGATACATTTTCTATACACATATTGTGAGGATACATATTTTATACAATAATGATACAATTGTTATACGTATGATACATTTTTCTATATGTATGTTACATTTTTCTATACGTATACATTTTTCTAAACATATACAGTAGTGATACATATTATATATAATAATAATACATTTTTTATATAAATGCTGAAATTAGTCTAAAAATGACTTCAAAATGAAATTATTTTAAAAGCGTTAAAAATGTCTATTAAGTTTTCTTGGGCAATCCTATGTCAATACTTTCACCCGGATGGCCATTACGTCTTTGTCCCTTCTTTATTTATACTTGAAGTCTACTCATGGTTCGCAACAATATTTAATCGTTTTTTTCTTTAAAAAGAGATACTTAATGAAACTTTAGTATTGCAGGCTTTTCAATACGAAATATGTTCCTTTTCAAATATGAAACACGCTAATTTTCCATCCTTGTTCCTTCTTTATTTCAATGTTTTATCTGAAAAAACTCAACAAGTAGATTCATGGAATACTTGGGCAACTTCTTTCTGAAGTGCAAAAATGGAACTATATCTATTTTCTTAACTATATACATTCTATCATTTTTTTTCCGAGCATATTTAACCAACAAATTCTACTTTTTTCTTGTCATATACTTTTAGCCGTACACAAGATGAATTCCTACAAAGTGACCAAGAAACTTGTTACAAAATGGCTAAGGCGTCACATTCAAGGTGCAGCAGCATCGCACGTACATGCCTTGACATCTGAAACAGTTTCAAGAACATTCACAGCCTTATGATAACAACAACCTGAATGAGACAGCTCTTCAAATGCCCTTACAGTAAGTTGAAAAATTTTCTGAGTTTTTTCAATACAGGCGTGTGAAAACAAAAGGTAATAGATATAAAGTTTGAGCAAATGATATTAGCTAAACTAGTTTTGTTATGTCTCTCGTGTGTGTGTATTAGGAAAACATACAACAAACTAGAATGTTATATCCTGGATACCTTCATTAGTCCATCATATGGTTGCTCTGGAGCAGTTATTCTAGAAAGCTCACTGATACAAGATACAACGAAAACTTTGATATCCGCATCAGCGTGCTTTAAAAGTTCACTACTGACCATAACTCTCATTACTGGTCGAAGGACATCTTTCATTGAATCGGCAGGGGCTTGATTCTACTTTCTAAAAGACACAATAGATGTAAAGGAGTCAACTAGTAGTTGTTATAAATTACGAAATACAAGCAAACAACTGTTGGGAGTTTTTGCTCTATGGTACTTTATAAAGCAGTACGAGAAGTATATTACTATTACAAGTATTCGAAAGGATAAACAAAGAATCAATAATTCAACTAGTAATCTGAAATTACAATATAATCATAAAACTGAAATTACAATTTTGTTGAAGACGGAAAAATGGAAACTGGTTTTGCTGAGTCGAGTGTGGCACTCTGTCCTTAAGACAATATTGCCCCGTATGTATCCTTTATACGTCCTGGACAATTTGTCTCCCAAGATAAAACAGCAATGGAACACTTGAGCAAAGGAAACTCAAGAGCTACCGTGAAGAATATTGAGTAACGAAATGATGCCTTGGAAGGTGTAGGAAGAAACTGTTTTTGTTGTGTATATTTCTGTATTTTCGTGTATCATATATGTATGTTCTTGGTCATTCTTTTTTTGTGTGCTCAACAATGGTGTAAGGGGGTGTTTAAATAGGTGAGGGAGGGGGCTGATTACTGCCCTCCATAACAACCAAATAATGGCCATTATGGAGGTAGTAAAGCCACCAACATTAATGGGAGAAAGACCAACGGATTTGGCCTTTATAGGAGGAGTAATTCAGCCAAAATAAATGGCTGAATTGAGAGCTTGGACGTTTACATTACGACCGCCGAAATTCAACTTTCGAAAACTTGAGGACCAAAGCGTACATCTTGAAACTTCAGGGACCAAACTGTACATATTGAAACTTCAGGGATCATCTTGCACAACCGAAAGAATTCTCGTCCAAATCGCACATCCAAACTTGGATCAAACTGCATTTCGCAAAGTTTTCTCGCCCAAAAGATAATATCGAAGGCCCATGACCCACAAACACCCAGTGGACCCGTGGACCCGTGGACCCGAGAACCCGAACCCGAACTCGGAACCGGGCCGGACGAGCGTACAAGGCGGCGCCAGCGTGTGGTCTTTCCTTGAACCAAGCACATCTAGGT
This sequence comes from Anisodus acutangulus, assembly GCA_029783415.1. NCBI lineage: Eukaryota > Viridiplantae > Streptophyta > Magnoliopsida > Solanales > Solanaceae > Anisodus > Anisodus acutangulus. The sequence continues at coordinate 6,888,997 of CM056497.1, forward strand.
CCTCACTCCTTTAAACACACGGATACCCGGGGGTCCCAAACCCCAAACCAATTTCGAGTCTTATATACACAACAATTCTTTCTTCCTCTACCGATGAGGGAGAATTGAACACAATACCACACTTTCCATGCTTCAAACACCTTACTTCGTGGACCAATATCTCTTTCATTTCTTAATGAAATTTGGCGATTCTTGGCCCTACGGTTATCTACGTGCCAGTAGATCATGCATGTGTGAAGAATCGGATTCTCCAACATACGTAACACTAGTGTTTAAGCCGTTAAAGTTGGTCGGTCGCAACTCCCGCCAAAGGCAAATTTCCAACAATCCCTCTTGAAAGAGATTTTGGCACTCACATGGTGTCTTTTTCATTTCGACAATATTTCAATGGACCGATGTTGCATAAGGAGAGGTAGCCTCGACTTTGAACCTTCCATAGTTGAATACCATCGGACTTATTTACTCAGCGGTGAACGTGATGTCTTGAACCGTCAGTGTTTAGTGTAAGCCAAGACAATGATACCAACACAACAAATTCCCTTACTCTCTTCTTCGTAATGTTTTGTTCGTTTTGGCCATGGACAACGTCTTGGATTCTTAAGTGCGTTCATTTTGAGGCGGCCGATCCTCGCACTTAAATAGGTGGTCTCCTACAAGGTATCTGCTATACCCCACTTCACAAGTGTTAGGAACCATTAAAAGTTTCCCCAAACCTAACCTCACCTGTTGAGGAGCATTATAGGTTTTGAAAACTTAACCTTTACCCACACTGCAGATAGCACTTAAAGTCTATCGCGGGAGCGACTTTGGATTTGGAATTTCTTTTCAGAAATCACTATCCGAAGTGCTCATGCTTCCACTAAAGCGATCAACTGAACCTTTACAGCTTAGTTTTCCCATTGAACCAAATTACTGGGATCTCCAGTTAGTAAGGTTGGGTTACCACGGTATTAGTCCGTACATTTTGGGTTTTAAGCCCATTCCCTAGACAGGCGAGACCACTTGATCTCCGGTAGTCCCTTAGTTTGTAAACAAGGAAGTGACACCCGTGATGATCAAGCGCCATCTGATCTTATGTCTCCGACAAATCCTGACAGATATGTCTAGACGCCGTCATCCGTGTCCTTCCTAAAGCCGGCCAGCTAGCCACGGTATAAGCTGCTGAAGGCACGGGTTTCTCCCAATAAGGGGACGCCCTCTAAGGAGTCGTGAAGTTACTCAATTTCTTTCATGCTTTGTATAAAGCGATAAACTCCGATTCCATCATGAATCGGCCGATGCAAGTTTGCTTAGAGGATTTTCCAAGAACCACCATACACATTTACTTGTGGCTTTGGTGTTCTTCAGATCGATGTCCGGTTGCATCATGTGTTCTCTCGAGAACTGGACATCCGTAATACTATAATCCGAAGATAAGCGAATAATTCAGATATAGTCATATCCGACTTAACACTTTCTATTGATCATGTATTAAGATCATCAGTGAAACTTAGTTCAACTGATCTGTTTGTAGGACGATACCAGGTCAGTTGTAGTGTGTACAATACATTGAACTACACGTGATCTGTGCGTATCACTCCTTGTCTATGTGTGCATCATGATTCCAATCAGTTCTATGATTCATATCCATTGATGGCTTCAACGAGACTGTCAACTATCGACCAGTCCGTTAGATGTCTTTAGAAATCCAATTCCTAAGATGTCATCTGTGATATCCATATCTTTCATATCGAGACTTTGTTTCAATATGACTTTTACTTTCGTGATCGTTGATTCTCCAATCTGGCTTTCTAACCAGATTCAATGTTTATGTGCTCAGATTCATTGTTTGTGATTTATCTGAACCTTCCAGGACCAAAATGTAAACATTTCAGGGACCAAGATGAAAGTTCAGGAAGAAGCCCAACAGTCCAGAAAACCAACTCTGATTCTCTTCTTCCAACTCTCCGGTTGGGAAGGTTGTTTTAACATTCATGCCACGCAAGACTGCAATGGCCCATGATGTTAAGCTACTCCCAGGGGAGCACATGTACAAGTAGCCGAGGCTTTGAACTCGTCAGTAGATCATCTACTTTGTACTCACTTTTGAGTATCATTTTTCACAACCCAAAGGTTCTTTTCCCGGAGGAAGAGCAACCATTACGCAAGTATGGTTCTATATGATGGAATATATTTCTCTCTTTAGCTTCTTTCCAAAGCAGCGCTTTTGGAGATAACAATTATTTGTTAATTGTCCATGGTTCGTTCTTAACCATACAAGCTAGAAGGACTGGAACAAGTCCTTGTCCCCTCTTTGCTCCGTCTTGGTTCAACATCTAGAATCCCTGAGTTCTGCAGATCTGGAATATTAAGTTCCGGATAGCCAGCAACTTTCGAGTCCTGTAGATACGGAACGTCTAGTTCCGGACAGTCAAGCCCTCGCGGGTTCTTGTTAACCTTGAGCAATTACTCCTTTTTCCTTTTCAAGGAAAGTTATCTTATAAGAATTCAACATTCTTTGACGCCAAGAGGCGATAAGTACTCTTGTTATTTCTGAGATCCGGTGGATATGCAATCTACGATCTTAGGTCGAACTTGACTGTTTGGTAGTCCAACTTCTACCAAGCCACCCCACATCACAACTTTTGTATGTGAGATCCTTTTCATGTCTCACACGGAGAGTTATCCTTATCCTTATGCGGAGTTCCGTTGAGGATCACATTAGCGGTAAGGATCGCCTTGCCCCACATAATTTAGGCGTACGAGTTTGCGCAGCTAACAGATTAGGCGAGGTGAGTAATGAACAGTCGTTTAATGAACGCTGCTTCACATTCTCCCCCTCTATCGCTATGAATTTCGCAATCCATAGGCTTAGTTGATTTTCAACTTCTGCTTTGTAGCGCTTATCCGCTTCAACAACTTCATCTTTGTTTTTTTTTTTTAACAAACAAAGGATTCCATACGTTGTACCATCATCAATGAAGATCACAACGTACTTGTCTCCCCCCTCTATTTTGTATAAACTTCAAATCACCCAAGTAGGTGTGACTAAGTTCTAGAGGAGCGGTGCTTCTTTCGCTATTCCCTTGACGGAATTTGGAAAGGTGATTTTGCCTCTTTGCCTACCTCACATTCATTTTGAGGGTTTATGTCGAAAGGAGGCAACAATCTCAACATCGTTAGCTTTTGAATGACTTATTATTTAACGTGTCTTAATCTATGATGGCATAGATGCACGGATTACAAATATATCATTCATTGGGCTATAGACATATTGTACCATTCTTAGTTATTACAGACCTGTTGGACTAGTCTCAAACCAACTTGACCAACAACGTCCCTTAAACCAAGTTAGGAACATGTATCACCTCTTTTAGAGTGATCTCATTTCCTAAAGTCCTATTGAGGACAACCTCTCCAGCCTCTTTGATTTTAGAGGTGGCGTTGCTTCACATGAACAACCTCTTGCCCGTGGTTAGGCGTGCCGGATCATATGTGATCTCGATACTGCAGCCCACTTGATTGTTTTTGGCATCGAGTGTCCAATTTCTTTACTACCTTTCTTTAGGCCTTCAGATCATTAAGACCTGGAAACTCTGGCCCACCACACTAGGTGTCCATTACTTTTCCTATGAAATGAATTCTGGCCCCACTCCAGTCACCCGGAGGCTTTGTATGACTGAGTGTCCAATATCATCATATCAAAGGAATTTTGGCCCCTCCGATCGCCTGGAGGCTTTGTATGACTGAGTGTCCAATATCATCCTATGAAGGATCTTACGCCAAATAGTATGACGGGTTCTACGTCTTTAACTTTTAGACTTTTTCCGTTATGATTGGTGCCCAGATAATTCTTGGCGCTTACTTAAGAGTTATATGATTTTACACGATCGGTGGATCTTACTCCCTCGTATGTGCGAACATACTTTACCCACTTTTAATAATTACACTTAAAGGAACGGATCTTTTTAAGATGCTTTACAATCCAATCTTTAAGCGGAAAAAGAAGATGAGATTAAACTTCGATTTTTAAAGCGTAAGGAATATAAATTATTTTCATATTCCTCCTTACTTTAATCAATTTTTAATCGATCTCATTTAATCTTTATTCTTGACAAGTAAGAAAAACTACTTATCCCAATTTGGATTCTCGCTCACTCCGGTCACTTCATCAAACTGAGTGTCCAGTTCCTTCTTACCATTATTCGGATCTTTTATGTGTGATAGATACATGCCTTCTGCTGCAAGAGAGAAGGACATCTTCAGTCTTCTCCTCTTGTCCCGATTGACATCCTCAGGCTCTCGAGCGCTTGTTCCCACCAGTCTTGGTAGCGGTGACACTATGAATACGTTCATCATCATCACTCTCTTCTACCAGAAAACCATTTCCATATCCCGATTTGGTCACACAACTTTTGACCGACATCTTTCGAACACTAATAGTAATACTATACAAATATTGTCTTAAGTTGTTGGGAGTTTTTGCTCTATGGTACTTTATAAAGCAGTACGAGAAGTATATTACTATTACAAGTATTCGAAAGGATAAACAAAGAATCAATAATTCAACTAGTAATCTGAAATTACAATATAATCACAAAACTGAAATTACAATTTTGTTGAAGACGGAAAAATGGAAACTGGTTTTGCTGAGTCGAGTGTGGCACTCTGTCCTTAAGACAATATTGCCCCGTATGTATCCTTTATACGTCCTGGACAATTTGTCTCCCAAGATAAAGCAATGATGGAACACTTGAGCAAAGGAAACTCAAGAGCTACCGTGAAGAATATTGAGTAATCTAAATGATGCCTTGGAAGGTGTAGGAAGAAACTGCTTTTGTTGTGTATATTTACGTATTTTCGTGTATCATATATGTATGTTCTTGGTCATTCTTTTTGTGTGCTCAACAATGGTGTAAGGGGGTGTTTAAATAGGTGAGGAGGGGTCGATTCACGCCTCCATAACAACCAAATAATGGCCATTATGGAGGTAGTAAAGCCACCAACATTAATGGGAGAAAGACCAACGGATTTGGCCTTTATAGGAGGAGTAATTCACCAAAATAAATGGTGAATTGAGAGCTTGACGTTTACGTTACGACCGCCGAAATTCCAACTTTCAAAACTTCAGGAACCAAACTGTACATCTTGAAACTTCAGGGACCAAAGCGTACATATTGAAACTTCAGGATCAAACTACACAATCGAAAGAATTCTGGTCCAAAGCGCACATCCAAACTTCGGGATCAAAGCGTACTTCCGCAAAGTTTTACGGCCCCAAAGATAATATCGAAGGCCCATTGACCCACAAATTTCACACCAGTGGACCCGTGGACCCTAATCGACCGGACGGCGGGCGGCGGCGCGCGCGTGTGGTCTTTCCTTGAACCGGCACATCTAGGTCCTCCTCCTTTAAACACATGGGATACCCCTTGGGGTCCCAAACCCCAAACCAATTTCGAGTCTTATATACACAACAATTCTTTCTTCCTCTACCGATGAGGGAGAATTGAACACAATACCACACTTTCCATGCTTCAAACACCTTACTTCGTGGACCAATATCTCTTTCATTTCTCAATGAAATTTGACGATTCTTGGCCCTACGGTTATCTACGTACTTAGTAGATCATGCATGTGTGAAGAATCGGATTCTCCAACATACGTAACACTAGTGTTTAAGCCGTTAAAGTTGGTCGGTCGCAACTCCCGCCAAAGGCAAATTTCCAACAACAACTTCAAGAAATCACAAAGCCAGTTTATAAAGATTAAGTCGCAAACATGAAGAAATTGCTCTTATGGTGGAATTCATCTATTAAAAAATGGATTGTTCTTTTCATTTTAATTCCAAAATCATTACAACCAAAAACTATATTTGCCACTTCCATTCCTCCAATTCTGATTCAACAACATGTCAGTTAAGAACAAAAAACTTCTACTCAGACCTAAAAAAAAACATCCCGATACAGAAGAAAAACTAGGCACCAAATCTATCTAATTGACAAACAACCATTCCCCTAAAAAAATCTTACCCTTATCAACATCAAATCAATCTAAAATGATAGCCAGGAAAAAAAAAGGGAATAAAAAACACAGTAAAGCTGTACTTTGTCTATGTAGAGAACAAGAAAAACATAAAAATTGAATCTTTACATTAAGTAGATTTAGCAGCTCTTCAGTGGAAGGAGGAGGACCGATGAGCTTAAACCCGTAATCTTTTAACCCTTGCTCGATTTCTTTGTGTGAAGAAAGAAGCAGCCATTTTCACAGAAGCAGTCGCCCTCAATCTCAAAGCCCCAAGAAACTTAACTTGTATCAATTGCATTTTAATGTGGTGGGAAAATATCCTGTACAGAAGTGGGATATAAGAGTGGAGAACCTACACAAAATTATGGTTCTGCCAAACTGTGATTTCTTTGGTAAGCCAAACTACTCCAACCTATGCAAAGCACTTCCAACCCTCTACAGACATACCATTTAGACAAGCTTTTATAACCATCATTTTCTCCTGACATTTCTTTTACTTCTCCACACTTTATTTTGTGAGTTATACCTAAGGTATAAGCCTTGCACCCATGTACGGAGATCTGTAAAGGCATCCGTGATTTGAGTTGAGCAATTGATCCAAATAATATCTCCCACCTGTTGATCTTACTATCTCATATCAATGCTTGTCGGGCATCATCAATAATATACCTAACCTGATTTAAATATTTACCTCTCTTCTTTATCATTCGTGATAGTTCATACATTTCATTCTCCCCTTCTCACATGTCTTTCATACAAGCCTTCTAGGGTTTTAACTCAGGTTTTCTGTGAAAAAACGGACTTAGCTTCCCTCTGAGCTCTTTTATACTCTTCAAAATACAATAAAATGCAAGCTCAGATACAACAAATGCTGATTATATAAGAGGGTAGACAAGTGGAGACTGTGTTTGGACGTAAACTTGGGATCAAATTGTAAAAAATGGCTAACATGCAGAGAGCCTCTCCAAATTGTAATCTCCACTTGATTCATTCACATTGATTTTGGGTTTTTAACTAATTTTGAGGGTTATTGTATTTTTTTCGTGTTAGTGTGGCTTAATGTGGTTTTAATCCCAAAATTAGTTTAAAACACAGTCAATGTGAATGAAATCCAGTGTAAGATTATTACAATCTGGAGTGGTTCTGCATGTTAGCCAGTTTCTTAATTTGGTCCCAAATTTATTCCCAGTACAAAACCCACCTGTATTATCTTATATAAATCAGCATTGCTTGTATCTCTATTTCAATTTGTTTGGCATTGATCTGCTCAGTTTGAGCATTCCGAAACATCAGGCATTGGGCGAACTAATATTATTTTCTCTATTTCAATTTGTTTGGCTTGATACAAGTTAAGTTCTTGGGGCGTTGAGATTGGGAGCGAGTGCTTCCGTGAAGATGGCTGCTTTTTCTGCACAGGAACAAATCGAGGAAGGATGAAAAGATTACGGGATTAGGCTAATCAATCCTCCTTCTTCCACCGAAGAGCTGCTCAATCTACTTGATGTAAAGATTCGATTTTTATCTTTTTCTTGTTCTCTACATGTACAAAGTACTAGTTTTATCTGTGTTTTTCATTTCCTCTTTTTTTGTGCTATTTTTTTTAAAATTGATTTGATTTTTATAATCATTGATGAAGTATATATTTATTGAAGAGATATTACATTATGAAATAGGTTAAAAGGGTAAAATTATCAAAATATTATCCTTATAAATATTTTTTATGGAATATGTAGATAAAAAATGCTATAAATATTTTGAGACGGCTTCCAAACTCGTGAACCGTGATAGACCATCTAATCAGAATTAGTATTTCCAACATTTCAAAAGTTTCTTTTCATCGTAGTTTTAGTTTATTAAAACATCTAGAATTTAAAAGAATCCAAAATATTTAAAACTTAACCGCTAACCCTTAGGAATTGATGTAGCTAACTTGTGGTTGCACTCATTAGTCATTACCTTCTTTTTTTTCCTTCTGATTAGTCATTATTTTTTCCTGTGAATTTATATAGTCAAACATCTCTATAATTGTCATTCATTATAACGACATTTCATTATAATGGTCTGATTTTCTCTAATTATAACGACATTTCATTATAACGGTCTGATTTTCTCTGAAATCGATTTTTCATGTTATATTTTACTTCTCTATAACAACGGTTTATCTATAATAACAATGTCATTCATTATAGCGGTACACTCTTATAAAATTACTTCTCTATAACAGCCATACTCAAATATTGTATAGTAATATTTGTAAGAAGTATATTATGTATAAAAAAAATAAAATATCAAAATATTTATGACAATCATCAAAGAAAATATTGAATTCTTTTTAGCTGAAAGTTTTGATAAAAATCTTCGTTATTTCGAGCATTATATTATCACTAAGAGACTGAAATTTACGAAACAACCTACAATTGTAGAAATATCATTCTCCATTGTTAGAGGAATACCAGAATTCTTCCTACAGATGAAAACCTGTCACGACCCAAACCGGAGGGCCGCGACGGATACTCGTATCCCACTCACCGGGTACCGCCATTCTTACTATGAACATCTAATCATAATTAATTACGGACTAAGCCGAAAGAAAATTATGAACCACCAGGTAACCAACTTATATATATACATGTACCAAGGCCGACAAGGCCGTACAAGTCTACTACTCACATGACATCTGTCTACAAGCCTCTAAGAGTAGCAACATCAAAGGTCGGGACAAGGCCTCGCCATACCCATATAGACACGCAAAACTGTATCATACCAAAATCAGTCCGACATCCCGAAAAGAGAGGAGTGCTTCCAAAAATTCGCTGAAAATCTGCAACCTATTCACGTGGGCCTTCGCCTTGCCTATGCAAACCTGCGGGCATGAAACACAACGTCCCCCGATAAAAGGGACGTCAGTACGACTGATGTACTGGGTATGTCATGCATAACAAACAACATAACATGAATATACCAATAACTGAAACATAAACAACTGACCAACATGAACTGCCTCTGGGGGTCCTAATACACTTGCCTACATGTTATGTACAATGCAGTGTCCATATTTATTGGCCTCATCAGGCAATTTCCGTACCATGACAGTCTCCGTGAGCATCATACCATGTAATGGTTAACGAATATATGCATAATGCAAGTGCGGTATATATATATATATATATATGTCAGTGTTGCGGATCGTGCAACCCGTCCCAATATATGTTAGTGTTGCGGATCGTGCAACCCGTCCCAATAAGCCATGGATGCATCACATCACATCATATTGGCCTCTTCGGGCTCTTTTGTGATAGTCTGTACCAGCTCAGGTGGTGTGCATATATAACGCCTTTCCCTTTCCCATATCCCCTATATATATAATATTTACCATATAGTAATGTGCATAACACCAGTGGTCCAGAGTAATATATGAATGCAATGCAAGTGAAATTTGCATGAATGACAATAAAATACCATGAGTGACATAATACCCTTGCACCTTTGGCTAACACTGTGAATATCAACACATTTTTCGTGTGCCTCAATAAGGACTTAGAAACATATTTAGACATACTTTTAGCATACGAATCAATAACATGAATATTCTTAACTACTAGGAGTAGAATAAATTATGAAACAATATCACGATTTTATTTCTTTACATGAGACATGCCAAAAGAAGAAATAATTTGTCTTAACATACCTCGATTTGGTCCTGGAATTTTTGTTGAAAATCTTGAAGTATCCTACAACCTATGAATTGTGTGAGAGCATTTGGACTATACTAATTTTCAAACTAAGAAAAAAAAACTCTTTCCAAACGATTTGTAAAAAAATAAAACAAGATAGTATGCTGCCTATCTTTATTTTTCTCACGAAAATGAAATGCCAATTGCTGGCCGATTCCTCTTTCGTAAATGAATCAAAGCAAAGCCAAATTGTTCACTAAGTAAAATGCTAAGGTTTTACAAAGGGTTCCCTTAATCATCATGTCCTCCACTTAGCCAAACTTGGCGGTGGAGGACTTAATTTGATGACACGTGCACACTACATGCACACCAATTAATTAATTAAGAGACATGCCTCCGTAATTTATCAATCACACCCATAATTAATTTTGTGATCCCAATTCACTTAAACCCTGATAACTTATAAGACCTCCATATACTCAATGTCATAATTTCCTAGTATGACACTAGCCCATGACTTCTTTATGCACATACCAAATTTATTTTCGGCTTGCTTCGTCACATTTGTTACGTCCAAAATTATTTCGGGGTTTAATCCTTTTTATATACTAATATCTTTATTAGCATACGTAAATATAACAAAAATTTTCCAACGCTCGGGTCTATTTGCACATGTCTAGCGATTTGTATACACTTAGCGATTTAAACCGTAACCCGAAAATACGGGACGTTACAAAACTCCAATATTAATAGTGAAAATTTAGAACTTGTTGAGGATGTTGATAGTGTGTCATCTCTTACCGCCCAAATCTCATCTCATAACACCAATCAAGCAATGGATACTACCACTTATATGGAGTTTGACACAACTTTTCTAATCTTTAAAACTTACACTGATAAAGAGATTATTGCACAAGTGATTGGAGCGGAAGAATAAGAGAAACGGATACAGAAGGTGACAATGAAAATGTTGATGAAGAGCTTCGACCTATTGCTACTTGGGGTGAGCTATAAGAGTCAACTGTTAAGCTCTTAGAGAACCTTCAAGGAAAAACTATTGAATTCTCTTTTGCTGAAAGTTTGGACAAAATTCTTCGTCAATTCAAGAGTTATATTATCGCTAAAAGACTGAAACTTATGAAACAACCTACAATTGAGAATTCTTATGTCAAATTTGAAATTGTATTTAAATTCTCAATTAATTTTAAATGCATATGTTCCTTAAATTTCAATTCTTTATCGGTATGACACAACTAGTCATGGATTTATTTATAATTTATTAGTCTTTTCAATTTTTAATTAATGAGATATGAAAATCAATTAAAATTTTGAAATTAACAAGTATATTATTTTCGTTTATAGCATAAAAAGTACAGAAAAATAATGTTTTACGTACTTTCATCTATAATGATTAAATGAGATCCAAACATGAAATGTCAGTATACATATATAACAACACCTCACTATACTGGCCATGAAATTCTCGGACAAACATTGTCAGGGCAGAGAAGTTTTACTGTATACACTAATCTGTATCCTTTGACATAAAAAATAGTGGTGTTGTGCACTATTCACCTGCTGAAAATCTTAGATATGCTTCTGCTACTGCAATAAATAGATAAATAAATAAATACAATAGCAGATTGCTTTGGTATATCATAATACACCTAGTTCACGTGTGAAAAGAATCAACTATAAATAAAAAGGAAATTCCAACTTTTTTACCTAATTTAAAGGTATAACCTAAAGGTGGCCAGGGGGCCGGGTCTGGCGGGATCGGAGTCGGGGCGGGACGGAGAAGGGGTCGGGGTCGGGGTCGGCGGGAGTGCAGCGAGTCGGTGCAGCGGGACTTGCTCGATCCGTCCGATCCCGATCCCGTCGTTATCGAATCGGGCGGGGTCAGCGAGGCGGGGTCGGGCTCAGGGTGGGGAATGCAGTGGTTTTCCTTTTTTTTTTTTTAAATAACATATGTATAAAAACTCAATAAACAAAACAAGATAGTGTAATAAAAACATCCCAAAATTTGTTTTTGTGCCTCTTATATTATTTAATAGACATATGATTTTTTTGTAATACAAATACAATTGTCTAAAATCTAAATTGCAACTTTGTGGTGTTGTCCAAAAGTTGTAAATTACATAATAAAATTGCAATTAAAAAAATTACATTCTCAAAAAAACTTGTTCTAATTGCTTGATGATTTCATGTGGTTCTTCGGTTGGAATTGGTATTTGTTGGTCAAATTGATCCACGCCGCTTCCACTACCTTCGGTTAAGATTTCGTTGTAGTTTTCATCATCTTATTCGTTGATCTCCGGTTGACCGCACCTTCTCCGCTCCACTCGTATCCAATCTCTCTGAATAATACTGCAATTTCCAAAATTTGTCTCGGCTAATGAGTGTCTGTGGTCTCCTATTTGATATCTGCCTGCAGAAAAAGCGTTTTCAGACGCAGTTGATGACGCTTGAATGTTCAAAACATCTCGAGCCATCAATGAAAGTGTCGGAAAGGTCTTCTCATTCCCCCTCCAGTATTTCAGCAAGTCTTCATGTCCATCTTCATTGATAACTTTTTGATACGGTACAGAACCACGCAAAACAAAATATCCAACTCTCTAATTTGGTTAGTAGTAGAGTGCGGTCGCACATTCTATTTACGAGGCTTTCAATACTAGCGCGAAAGCGGCATGTCTTTTGTGAGGTTGTGTTGAAGATGAAGAAGATGGTATGGAAGCCGGTAAGTTACTAGCATTTTCTTGTTGATAAAATCTATATATATTTTTGCATTGATGTTCTACGCTAGACAACACTTCTTCTTTAGTTTGTTCAATAGGTGGTGGGTGATTTAGATTTTTGGGACTTGGAGGTGGTAGTACTTCTATACAATTGTAAATAGTTTCAATTAGTGATTTAGTACCGTCTATTTTAATAGCGAGATTTAATCTGAGAACCAATAATATAAATAGAGGGAATAGAAATAAAATATTTTTATTTTGAGAAACATATTTTTAATAAATGCCTTATAATTTGGTTTTCATATATTCACTAAGTAATAAAAATATTAGAGTTATATAAAATAACATAGTTGAAATAGTAGGATAATATATACCGGAAAATTCTTTTGTTGTTTGAAAAAATTTCTCTAAAAATACAATAAGTTCGGAAATTTTTTCCCAATCACTATCTAAAATCATATCAGCTGGCTTTTTATTATGAGAGTTAAAAAATAAAGTTATAGGTAATTTATAGTCATAAGCAACAAGTAGTTGCTCGTATAAAGAATTCCACCTAGTGGATACTTCTTGTGGAATTTTTCTATAAGGTAGTCCACAATCGTGATAATTTTTTTTATATTCTTTTCTACGTTGTACTTTATTACTTTTAAAAATAAAGATTATAGCAAATTGTATTTTACTAAGAATGTCTTCAAAAAGTGATAGACCATCCTTTACAATTAAGTTATATATATGACACGCGCATTTTATATGAAAATGGTTTGGAAAAGATGGAGTTAAACTTATTTTTAAAATTGTAATTGCGTAATTGTTATTAGAAGCGTTATCTAATGTAATAGTCATAATTTTATCGGTAATTCCGTAATAATCGCACACTTGATAAATATTTTATGCAATAAAAGTACCAGTGTGCCTATCATCTATATATCTATACGCTAAAATACGTTTTTGCATAGACCATTTATAATCTATCCAATGACAAGTTACAGTTAAATAATCATGGCCGTTAGTACTACGACCTATATCAGACGTAATAGATATTTTCCCATTAAAATGATATAATAAAAAACGTAAATATTGTTGATATTCATGCGCGAATTTAAATACATCTCTCTTAACAGTTGATCTAGGAAAACCGTTAAAAGCAGAATTATATATATCTCTAATGTAATGAATAAAACCGGGAGATGAAGGAAATGAAAAAGGCAAACTCTCCACAGCAACTAATTTTGATATTGCTTCCCTATCTATATGTTTATTATATTTAGAGCCTACAATCCCCCCCCCCGTCATAGGGTTAATTTGACCCTGTAATTGGTCCGGGACAATATCAGTATGTGAATATTGTCCCGATGGAGCGGGCGTTTGCGCACCCGGTTTTGAAGCCTGATATTGGGCATACCTAGTTGGATGAGCACTTACTACGCGTCTAATTAAACCCCCCGTCCCACCGTGACCTTTTCCAGTTTTAAATTTTAAAATATTTTTACAAATTTTACATATGGCTACTTGATTCTCTACGTCCCTATCAAAAAATGTCCATGCATCTGATTTTAATGGTCGTTTTGCTGGACCTCATCCCATACTAGGGGGAATAGGAGGTATTTCAGTTGAAGGTGCACTAGTGGGTGTGTTGTCATCAACATTAGTGGGTATATCATCTAGATCATCGTCTAAATTAATTCTTCTTGAGTTCCAGAAAATAGCTCCTGGTCTAAATCTAATGGTATTGTAGGAAAATGTTGAGTATCAACAAAATTATTCTGTGTAGGAATAAGATGACTAGAAGAAGTACCATTGCCCTGGTTGCCCCTACTAGAAGAAGCACCTTTACCCTTACCCTTAAACATACCTTTTAATCCTTCCATTTTAATTATGATAATAAATAATTAAAGACAATAAAATTAAGTGCGCTAAATAAAATAAACAGACAATAATAATTTAATGAAGGAACGAATGTACCAAACGCCGACGTAACGTCGACGTGTAATCGAGAGGTTGAAAATTGAAACTTTGCTCGATGGAAGATCCTCAAGCTAGTTGCTAACTTCACTCCCAATTCCCAAATGAATAAATAAAATTGAATATTTAGCAAACAATGTAGACTTGTAGAGAGATATATTGAGAAATTAGAGAGATTGTAGGAAGATTTGTGAGAAAGATGAAGAGAAAATGAGTTATTTATAGTTGAAAAATTGGGTTAAAGTGTAAATATAATAACTTATGGGTTAAAAATAAATATTAAGGGGTAGGGGTTGGGAGGAGGGGGCCTAAAATGGCCGTTGGCATGACCATAATCTAAAATAGTCGTTGGTGCAGCGGTCATATTTGCAAAGGAGAGAAAAGAAAGAGGGTCGGAGTGGGAATTAGACTCGGGGCAGAGTCGGGTCTAGAGGGCCTGGGGCGGGGTCGGGTCTGGCGGGACGAGACATCGTCCCGTCCCGAGTTCGAGTCTCGCCCCAGTTATTAATTTTTTTTAGCGGGATCGGGGCGGGCTCGGGACGGGGTCGGGCCGTCCCGGCCCACTGGCCAGCCCTAACTATAACCAGCTACATAAAAATAAAAAATCACAGATGTGAATATATGTTGGGACACCTCACCTAATTAATTTGATTAGGTTATCGATAACAGAAGCCTTTTTAATTTGTACATTCATTAATTTGTCTTTGCGTCCTTCGTCTTTACTATAACAACTCTGGCTACATTATTATAAATAATAGTTAATGTGTATAAATTATAATAATCAGAAAATAAAAGCATGGTTACTATATTTTAATTCAAAGATTGACAATTTGCATTTACTATAAATGCGTCAATGATCGAAAATGTTTTAAACTTAAATATCATGAAATTAATAACTCTTTTTCTAATAGTCAGTATTCATCAAACCAACTCTGATATTGATAGTTATTCCAAGAAAATGGTTCCAGCTTCCAACTTGCAGCTTATGATTATTAATGAGTATAGAAGGAAAATTCAGCACGTAAATATTAAGTCTCCTTGTCTAATGCAAGGTGTAAATTCAAATTAACCATTCTAATTAGCTATATATAATCCCCATCCATCTTTTGAAACATCTATTTAGCTTGATTCTTTAATTTTTTTCTCCCTAAGAACTGAGATAAATTACACAAATAAATTGTTGACAAACTTTTAACTATTTGTTTCGGAACCTATAGAATTCTTGGAAAACTTTGGATATTAAAAAATAGACTTGTGTTTTGGATAACAATGTGCATCTTTGAATTTAGTTTTGGGACAATTAGTTTTGGAAATATTAAATAAAGCACAAATAAAAAAAAAGTTCATAGGTCAATAACTGACCAAATATTTGCTACCTAATGTAATTTTCGTAAATTGAAAAAGAAATCTAAAGAAGAAAAAAGAGTACTCTTTTCAGCTGTTTCTGGGAAATGTTGGTTCCCCCTAAGATTTAAAAAAAAAAACATTATGGAGAGCTTCATGGGGTATATCAAACCAACACGTAAACAATCTAAGCTATATATATTCATATTAATTAGAGTCTCATGATTCTATCATATAATCAGATAAGGATCATAATCAAGTATAAAAGAATAACTACTATATATGCATCTGTACTTGATTAAAAACTCGAAATTAGTTCAAACTTAATTGTCATACCCCATAACTTATGATGCGTCTAGAACTAAATTCCTCATTCTAGAGAACAATACCCACATTCGACCCTAATAAATAATTGGGCAGTTATATTTTTGAGCCGCTTGCGAGTTGGGAAATATATATATATATATATTTTTAGTTAATATTCATAATAGACATATATTATGTGTATATTATATATTTGCCGGCTATTTTTTTGGGTGAATGATTATTTATGTCAATATCCCATAAATAATATCTTAGAAAGAGAAGTAAGACCTAAAACACATTTAGTGAAGAAACTTCTGTTGAACAGGAAGATGTCAAAATAGTCCCTATAATAGATATTAGAGATATACCAAGAAACATAAAGATTAAACCTTGAACGCAATTCCTTTTCTTGATCTTTTCCACATTCGAAAGATGCTATTGTGGGTGTGTTTGGTTTGAAGAAAATGTTTTCTTGGAAAATAAGTGGAATTTTTTATTTATTTTCTAGTATTTGGTAAGGAAGAAAAAAAAATCATCCCAGTGGAATTTGTATGTAATCTAGTAAAATATTATGCGGTGAGATGGAGTGGGGAGTGGGGAGTGGGGGTTTGGTCAAAGGGTGGGGGTTGAGGGCGTTGGGTGGGTGGGAATGAAATAATGAACTTGAAATGCCATGTAATTTGTTTTTCTTATTTCCATTAAGAAAGTCATTTCCTCATTTTGAAGAAACTTATTTTTCTAGAGAAAATGTTTATTAAAAATTTTGGCCAACCAAATATGAAAATATTAAAAAATGTTTTCGTTCATATCAAACACACCTTGTATGTTATTTCTTTCTCGTACATTTTTAAGTTTTCTACTATATATCCAATTTTACTAGAAAAGACATAATTATTGACCATTTGGATTAATTTTTCTTTAACTGAAAGCTCTAGACTTTCTATAATAATTGATTACTCGAATATTTTCCAACTTGCTTTTGACAAGAATTTTACAAGGGTATACAACTTGCTTTTGACAAGAATTTTACACGGGTATATTTTGGTTAAGAAGAGTACTTATTAGTCCTCGATGCATGCTTCAATGTTGAACTTGGAGCAAAATTCGTCTCTCTAAATTTAGCTTGAAAGATGAACCACTCATACAAAGACAAGTGTCAAAACCATAAAGGGTCTAAGTTTAAATATATTCTTCTTATGATAGTACTCTTGGTTTTTTACTTTTTTTTAACTGTCATGAATCATGGGTACTAAAAATAACTACTTCTCCCGATTCCTCCTTCTCCACACAAGAGGTCGCACATCCTCCTCCATCGTCCTCTCCCAACACCTTTCATCCGACATTTACCGTGACAAACATAAAAAACTTTATCCCTTTGATTCTTGATCAGGAGGATGGACAATACTATTTGTGGGTTGAGTTATTTCAAATACATGCTTGTGCCTACAACGTTCTTGATCACATCGATACCACCACACCCCGTCCGCCATACGTCAACAACACAACGTGGAAACGACTTGATGCAATCGTCAAGCAATGGATATATGACACCATATCCAAGGATCTACTTCATACTATTATGAAAACATGTTCTTCGGCTCACGAATTACCGACAAGGTTAGAAGAAATTTTTCAAGACAACAAACATATCCATGTCGTGTATCTGGAGGAACAATTTAATAACACCCGTCTTGAAAACTTTGCTAATATGTCCGACTATTATTTGCATATCAACTATCTAATGTGGGCACTACGATTTCAGAAACAAAGATGGTTTTGCAATTAATTAATGGTTTGTTAAAAGGTGAGTACGATACGCTTGCAACGATGATCCAACAAGCCGATCCCCTTCCTAGTTTCAACAAGGCCCGATCACAATTACTATTGGAGAAAACTAGGCGTGCCAAATAGGACGAACATAATTAGAAGGCGTTAGTGGTTGATGCACCGGTGACCTCCACAGGACCCACCGGACAACCGCCATACACGGATAGTCACACTCTGCGGGGTGGCCGAGGCGGTGGCGGACACGACAGTAAAGGTAGAGGTAGGCACCATACCCATCCCAGTGGGCCGACCCAATTCTATGGCCGATGTTCGAAAGTTGGGCCTCACCCTCATACCCTTACCCGACGGCACTAGCCCAAAGTAGTGGACAGTGGTAGCAGGCCAATATATTGGGACATCATCTAGGCCCACGCTAGGCGGGACCAATATAGTAGGCCCATGTCTCAGTGGCCCAACATCAATAACAACCATACGAACTCCTTACCCCTACCGAACTGGGGCGAGCCTACAACACTGTGAATTTACAGCAGTCTGATGATGCCTGGTACATGGATACGGGCGCCACTTCCCACCTCACTCGTAACTCTGGTAATCTTTCTCAACTATTTAACTTGAACAATCCTTAATTTATTTTGGTCAGAAATGGCAATCACATTCCAATTCAAGGCTATGGAATTACTCAAACACAACCACCTCACCCTCCATTTTCCCTAAAAAAAGTCCTATATGCTCCTAACATCATTAAAAACTCAATCTCTGTTAGAAAATTTGCTAGTGACAATTCCGTATCTATTGAGTTTGACCCTTTTGGTTTTTCTGTGAAGGACCTACGTACGGGGACAACTCTTACGAAATGCAACAGTGTGGGGGACCTCTATCCTTTCTCATCCAATTTCGCTGCAAGTGTCAATCCACATACCTCTCTAGCTGCAATCTCTCCATCAACTTGACACATTAGACTTGGGCACTCGGGAGCACCAGTTTTTAATTTTCTTAGAAGTCAAAATTTGATTCAATGTAATAAAGGGAGATTTCCCCCAAAATTACTATTCTTGTCCTTTAGGAAAGTATGTTAGACTTTCTTTTAAGTCATCTTTGAGTGCTACTTTTTCTACATTTG
This sequence comes from Anisodus acutangulus, assembly GCA_029783415.1. NCBI lineage: Eukaryota > Viridiplantae > Streptophyta > Magnoliopsida > Solanales > Solanaceae > Anisodus > Anisodus acutangulus. The sequence goes on from CM056497.1 coordinate 6,907,932, forward strand.
ACAGCATTCATGCGGATTTATGGACATCTCCCATTACTAGCAAACTGGGTTATAAATATTATTTGGTATTGTTAGATGATTTCTCTCATTTTCTTTGGGTCTATCCGCTCAAATATAAGTCTCAATTCTACTCCATTTTCTTGAATTTCAAACATACGTTAAAACACAGTTTGAGAAGGACATAAAATCGTTTCAATGCGACAATGGTCGTGAGTTTGACAATTCCCCATTGCATAAATTTTGTGCGGACAATGGCATGGTATTTCAATTCTCGTGCCCCCATACCTCACCTCAAAATGTGATTCGTTGTATATGGATATATCATCACAAATTCAGGGATAGCGGTGAGCTTGAACGCCATAAGGCGAGACTTGTGGCAAATGGCATGGGACAACAAGAGGGAATTGATTGTGGTGAGAACTTCAGTCCAGTTGTTAAACTAACCACCATCCGCACTGTTTTGAGCATTGCTATGGGAAAGAACTGACCGATTCATCAACTTGATATTAAAAATGCGTTCTTACATGGGGATTTGAAAGAAATTGTATACATGCATCAACCACCTGCCTTTGTGCATCCTTCGGCTCCTCAGTATGTCTGTCGGCTTCGAAAGTCATTATATGGCTTGAAACAAGCCCCATAGCTTGGTATGACCGCTTTGCCACTTACATCTTGCGTATCGGGTTCGTGTGTAGCAAAAGTGATAACTCACTTTTTATTTTTCATCGAGGTAATGACATTGCATACCTTTTGCTCTATGTGGATGACATTGTCCCGACGGCCTCATCTGATGTGCTGAAAAATGAGATCATTACCATGCTCAAATCCGAATTTGCCATGACAGACTTGGGTAAATTGAGTTATTTTTTGGGGATTTTCGTGACCAGATCCGAGAATGCAATATTCCTATGTCAACGTAAATATTCCAAAGAGATTGTTTAAAAGGCTAAAATGGCAAACTGCAAGATCATACTCACTCCAGTCGACTCGAAGTCGAAGCTTAGTGCGGATGGCGAAGATCTTCTGCTTGATCCTTCTCTTTATAGGAGTCTCGCTGGTGCGCTTTAATATCTTACCTTCACTAGGGCCGATACTGCATATGTTGTTCAGCAGGTGTATCTGTTCATGCATGATCCCAATGAGCCTCACTTTTTACAACTTTTAAATGTATCATTCGGTACGTTAAGTGTACTTTTGACTATGGGTTACGTCTTTATCCATATGCACCGACCAGGCTGCTATCATATGCGAATGTCGATTGGAGCGGCTGTCCAGACACATGTCGATCTACTTCCGGCTATTGTGTATTTTTGGGTGATAACTCCATCTCGTGGTCTGCCAAACGACAAACCACACTTTCCCGTTTGAGTGCAGAAGCATAATATAGAGGCGTTACGAACGTTGTTGCCGAGATCTGTTGGCTCATAAACCTTCTTCTAGATATTCATTGTCCCTTACGTAAGGCATCTCTTGTCTACTGTGATAACATATCTGTTGTTTACTTGTCTTATAACCCGGTCTAGCATCAACAAACCAAACCTATTGAGATGTATATTCATTTTGTTCATTAGAAGGTTGCCATGGGTCACGTTCGGGTATTACATGTTCCTTCCTCATATCAGTACGCATATATATTTACTAAGGGACTTCCTCGGCAGCTGTTCCTTGACTTCAAATCCAGTCTGAGCGTCCGGCCTCCTCCCGCTCCGACTGTGGGGGTGTGATAGAGAATACATAAATATTTTCCATATCTGTAATTATTAATTTAGTGTAATTATGTAAAGTAGATAGTCTCATGCAATTAAGATTACAATTATAAACACACACACACACACACATATTGTATTAATGAGAAAACTCCAATAAGTTGAATTACACAATTCTACACTAAATCCAAATATGACAATTAAAAATAATCGATGGGAGTAATATACGCGTCATATACACTTGGAGAACTAGACCTTTCGGTATTGGCCAATTTTTTTCCTTCTGAACTCGCTCAAAGAAAATTGAAGCATAACAATTCTTCCTTTCTTTTCAGAATATTGGAGTTTCGTGTTTAAATAGCAATATTCCAATTAAAGTTTAATTAATAATTCTTTCTTTCCTATAAAACAAAGTTTAATAAAACAAATTCAGTTTTAAGATGTAAGATAAGAAACAATGATGGAAGTATAATGGACATCCAATACAAATTTGAGCAACTAATGGAAAGCATAACAAGTGTATAAAAGAGGAAAAGATTACCTAAAGATCAGATAGGATATTGAGATATCTAAAAAAAGAAACATTGAATCCATTCCCTATTTGATGGGAATATAGGGACATAAGAGGAAGCTTAAACTTAGATATAAAAAGTGTCAAATTAAGGCACTGCCAGGGAAACTTATAGACTGAGATAAGGAAAAAATATAGGCATAAAAATATAGTAGATATATAGCAGTAGTTAGTATTAACATAATCTATTGTTCAGAAACAATTTACACTATCTGAGGAAAATAAAATTAAATATTAAAATAAGACACGTGTTTAGAAAAATTAACAGACAAGAATTGCTGAATTTTGAGGAGGTCAAGACTCAAGGGTGACCGAGTTAATAACTGGACAGGTAATTAACACGCTCAAAGATTATTTGGGTTGAAATATGCTGACAAAGTGTCATAACTTAATCAGATAAACTCTTATCAAGTTTTAATTTCTTTATTTTTTATAATTTATTTAATTATCTCATAAAACTTTTAATATTCATTATTATGATTATAAATCACATACTATCAAACAAAAAAAAGGATCCTCTTTATAATATTTTGACAAATTTTCTTATAGATCAGTTTAAAATTTAAATTACATATCTGCTCAACTTTACATAAATTCAAGTGAGTTGCGCTAATAAATCAATCTTAAATGAATTGAATTGATTTTATTTTTATGGGCTAATTTTACCTTCTATAAATTCAGGTAACAATGTTACATGTTCCAAGAGGTTTAGAGCCTGTTTGATCAAGCTTTTTTTAGGATAGAAGCACATTTTTCTTAGATTTAAGGTGTTTGTCCAACAAAAAAAATTGCTTTTGAAGAGCATCAAAAGCAATTTTTTTGCCGTTGGGAAGAAGCTAAAAATCTGCTTCTTGAAAAAACAGAAACAGAAACAGAAGCAGAAAATTATTTTTTTAAGACAAAAATATTCATACTATAAATACATATACCAAATATATCCCTTAATTCATTAATTCCTACTTATAAGTATTTACGTATAGCAATTCATTTTGATTCTTAATGAGATCTCAATACATTTGTATGTTTCAAATAAAATAATAATTACTTAATATTCTTGTTACAATTATCAAGTTGTATTTATATATTTTGAATTTTATACTACAAATATAATTCATTTCTTATAACAAAAAGACATTTATTTTCTTTTGATCTTCAAGCAGACTTATTACTCTTTTTGTACTTAAAGAATGACAACGTTAATTTGTTTTGATTTATCTATGTATTATATTGATTGACAATTTTGATATGTACTTTTAAATTTATTTAAAAAGAAGTAAAAACTTAATTAAAGTCTCATAATATATTTTTAAAATAATTTTTTATCAAATAATCTTAATAGTATATGTTCATTGATATTTGTCATTTTTGGTAGTTTGACACTCAAAAGCACTTTTTAAAAAAGATTAGTCAAATACAATCTTTTTATCAAAAATACTTTTTAAATAAATTAGCCAAATACAAATTATTTCTTATCAAAAATATTTTTTTTTTAAAATACTTTTCAAAATAAGCAGTTTTTCGGTGATCCGCCAAACATTCACTTTTGGCTGATGTATCCTCATTCCTAACTAGATTTGGCCAGTGGGCCGGGCTCGGGACTAGCGGGACGGGTGAAGGGGTCGGGATTGGGGCTGGTGAAAGGGGCGGGATCGGGGCTGGCGGGTCAAGCGGGATCCGGTTTGGCGGGATTTGCCGAAGTCCCGTCCCGATCCCGATCCCATCGGAATCGGGGCGGGGCGGGATCGGGGCGGGGCGGGATCGGGATCCGGACATTTTTTTTAATAACATATGTATAAAAAACTTAAAACTCAATAATTAAACAAGACGAGATAGTGTAATAAAAACATCCCAATGTTGTTTTTGTGCCTCTTATATTATTTAATATACATATTATTTTTTTGTAATACAAATACAATTGTCAAAATTGCAACTTTGTGGTGTTGTACAAAAGTTGCAAATTACATAATAAAATTGTAATTAAAAAAATTACATTCTTAAAAAAACATGTTCTAGTTTCTTGATAACTTCCTATGGTTCTTCGGTTAGAATTGGTATTTGTTGGTCAAATTGATCCACGTCGCTTCCACCACCTTCGGATAAGATTTCGTTGTAGTTTTCGTCTTCTTCTTCGTTGATCTCCGGTTGACCGCACCTTCTCCGCTCATATTCAATCTCTGAATAATACTACAATCTCCAAGCTGTCTCCGGCTAATGAGTGTCTGTGGTCTCCTATTTGATATCTGCCGGCAGAAAAAGCGCTTTCAGACGCAGTTGACGACGCTTGAATGTTCAAAACATCTCGGGCCATCATTGAAAGTGTCGGAAAGGTCTTCTCATTCCCCATCCAGTATTTTAGCAAGTCTTCACGGCCTTCTTTATTGAGAACTGCTTGGTACGGTACAGAACCCTGCAAAACAAAAATATCAAACTCCCTAATTTGGTTAGTACCGGTACGGCCGCACATTCTATTTCTGAGGCTTTCAATACTAGCCGCAGAAATAGCATGTCTTTTGTGAGGTTGTGTTGAAGAAGAAGAATATGGTATGGAAGCCGGTAGGTTACTAGCATTTTCTTGTTGCTAAAACCTATATACTTTTTTGCATTGGTCTTCTACACTAGACAACACTTTTATACTTTTTTGCATTGAAACTTGGAGGTGGTAGTACTTCTATACAATCGTAAATAGTTTCAATAAGTGATTTAGTACCGTCTATTTTAATAGTCGGATTTAATAAATCACCAATAATATAAATAGTGGGAATAGGAATAAAATATTTTTAAATTTTGATAAACATTTTTTTAATAGCTGCCATATAAGCTGATTTTTTCATATATTCACTAAGTAATAAAAATATTAGAGCTATATAAAACAACATAGTTGTAATAGTAGGATAATATATACCGAAAAATTCTTTTGTAGCTTGAATTTTTTTTTCTAAAAATACAATAAGTTCGGAAATTTTTACCCAATCGCTATCTACAACCATATAATCTGGATTTTGATTATGAGAGTTAAAAAATAAAATTATAGGCTTTCTATAGTCATAAGCAACAAGTAGTTGCTCGTATAAAGAATTTCTCCTAGTGGGTACTTCTTCTGGAATTTTTCTATAAGGTAAGGCAATCGTGACAAGTTTTTTTATATTCTTTTCTTCGTTGTATTCTATTAGTTTTAAAAATAAAGTTTATAGCAAATTATATTTTACTAAGAATGTCTTCAAAAAGTGATAAACCCTCCTTTACAATTAAGTTATATATATGGCACGCACATTTTATATGAAAATGATCTGGAAAAAATGGAGTTCAACTATTTTTTAAAATTGTAATAGCGTAATTGTTAGAAGAAGCGTTATCTAATGTAATAGTCATAATTTTATTGGTTATTCCGTAATAATCGCACACTTGATAAATATTTTCTGCAATAAAATTACCAGTGTGCCTATCATCTATATATCTATACGCTAAGATACATTTTTGCATAGACCATTTATAATCTATCCAATGACAAGTTACCGTTAAATAATCATGGTTGTTAGTACTACGGCCTATATTAGAAGTGATAGCCACCTTGCCATTAAAATGATATAATGAATAACGTAAATATTGTTGATATTCATGTGCAAATTTAAATACATCTCTCTTAACAGTTGATCTAGGAAAACCATTAAAAGCAGGATTATACAAATCTCTAATGTAATGAATAAAACCGGGAGATGAAGGAAATGAAAAAAGCAAACCCTTCACAGCAACTAATTTTGCTATTGCTTCCATATCTCTATGTTTATTGTATTTAGGGCCTATAATTCCCCCCGTCATAGGGTTAATTTGACCTTGTACTTGGTCCGGAACAATATCAGTATGTGAACCTTGTCCCGATGGAGCGGTCGTTTGCGCACCCGGTTTTGAAGCCTCGTATTGGGCATACTTAGCTGGATGAGCCCTTACTACGTGTCTCATTAACCCCCCGTCCCATCGTGACCTTTTCCAGTTTTAAATTTTAAAACATCTTTACAAATTTTACATCTAGCTACTTGATTCTCTACGTCCCTATCAAAAAATATACATGCATCTGATTTTAATGGTCGTTTTGCTGGACCTCGTCTCAAACTAGGGGGAATATGAGGCATTTCAGTTGAAGGTGCACTAGTGTGTGTGTTGTCATCAACATTAGTGGGTGTATCATCTAGATTATCGTCTAAATTAAAGTCTTCTTGAGTTCCAGAAAATAGCTCATCGTCTAAATCTAATGGTATTGTAGGAAAATGTTCAGTATCAACAAAATCATCATGTATAGGAATAGGATGACTAGAAGAAGTACCCTTGCCCTTGTTGCCCCTACTAGAAGAAGCCTGACCCCTACCCGTAAGCATACGTTTAAATCCTTTCATTATAAATTTATAATTATACTAATAAATAATTAAAGTAAATGAAATTAAGTGCACTAAATAAAATAAACAGACAATAATAATTTAATGAAGGAACGAATGTACCAAACGCCGACGTAACGTCGACGTGTAATCGAGAGGTTGAAAATTGAAACTTTGCTCGATGGAAGATTATCAAGCTAGTTGCCAACTTCACTCCTAGTTCCCAAATGAATAAATAAAATTGAATATTTAGTAGACAATGTAGACTTGTAGAGAGATAGATTGAGAGATTGTAGGAACATTTGTGAGAAAGATGAAGAGAAAATGAGGTATTTATAGTTGAAAAATTGGGTTAAAGTGTAAATATAATAACTTATGGGTTAAAAATAAATATTAAGGGGGAAGGGGAGAGGCCAAAAATGGTCGTTGCAAAACGACCAAAATGTAAAATGGTCATTGGTGCAACGATTATTTTTGCAAAAGGGAGATTTGATTTGGGCCAGAGGCGGGATCGGTAGGGACATGGCGGCCCAGGCGGGCGGTGAGTCGGGACGAGACATTGTCCCGTCCCGGTTCGAGTCCCGATACCGCAAAAAAAATTAAACTATTCGGGTTCGGGGCGAGATCGGAGCGGTGTCGGGGCGGGACCGAGTCGACCCGGCCCACTGGCCAGCTCTATTCCTAACAATGTAAATGGTCTAAGAAAGTGAGGAGAAAAAAAGGTCTCGAGAAAGTAATTATAGTTCAAGTTTCAAGCGCAAAAAATATTTACTCTGTAACCGTAGTAGGTAAGTTGGTGAATATGGCTATTGGCTTTTCCAACTCTATATAAACTATTCTCCTGTCCTCTTTCCCTTAACTTGAGATCACTCACTCCTCTCTTTTTCCTCTTACTTTTCATTCTTAATTCCCTCTATCCGGCAATAAAAGTAAGCATGCCATCAGGATCCGGCAAGGTTGTTTGTGTTACCGGCGCCGGAGGTTTCATTGCCTCTTGGCTTGTTAAACTCCTCCTAGAAAAAGGCTACACTGTCAGAGGAACCGTCAGGAACCCTGGTACGTAAAATTGATCAATTCGTGCGTTAGTGTTTATGCAAATTTAGTCAATTGCTTGTACGTACGTGTGATAATGTTATTGGTTATGGTTGTGTTCAGATGACCCCAAAAATGGTCACTTGAGGGAACTTGAAGGTGCAAAGGAAAGACTGACTTTGTGCAGAGCTGATCTTCTGGACTACCAGAGTTTGAAGGAAGCAATATATGGCTGTGATGGAGTTTTCCACACCGCCTCCCCTGTCACTGATGATCCAGTAAGCATTCATCTTTTGCACCACAAAAATCTCATCTAAACTGCATGAAGATGAAAATATAAATTAAGAAAAAATTATTTTATTACGAATATACCTCATAAATTGCCTACTTCCGATTTGATTCTCCAGAAATTTAAAAAATACTCAAATATTTCAAAAAACTATACTACAAAGATACTATTTAGAATTAAAGACATTAGAATTGCTTCATGGGATTGTTTACAGTCAATCAGTTACGTTCTAGTGGCTTAGGATTCTTCTTTTCGTTTTCTGATGGTGATTGATTGAGATTTATCGAAAACATAGGATAAGTTAAGTAAATAGTGGGCCCGTCGAAGGTGCACTAGCAAAGTTGGTTTAGCTTTCAGCTCCATTAATACGTCCATCCAAGTTAAACTATGTTCTTTTTACACGATGATAGTGCTTCTTTTTTTGTCTGTTTTTTATACTTATTTTCTGGTTAATAAATGGTGAAGGAACAAATGGTGGAGCCAGCAGTAATTGGGACTAAGAATGTGATAACAGCAGCAGCAGAAGCCAAGGTGCAAAGGGTTGTGTTCACTTCGTCAATCGGGACGGTGTACATGGACCCCAACCGGACCCCTGACAAAGTTGTGGACGAGACTTGCTGGAGTGATCTTGACTTCTGCAAGAATACTAAAGTCTGTCGAATTAATTGATCTTTTTTATATAATTGTTTTTCCGGTGTTCGGTATCCACGGAATAAATAATTTAAAATTTATGTCGAAAAGTCTCAAATTGGAGAAAAAGCTCTTTCTAATAAAGGTAACTTCGTACCAGCATGATTCGAACTCGAGACCCCTGGCTAAGGATGAAGAAATAAAATTTCTCAAATAATTGATTAAGGCGCATGTCCTTTAGTTAGCCTACCTTTCAATTCAAACCAATAATGACAACTATAAAATTCCTCACAAACATGCTTTGGCTTAAATTTGGAAATTGCTAGTTGGCAGTGAATCACTCACCACCGCTCAATTACACGATCATATGACTTTGAATTTATACTTACTAATATCATAACCTAGAAATTGACAGTAGTAGTAGTTGATAATGACAGTTCATACAGTCGATTTAGATTTGTTTGACTTTTTCAAAATGTCTTTGCAGAATTGGTACTGCTATGGGAAGATGGTGGCTGAAAAAACAGCATGGGATGAGGCAAGGGAAAAAGGAGTGGATTTGGTGGTGATCAATCCAGTGTTGGTGCTTGGACCACTGCTCCAACCAACAGTGAATGCCAGTGTTCTTCACATACTCAAGTACCTCACAGGCTCTGCTAAAACATATGCCAATTCAACTCAGGCGTATGTTCATGTTAGGGATGTTGCTCTAGCTCACATACTTCTCTATGAAACTCCTCCTGCATCTGGCCGCTATATTTGTGCTGAGAGCGTGCTTCATCGCGGCGAAGTGGTCGAAATTCTTGCCAAATTCTTCCCGGAGTATCCCATCCCCACCAAGTAATTTCAGTTACCTCAAATCTTTCAGCAAAATTTAACCATTATTTGAACTAACCTTAGTGCCTAGAAAACACTCAATACAAAAAGAAACAGGAATTAGCTAGGAATATTTTTTATCGCTAAACAATAAAAATTTATTATTAATCCTATTTAATGACAGATTAGTGATGAATTATCAAAAAATCTTGTTAGGTATGGATTATTTATATAGGTCACATAAACAACGAGATTTGTCAACAATTTTATTTGTACCGACTAATGTCGACTATAAATTCTTAGAAACTGCTCTATTTTAGTTTTAAAATTCCATATCTAAAAGTTGTTTAAAATTAGGCATAGCTTCCTCGTGGAAAGTGAATTCTTCTGGAAAGAACGGGAGGAGTTGGCACGTTTTCGAACATTTCTACCAGTTTCAATTCTCAGGATTTTATTGATATGAAAACTTTGGTACCAAACTACCAATTAATGCGCTTCCAAATATCAAAGATTCTTTATGCCTAAAAAAGGGAACTTTTTTTGTTTTGAGATGATGATGTATCACTAGGTGTACCCGACAAACAAAACCGTGTAAAAACTAAAAAATAGTAGGAGGGGACTTCTTTTTTAATAATATAAATCATCTCTAACGATTATTAATTTCGTTGTTAGCAATGATTAGTAGTATAATAATACTATCATATAAGTCACGTAATTATCAAGTTTCTAGAACTTTTAAAGATCATTACTAGTATTTCATATTTTATGGGAAAATGTGAATATATTCTTAGTTTAATTTGGTTATTACTCCTATATTATATATATAAAAACATCAGGTGCTCGGATGAGACGAGGCCAAGGGCAAAATCGTACAAATTCACGAACCAAAAGCTGAAGGATTTGGGTTTGGAGTTTACATCAGTGAAACAGTGCTTATATGAGACAGTAAAGAGCCTGCAGGAGAAGGGTCACCTTCCAACTCCTACTCAAAATGATGAACCTATTCGAATTCAGCCTTAATTAATTAGTTATTAAGGGGAGGGGGGAATTATCAATAGTGAAAGTTGACCTTGTTTTGCCCTATTTTTTGTACCAAAAGAAGAAGAAAAAAACTACTAGTATGCTCCTTTTTACTATATATGTTCTCCTGGAAATGTTTGTAGTGTTCCGATTGTTGTTAGTTGTTATCAGTGATGAATCAGGAATTTCACTATGGATGGCAAAATTAGTCCAAATTCAAATGATCCGTCCAAGATTTCATTGGTTTGGGCAATAGTGATTTTGATGATGGGTTGGTTTGGGTTAGCCCAAGTTGACCCATCATAAATCAACATCTCAAATGAACTCATGATGATAACCAAACTTACACATGAAAATACTCAATCTTAACGATTACAGTTACACTCTAGATTAAGATTTTTGTTTATAAATAATTATTTAAAAAATTCTTTCATTATTTCAAAACAATAAAAATACACCAACGCACCCCAACCACCCACCACATTATCCATCCACCCAACCCCCTCCCCTACACCAACCCACACTCAAGCACTGAACCACCCTCACAGCTCTGCCCCCTACCTTGCATACTCCACCCCATGGCCTACAAAATAAAATGACATCATAAAATGTAAGTTTGAAATTTGTAAAAGTAATGAATCAAGTTGGACAGGTTGGGTTATGACCCATCATTTAGCTCATCTTGACCCGCTCATCTTAGCTCATGTAAGCTTTGGGCGAGTTGGGCATTGACCCATCTATTGATTCAGCTCATCTTGACCCGCCCAACTTCAGTCCAAATGGTTCATTTGCCACCTCTAAATTTCGCTAAGAATGTTCAAGGTTTAATAAACATGTAATTTTTAATGTATGTGTGAGGTATTATTTTTTCAGATACACAATATAATTTTCTGATGAATGATATTTAGTCTGGTTGTATATTACAGTTGAAATGCCACGAGCGACATCTAATGATCAGGGATCGTGTTTACAATGTGACACCTTTTTGAGTTTAATTGTTAAAATGTTGTCGCACTTATATTATACATGCATGCAGTACCAACTAATTGAGATTATAATATTGTTCTTGTTGGACTTGTATTATGCATGGATGCAGTACCAACTAATTGAGTTTAAAAGTTTAATTTTTTTGAGAGAGAATCTCTATTTTTCTAGGATTAATAGTTAGTTAATAATGAAATGATAAAAATCTGAATAGAGCGGATTAGATATAAGGATCAGTATAACCTACCCCAACAAATTTAGAAATGAGACTAATTAATCTATTGTTTGATCGATATCGTCCTAGGCTTAATGGATAAGACATGCAAAAAAAATTGGAATTAGCATATAAGCTTTTGTAAAAAAAGAAAAAAAAAGTACTACATTACTAAAAAGAAAGATATCTTTTGTATTTTAATTTGACATAAAGGAGCCTCAAATAAGCTTGTAAGTAACGTGTAGGACAAAGAGTTTATAAAAGGAAAGTAAAAAGTACAGTAATAATTAATTCTTATTTTTTTCTTTTCAATGAAAATAAGACTTTTCATTTTATTTTTTGGACTATGCAATACTCAGTTCTTATTTACTTGAATATAAACTTCCTCTTTATTTATATTTTCTTTATTCACTCAAGGCTTCAAAATATTTATCTTTAGCAATATTATTCTGGAAACAAACAAGAGCAAAAGTGTGTGGCAAAAAAATTATTGATCTGCATTTTCTTGGATATCAAACATTATTGAAAGTTTATGAGCAACAAGTTCTTATTTTCAGATCAAGTTACTTGAATTAGGTTCTGCTTCAAAATTTTTAGTATTATTTTTTCAATTAAAGCTTATTGTTCTTGATATTTCGATTACATAGGCATATATTATTCTTTTATTATTTATTGAAAGAAGTTTTCAAAACTAAAATTGCTAAAATTTTACTTAAAGATCAATCATGTCTCAAGAGAGGTTGAATGAATTAGGTATATTATCCATTGAAAAAGAATTATAAAAAAAAGATCGATTATAAGACAATTATTCATAACTTGTTATCTCAAAAAGCTAAAAAAATAAATTTTAAATAAAATATATACATTACATAACTTTTTATTTAAAATTTTTTTTAAGGCCTCTCATCTAAATTTAACTTTAGGTCACCAAAAGTGTTGAGCCGCCCCAATGAATTAGTTACGTACTTCGCCGGTAAACACCATACAAGCAAAATACCTGCGGGGGAGGAGGCCCTTCTCACTCAAGCTCAAGCATTTACTTTTTTAGTTAGTCTCTAAATTACTCGTAGTTAATAAAATTTTATGATAATCTGTCACAAAAAAATTAGTAATGAAAAATTTTCTTCACTAATTCCTATTTTTTCAAGTGGTGAAATTCCCCTACGCTTCGGAACAAGTAGCCACGTGGAGGCTTATTGTTTCTTTTCTTTGCTCCTACATGCTAACACATAATTGAAATCACTTTCACCGCCCCATGACATTAAGTTCGTACTTTAATAGATTAACTGATCAATGAGGAAAAATTGTAGTTCATGGAAAATAAAAGTTAGGCCAAACTTTTATTTATAAAGTCTAGACGTTATGAAAACTTTAGGCATCAGCTGTCTCAAGTTATAATCAATCATTATTATAACCTCAGATGTGGAATGCAATTTAATCAAGTAAGAAAGATCAACACGAGGACGAGATAAGTTGGGGAACATTAAGCAAATATTTTGGCCTTAATTCCGTCCTCAGAGGGGCCAATTATTAGAAAATGAAAGATGAGCACGTTATGCGACTTAATTTTGTGTACAGATAATCCAAACTAGTACTAGGGGAATCCAACTTTTCAAACTCTTATTGTTGAAAGAACAAATGTTGAAGAACAAATGCGGCTTGAACCCGTGACCTCGTGATATCAGTTACTTCAAAGCTCCCCTTCAAATTCCAAAGACATTGTTGATATGAATTCAAATGCATTGTAAATAGGCGGCGATGCTTTTGATATAATCCCCAAGTTTAGCTCTGTGATCCCCTGTTTCTGATCACCAATTTCTTCAATTGAAAAAACAATTGGTTTAGTAAATCCTTTAAGGAACCAAGGGACTCTCATTATAGCTGGAATTGTTATTATTTTCTCTGGATCAACCACTAAGAGCTTTAAAAACAGCTTCTTAGTATGTTGAAGAAGAACACCCCATTAATGAAGAAGAAGAAACCTCCATTGTCAACAGTGACAAAGGAGGTCGATGTACATGATGAACAACACACACAAACTAAGGTTTGTTTTACTTTGGTCGGGACAAAAACTATTATTGGGCTCATTAAATGAAATAAACGATGGCCTAGAGGAAAGTTGGGCCACTGGACAATTGGGCCTCTGAACAAGACAATGCATTGGGTTTCGTTTTCATCTGACCCAACCGAGCCTAGTGTAAATATCTATACATAGAATATTCCATATTACTTTCTAGAATGGGTGAATTGTACAAATTATTGTTAGAGTTTGTTATGCAGATTTGGTAATTATTTATTAGTCTCTAGATAATTGCATAGTAGGCCTATTTGTTTTGTATATAGAGGGGTAATCAGCAAAAGACTAACACACAAATTTCTCAATATCAATCTTCAATTTTAATTCTTACATGGTATCATACAATAGCTCGATCTGAATCAATTTACAAAGTTTTTCAATCAGTTTTTCTTATTTTTCAGATCTTTGTTCTAAGCAGAAATGACTGAAGAAAATACTATCACAAATAGTGTTAGAAATGTTACAATATTCGACAGTAATCACTCATATTACCTCAATTCTTCAGATTCTCCTGGTATGAACTTGATTAACTCCTCTTTGATGGAAGAGGATTCCCAGGCTGGAGAAGGTCGATCTTAATTGCACTCTCTGTCAAGAAGAAACTTGGCTTCATCAATGGTATTTGCAAAGCTCCAGATATGGCTGCAAAGGAATTTAAGCAGTGGAGCTGTTGTAATGATATGGTGATAGCTTGACTTTTAAATTCAATGTCTTTTGACGACCAAAGAGCTGTGGGACAGTTTGGAGCATAGGTTTGGCAGATCAAATGGAGCCAAATTATATCACCTTCAAAAGGAGTTATCAGGTCTGGTTCAAGCAAACAATAATATTGTTGGGTACTTCACAAAACTCAAACGACTATGGGATGAGTTGGATTCACTTAACCTCACTACATGTTGTACTTGTGTGTGTGTATGTGAAGGAAAAGGAAAACTGGTAAAGGCTCTGCAGGATCAAAGACTTATTCAATTTCTCATGGGCTTAAATAATGTGTTTGGGCAGGCAAGAGGTACTATTCTAATGATGAATCCATTACCAACTATGAATCAAGCCTATTGTCTACTTTTGTAGGATGAGAATCAGAGGGAAGCATATGCTAATGCCTACATCCTTTATGGCAAATGGACAAGTCAAAGGAAGCTACAGATCTGCTTATCAAACAAATAAGGGAGGAAATACAACACAAAGGTTTGGAAACATGCTCAAATATTTAAGCTTAGGAAGACTAAGTATAATCCCAATGTCACTTGCACTTATTGTGGAAAAGTGGGACATGTACAAGATGATTGCTATAGATTCATAGGCTTCCCTGATGATTTTGAATTTACCAAACCAAGGACTAACCATACTTCAGTCAAATGAAATGCTATAATAACAACAGAGGAAGAAGAATGAATGCAAAGCACACAACCAATTTCAAATAAGAACAATTTCAATCAAATTCCAAGTCAAAACAATTTCAACCTAAATCTTGAACAATACTTTGATTTGGTGCAGCAAGTTATGAAAGACTTGAAGATGAAACAAGCAGGACCTTCAGGAACAACCCTTAATGCCAATGACATTGCTAATACAATCCTTAAATACTCAGGGTCATGTTTTGCAGTTTATAATTCTAGCATCTGGATCATTGATTCAGGTGCTTCAGAGCAAATGTGTTTTAACTCTAAGTTATTTTTATTTCTAACTCCTCTTCATGTGCCATTATGTGTCAGTTTGCCTAATTCATTCAAGTAATGTTACTCATATAGGAAGTGTTCCTATTTTACCTACCCTCACTTCGCACAATGCTCTTTTTATCCCAAATTATAAGTATAATTTATTATCTGTTCATAAGTTGCTCATTCAGCTTCAGTGTCATGTCTTATTTACTACCATTGGATGTGTGTTACAGGACCTTTCCATGAGGAATGACCATATTTTTGGTGAAGTATGAGAAGGTCTATATCTACTAAAGCCCATTAAAGTAGAGCCCAGTTCCCTTAAGGAAACAATTTCAATTCCACAAGGAAGAAATTCCAAAGTTATTTCTAGTCAAGTAGTTTCAATTCAACAAGGAAGTAATTCCAATGATGTTTATAGTTCTGTTTCTATTCCTAGTCCAGATTGTAGTTCTATTTCAGTTCAGTTTTCATCAAATGCTATTCCTAATGTAAGCCTATGGCATGTCAAATTAATTTTTATAATTAGTTTTTATATTACATTGCATCCCACCTTAGAGCAGTTGCATTTGGATCGGCCGGAAACCACTATTGCGACTTTAATTTGCATTTTTTTCCACGACGTTCTTCCTCAGTAGAATGAGCTATTGCATTTGTATCGGCTAGAATCAACTCATTCTTCATCAGTAGAATGAGTTGTTGCATTTGGATCGGCCGGAACCTACTTGTGGGTTAAACGGACGCCGTCGTCAACCTTCTCTGCTCCCACTAGCCTTGCTCGCTGGTAAAACACAACATGTTGGCGTGGATTGTGGAGAGACATTTAGTCCGGTGGTCAAACCGGAAACTATTCGCAATATGCTTAGTCTGGCTCTCTCAAAAGCATGACCCATTCATCAGCTGGATGTGAAAAATGTTTTCTTACACGGTGATCTTAAGGAGACAATATACATGCATCAGCCCTTGGGTTTTAAGGACCCCAATTATCTCCACCATGTCTGTTTGCTGAAGAAGTCCTTATATGAGCTTAAGTAGACCCCACGGGCTTGGTATAAGAGTTTTGCAGATTATGTGTCTACTATTGAGTTTTCTCACAGCATGTCTGCTCATTCTCTGTTCATCTATCATCGTGGTACTTCTCTAGCATACATTCTATTGTATGTGGATGATATTATTTTGACTGTTTCATCTGATAATTTGCGCAAGTATATCATGACCCTTCTGAGTTCAGAATTTGCTATGAAAGACTTGGCGCTCTTGAGTTATTTTTTGGGAATAACCGCCACTCGTCATGCAGGTAGTCTATTTTTATCACAGATGAAGTATGAGGCTGAGATTATTGAGAGAGCTGTCATGTCATCTTGTAAGTCCTCGTCTACTCCGGTTGATACCAAACCGAAGCTGAGTGCTACGTCTAGCACACCATATGAGGATCCCACCCACTATTGTAGTCTTGCAGGGGCTCTTTAGTATCTTACATTCATGAGACCAGATATTATTTATGCAGTTCATCAAATGTGTTTATTTATGCATGATCCGCAGATTGAGCACATGCATGCGCTCAAACGTATTATACGATACATACAGGGCACGCTTGATTATGGATTGCATTTATATACATCCTCAGTCTCTACTCTCGTCTCTTATACAGATGCTGATTGGGGTGGATGTCCAGATATCAGACGTTCAACCTCTGGTTATTGTATGTTTCTTGGTGATAACTTGGTCTCTTGGTCAGCAAAATGCCAGACTAATTTATCGCGATCCGGTGTGGAGGCCTAGTATCGAGGAGTAGCCAATGTGGTGTCTGAGTCATGTTGGTCGCGTAACCTTTTATTAGACATTCACTTTCCTATTCAGAAAGCTACATTGATCTACTGTGATAATGTTAGTGCCTATCTCTCTGGAAATCCAGTCCAACATCAGCGCACTAAACATATCGAGATGGATATTCACTTTGTTCGCGAAAAGGTAACTCGTGGACAAGTACGTGTCTTACATGTCCCTTCAAAGTACCAAATTGCTGACATCTTCACTAAGGGTCTTCCCTTGGTTTTGTTTGAAGATTTTAGGGACATTCTCAGCGTATGACAACCGACCGCTATGACTGCGGGGCTGTGATAGAAACCACCGTGTATCCCACACGGACAAAGTGTATATTTAGGATATTTATGTTTCTTACCATATTTTGTAGAATTCTTGTACAAGTGTAACTAGGATATTAGTATTGTAGTAGGAATATAATTTTCCATATTTAGAGATTGTATATTGTATTTATAGACATCTTCATTAATGAAAATAATCAAGGAATTATTTCTTTCAATGTGGGGGTGGGATTTGGTTGGGTGGTGGGTGGGGGTATGATGGGTGTGGGGTGGTGGGGGTATAGTGGGTGTGGGGTGGTGGGGTGGGGTTGGTGGGGCTTGAGTGAGTATTTTCCAAAAAATATTTTCTACTAACCAACTGAACATGAGAAAATAAGTAAGAAATTCACTTATTTTTCCACTGATCAAACGAACATGAGAAAATACGTAAGAAATTAACTTGTTTTTTAAGAACACGTTTTTCAGGAAAACATTTTCCTCCCTACCGAAACATACCTTCAAAGTCAAAAGTTAAAAAATTAGTCCATGGAGCTGGGGGCAAGGGTGGTTATAACTTATAAGTTGAAGAACCACCACCTTGAAGGCCATTCCTATAAATGTTAATTGTAGGTCGTTTCATTTCATTTATACAACATGTTGAGCTAATATTCCAAATTAAAACATGCCCAACAAAATGCAAGTGAAAAGTACCTAATCAAGGGTTCTATGAAGTGGAGTTCGCACTTGCTCTAGGAAACAGTAGAGAGAGAGGAGAAGGCCCGGCTAGGATCGTTAAACCTCTTAAAGAGCACTTCCCTGTTTTGATTTTCAATGGGCTTCCCAAGATTCTACCATTTGTCAATGGGCTCCAATAACTTCTTCTATAATGGGCTTGGATGCGAAAAGGCCGCACCACCAACCCACTGTAGTTGCGGATAAAGATAGGCCTCCAATGCATGGGTTCTGAGTCTACGCACTCTAATTATAGTTCAAGTATCATAGTTTTGGGTCAAAACTCATAACCCATCGTATCTTTCAGCATGCGTCTTAAGGGCCCATACATTTCCTCAAATGAGAAGCAACGAGTCTAAATGTGTATGTATTGGGAAATGCTTCTATTTATCTAGAAAAGAATATCATTACGTGATATTTATACAACTAAAGGGTTGATTTAATAAATGTCGTTTCCAAACTCATCGATTGATCCGTTGTGAGTAGACTCATGCAGTCCTCGTCTCCCCATCAATTAGCAACAATTAGCTTTTGGCCCATTTAATTTTACTTTTTATCAATTGACTTAAGATTCCGCTGGTTAAGTTGATAACAAACTTCATTAAAGAGTCAATTGACACAAAAGGGGAAAATACATTATTGTTGGTTTGTGTTGGCCACTTTCTATTTTTTTTAAAAGAAAAGAAAAGTATACAAATTAAGTTACAACCATACTTAAATCTGTTCAGAGTCCCACATCGGATATGGAATGAAATCATGGACTCATTATATGGACTTGGACAATCCTCACCATACAAGCTAGCTTTTGGGGTTGAGTTAGACCCAAAATTCATTATTTACCATTCCATATCCGATGTGAGACTCTTAACAAGATCCAATACTAAACTTTAGACGAATTGAGTCAATTTGTCTATTGACTCAGTCCAATATAATTGGCTTAATTAAATGACCTAACTCATCGATATGCCATCCTTATCTAAAACTTCCCCAATGAATATACTTTGTTCACACTTTCTATGTGCAAGCAAATTGGCAAGTGTACTTGGAAAAGTATTGAGTTGGAGATAGAGATAGGGCCATAGGGGACCATAATGTGTCCATACTATATACTCCGTAGTCCACATGAATCTATAAGGCATTGGTTCAATTTCGTTGACTTGCCAAGCGCAGTGAAACTTTTTTCCTAATCATGAGAAAAGTCTTCATCTTTAAAATCTTAGTAGCAAAACAAATTTTATTTACACCATATATATAATCATGCATGCCATAAGGTAAAATTTGCAGATGAGTCCTATATTGCGGTTTGGATCGTTTTAGATACAAACTTTTTAGTCTCTTAAACTTTTAAAACTTTGTGCAAAAAGAAAACCTATTTGACTAGTTGTTTTAGTTTTTATAATCTTTGAGCATTTTTTGAATGGAAATGTAACTTTTTTCTAAAAGAATACCTAGCTTAAAGAATAATTTTGAAATTTTTTTTAAATAAACGTTTGCTTTGTCCCTCTATTGTTTATGACCATCAACATCGATAACGTGATACCCACAGAACGCTAATTAATTAAGTGGTGAACACATAATCACGTGGTATTGGCCCATTTCTTATATGTTATTCCCTCCATCCATTTTTACTTGTCACGTTTTGACTTGAGACGTTTATTAAGAAGTAAAAAATAGAATGATAATTTTACTATATCACCCTTAATTATTGTTAAGTAACATAATGATTGAAATAAATAAAACATTCTTTGTACAACCACTAAAATTTTCTTGAACTTGTCAATCCAATAATAAATGATAAGGGTAAAATATGTATGAAGTTGTAAATTATATCTTGATTTTTTAAAGTGAAAAGTAAAATTGGACAACTATTTTTAGTATAGACGACAAATAAAACGGAGAGAGTATTTCTATCGTTTGTATTATAAATAAACATTGATTCATGTGCGGCTAAAAGTATCACAGGATTCACGCTAGTAATTAAATTCATTTTAAAAAATTTGTCTGCGCAACTATTAATTTGGTAACGAAAAGTTGCAATCTACACACTGCATAAAGATAATTATCATGGAAAGTTTAATCCATTAACCTTTTCCTTAAATCAAACTACAGTTCTTAATATTTTAACTTGAATTAGTTATCAAATAATTTTGAGTTGCTGCAATCAATATAAAGGCTAACGTAGATACAAGCTAAGGCACTTCACATTAGGTACACAACTAGTTTCGTATTAAAAAAAAACTTCAAAAAGAGCAACAAAAGTAACAAAAACTGCATTAAATCATCAAAAGTATGCCGCTACAAACACTCAAAATGTGTTTCAATAAGCTTTTCATTACCAAACATGTCAATTTTTCCCCACCAACAGCTAAAATATAAATTTAGCTCGACAAATAAAGAAATGTGCTAAAACTCCTTCATTAAAACGTGCACAAAAACACATGTATCCTACTATAATTATTTTGTCTGGCTGGATGCCAACTCCAAATCAAGAATCTTTCTGAAAAAAATATATATTCTTTTTAGAAGTCTATGGCTAATAAAAACTAAAAAGACCTATTTTTTCATGTGTTGATAATGACCTTATTTTATTATGTTCACTTGTAAATTGACTTAGTCAAGTAGACTATTGATGATGAGGAAACGTGGGCATATCGACGTGCTTCCACGTGTACAAAGGTTGAAAAGGTTGCTTTGCTTCCTTACGTCAACGCTTTACAGGTATATATCGTGTTTCTATCAAACAATTTGTGCGTGCGGTACTGTTCCGATGTCGGCTCAATTTTAATTTGTTTTTAAGCGTCTCATTTCACACACGTTATACTGTTAAGCAATTGAATCTATGCATTCAAAGAGTAACCTACCAGAGTAGCTTTAAAATGTTAATAGTCCCACATCGAAAATAGAATGAAAACATACTCCTTATATGAACTTAAACAATCATGACCCTATAAGCTAGTTTTTGGGATTGAGTCAGACCCAAAATTCCTTCTTTACATAGTATCAAAGCTAAGCACATTTCAATTCTTTGTTCGTCGATGTTGGGCCCCCAAATTATATTGTCCACGCTTCAGTTAACGAGATATGGGCATGCAGGGAGTATTAAGAGTCCCATACCTGAAATGAAATGGAAACATTGACTCCTTATATGGACTTAGACAATCCTCACTCTACAAACTAGCTTTTGAGATTGAGTTAGGTTGCAATTCTTCTCATATCAATATGATGAAAAAATGCACCATAGAATATTGGTCAAAATTCATTTAGTTTTGACTCTCCAGAAGTAAAATGTGACAAATACTTTGAGATTGAGAATATTATTTTTAAGATATCTTATGTACACTTGTAGACGTGACAAGATATATTCTGTAACTTTACACCCAGCACGACAAATTGAGGGAAATTGGTGAACATAATTCCTTGCAATTTGAATTTAAAAAGTTATTATGCAAAGATATCTTATATGTATTAATTTCAGATTTTGTATGTGTAAAAACAAATATTTCTTATGAAAAAGACGTAAAACTAAAATTTAATTTTTAAAAACAATATAAAAGCATTGATTTTGCAGTTTTTACGTAGACTTGATCAATACAAGTAAAATAATATGCTAACAAAAATTGGCGCTTATAACTTAAACTCTTCTCCAAATGTGTAACTTAATTTAAAATGGGAAAAGGTCCAATTGCTATTAAACTTTATGAAATGAGTTTACTTTACTATCCATCAATAGGTGAGGTAAAAGATTCCTCTGTCGTTATAGAATTAATCCAGATATGTCATTATTTATTAATTAACAATAGAAGCATTTCAACACGTGGCATTTTTTACAAGGGGAAAATGTTAAATTTGCTTCTAAATTATACAAAATGGTCACATATTTGACCCTAAATTTTGAAGGAGTCACTTTTATCATAGCTGTGCGCGCCCTATTTTGACCCGGCTCGGATCAAAGCGGAGCTCGGACGTATGGGGTGATTCGTGGGTAAAGGATTGAGGAGTCGCCACCTAATTATTTTTTACGGTGAATTAGGACACCTAAATATTTAAACTAAGTGCTGCAATGTAACTCCAATTTTAAGGTCTGCGAAACTAGTGAGATTCTAGGTAAGGGTTCTTTATTATCCTAAAGGGAAGGGGTTAGGCATCCTTTAAGATCCGCTAACTTGCGGTTATCCGGTAAAACTCAGGTTAATTATTGGTAGAAATAATGCATGTTTTACAAGTATAATAGATTAAAAGACGTTTGCAAATAATTAGAAAAAGGATGCATTTTAAAAGATAGATAAATGTAGAGATTTTCAAAATATGCATTTATATGATATCTAAAGAGAAATACATGTAGAGTTGAAAAAAAAAATATGTATTTTGACAATTGATAGTAAAACAATTTATTTATAATGCCAAAGAAGCGAATCTTTCGAAAATCAACAAGTTGCAAAAAATAATAATAAAAAGATAAGCTTATTTTGTACAATTTAATTGAAGCAAATAAAGATGACAAGAGTTGTTTTAAAAAATCTTGAATAAGCGTGACGAGCCTAAAATAAATAAACTAGCGAAGGATTTCTAAGTTTGCGAGCCTACAAATAAATAAGCTAGCGACGGGTTTCAAATCTTTAACTAACCTATGAATAAATCCTAAGTTTGCATATTCTAAGCATTTTAATAATTACATAAGTGCGATAAATAATATTACAATACAAAGCGAGATAAAAGCTGAATTTAAAGAAAGAAATAAAAATAAATAAACTCCGAGGAATAATTGCCTTTATTTTACTTTAATCCCTGCAAGCTGTCAAGAACAAACGGTTAGAAACAATTAAAATACAAATAACTTCATATCCGTATTCAAAACAGTGAATGTTTTGATCGCGGAGGGCTCAGACTTAAATTTTGAAAAGAACATTCCAATCACGTCGTGGCTGCAAACATATGACTAATATGGTTTATTTTTGATTGCCTCGCCTACTAAACGTGTTGGTCTCTCGGGTGAAATAGAAAAGATCACTATAATCACGTCGTGGCTGCGAATATATAACTTGTTGGTTATTTTAGTCACCTCGCCTACTAAACATGTTGATCTCGGATAAAGGTTTAAGTCTTCATCCTTGCCCGAAGTTATATTTCCGTCTTTGCAAGCTGTGTAGGCCTCAAAATCGGCGGATATTTTTCATCGGCGGTGTAGTATCGTGTTCAAATCAAGAAATAAAATTGGAAGCGATGGCGGCGGTAGTAGCGAAAGCGAGCGATGGCGGTAGCGGTAGCGATGCTTGATAGCGGTATGCGATAGCGATAGCGGTAGCGATAGCGATAGCGATAGCCGATAGCGATGGCGATAGCGATAGCGATGGCGATGGCGATGGCGATGGCGATGGCGATGGCGATGGCGATGGGGTAGCGATGGCGGTAGCGATGGCGATGGCGATGGCGGTAACGATGGCGATGGCGGTAACGATGGCGATGGCGATGGCGATGGCGATGTAAGCGATGGCGATGGCGATGGCGATGGCGGTAGCGATAGCGATGTGATAAGCAATAAGAGAGGCAATTTCGAAAAGACCACGATACTTAGTTTAAAAAAAGTAAAGCGATAAAGCGAATATTGGAATCTTTGAAGCGATTGGATTGAAGCAGAAAGCAATGTCGAAAGGTGCGGTGTTTAGTTTAAAAGCGATAAAAAATGGTAAAACAGTGATATCCGTTGCATGGATGTTTAAAACACTAAATTGAAAAAACAGTAATCTGAAACCGAGCAATGAACTGAAACAGAAAAAAGACCACACGAGCAGGCGCAATATTTGTTTTAAAAAAGCGATAAAATAGTAAATATCCGTTGCACGGATGCTCAAAACGATGGCGAAAACAGAGAAACAAAGCGCGGCCTCGAATTTAATTTCATCGGCTAGTGTGCGATGTTTAATTAAAAAGCAGACGGTAAAGCGATGAAGTATCCGAGGCATGGATGTTTAAATTAATAAACTAAAAAAAACAGCGAAACAAAACCGCGGCCTCGAATTCAATTTCATCGGCCTAATTATTCTAAATATCCTAACAATCACACAAGCATTAGATAATTATTACAGACCCAAATAAAAATAACGAAAATAAAGAATAACAAATGAAAGGGAACTAAAGCGGATGACGATGTCATCTCGTCCTATTTGTTTGGAAATCCCGAGGCCGAAGAATGGAAGGAATGTGGATGCGGGTCTTCATTTGACGATGATCACAATGATGAGTCTCATAACGAGACTCTTCGTTGCTCCCAATGTATTTCATATATATAAAAATGGATTAGTAGACCTTACATGAGAATATATATATATATATATATATATATATATATATATATATAAATGATTCATGAAAAGTGATATGTCGTTACGAAGGCATTATACACTTAGGCAAGTAAAGACAAATATATAGTCAATTCAAGAAGAGTATGGAAGCCTAGAAATGCACATATGATCATTTTTATACAATTCCTTAAATGTGGAGTCAATCAAGTCAAAAATATGCAACAACATTCATTCTACACAACCAGGTATAATGACACTTTAAATTAGGCATGGCATGATTAACATGATTTAGGCAATCAAATCTCATATCTTGCCTACAGCTAATCAAAACAAAGAATAGTCTAGAATGGTTTTACATCACACTTGCACAAAGGCATCATGCCCAGAATTAAAGCTATCCCTAACACATACTCATTCCATATGTTTACAAGTAGACATGATTCACGTAGGCCAATTTACGAACCAAAGAAAACTACATATACTTTTAATAGGCAGCTTAGACATGTCTAGGTGCATCTTATTCAAGAACAGGGGCATTTTTTATCTATATCAAGAACCTAGTCGGAAATATTTCTATATTTTTTTTTTGTCCCTAGGCGGTTTCTATACCTAATCTCATCTTATACATGCTCACATGAAACAGGATTGTAAACTAACGTAGCAAATACAAATATAGCTTCAAAGACATGTGTTTGATCAGATTTTGGCACGTTAAAGTAGCCGAAGAAAGAATATATGCTAACACAACCGGTTCTAAATTTAAACAAGAATAAAAGAGGCAAGGAAGACTAATGTATAAATTATGTATACATACATAATAAATTACGTTGGACTAATCTTAATCTTAAAGGAACATGACATTCATAAACTTAAACCAAACGCACATACTATTATATTAGACATGGATAATATACTCCTTTTAAAATTGCACATATTAATCTAGAATATAACATGTAAATATCGTCATTTGAATCAATTAAAGTATGCTCATTTGTTTGATTTAAAGGCAGCGACCAAACTACAACATACAATAATTTTGAATATCAACAAATCGTTAAGTGTCCTAAGAATATTTAATCACGTCGTAGCTCTTTCAAACACGTATTAATCTTACATTATCCGTATTGCACTTAATAATGAACCCAAGATGCCTTACTAAAGCTAATGACAATAATTAGTTAACCAAAAATCGAGGCAATATTATCTATCACGTATCAAACCCAAATCAGAAATGTCCCAACAACATAAATACAATTATATAAGCAAAATCGTCTCATTATCATATTAATTAATCAAGACTACATTACTTAGCAAAATATCATACTAAATCAAGCATAAACAACACAATCAAATAAGCTTTAAGAAATATAGAAGAGTTGGAACGAGTCTAACCTTTTAGGAGTAGCGAACCGAGGCGTGTTTTGAATCGTCGAATCATTCGGAAATGTTAGAATTCTGATTTTGTTGTAGATTTTTATGAATTCTGATTTTTCTGGGAATAGGACTCTGTTTTCTGATTTTCGGATGTTTGATCCGACCGGAATGACCCGACCCGACCAGCGGCGACCCGGAACCAAAAATAGTAAAAATAGCTAAAAATTCAGATTCTTCAACACCAAAACCCAATAATTTTCGACCTATATTTTCGGAATCTTTAAGTTGAAGAACACATGCAAGAACAAAGAGGTGTTCTTAAGAAGATTTCAGATTTTTTTTTTGGTGAAGAACAATACAAACAAATACAATACAACCAAAACTTAAACCTAAATTTCAAATTAAAATTGACCTTAAGCAAGAAAACAAAACCTTTTTCAATCCGAAAAATCCTCTTCGAAACAGTGCAAAAGGGGGGGTTTTATAGGTCTCAAACTCGACCTCCACCCCCCTCATACCCCCCTAAAAAATGAATTTGAATTTCAAAATAAAGGGGACAAAATCTGATTTTTTGGGGCATGTGTTGAGGATTTTGGGAGGTGTTGGTGAGGATGGTTTTGGCGGTGTCGTGGTAGACCGGTGGTGTCGGCGAAGTGGCGGGGGTAGGGAGTCTTGGCGGCGTGGGGTAGGGGTGTAGGGTGCAGCGCCTTGGGGAGGTAGGGTTTTAGGTTTTTCTGATTTTGGTTTTTTTGTTTGGGAACGATTTGGGAATTAAAGGGGAAGGAAATGGGTCGGAGTAGGTTGGGTCGGGTCGGGTGATGGTAGACAGGAGTTGGCTGAGGCGATGAAATGGGGGATTTAATTGGGGAGTTTTGGGCTTGTGGTGTTGGGTTTAATTGTTTTGGGTTTGGGTATAAGGGAATTTAATTGGGGTTGGGCTTGGACGAAAAAAATGGGTTTTAATTTAGGTTGGGTAGAAATTGTATTGGGTTAGGAATTGAAAAATATAAAAAGGGGTTTAATATTAAAAGATATTATATATATATATATATATTTTGTAAAAGATGTGAATTATTTAAAATGACATAACAATGTGATAATAAAATATAATATTTGCGAAATGTTTAATGCTTAATAAAAAAATGGAAATGCAATGCAATTGAGAATAAAATAACCTAGAATTTTTGGATAAAACTTATGATTATGATAAAAATGCAAATGATAGTAAAAAATGCGAATAGTAATAATAATAAGAGAATAATAATATATATATGCATGTATGTATAGATTAAAATTGTTTTTTTCAAAGTGTTATAATGTTAAAAATTACGAATAAAATCATAAAAGATGGGACAAAATTGGGTGTCAACAGATGCCCCTCTTTGGACGGAGACGATGAAAGAGTTTTCGGCCAAAGAAGTTGACTGAGTAGCCAATTTTGTCCTGACCATCGGGACTACATAGTAAGAAATAGAATCCCGAGGGAAGAGAAGTTGCAAAATGATGGTGCACATTCAAGAAACAATGCCCCAGTGTCGACTTAGGATGACACTGGTCGCAGATACGAGAAATTAACGGGAAAGAGCGGATCGACGTTCGAAGTATGTCGTTTGACCAAATTGCCTTGGTTCGCCGTGAGATATAGTTCCATGTTATCTTTAGCTCCGCCGATTCAATTCACTGTGGACCGAGCTAAGATAAAAGTTAGTGTATAACGATTGCATAAGATATGTATGTGAGAATATGACTTTGTAAGTTGAAATGATGTCGTTGCTTAATGTTGTGCAGATGATGGCGTTGGCGGGCGCCTGTTTACACTTTAAAATAAAGTACCCGCATTAGAAGGTGGGCGCCTGGTTTAAAATAAAATACCCGCATTATGAGGTGGGCGCTGATTTAAAACATACCGCGTTAGAAGGTGGGCGCTGATTTAAAACATACCCGCGTTAGAAGGTGGCGCTGATTTAAAACATACCGCGTTAGAAGGTGGGCGCCTGGTTTAAAATAAAATACCCGCATTATGAGGTGGGCGCTGACTGAAATTTAAATACCCGCGTTAGGAGGTGGGCGCTGATCAAATTTAAATACCGCGTTAGGAGGTGGGCGTCGGTGAAATTTAAATACCCGCGTTAGAAGGTGGGCGCTGATTTAAAACATACCGCGTTAGAAGGTGGGCGCTGATTTAAACATACCGCGTTAGAAGGTGGGCGCTGATTTAAAACATACCGCGTTAGAAGGTGGGCGCTGATTTAAAACATACCCGCGTTAGAAGGTGGCGCTGATTTAAACATACCGCGTTAGAAGGTGGGCGCTGATTTAAAACATACCGCGTTAGAAGGTGGGCGCTGATTTAAAACATACCGCGTTAGAAGGTGGGCGCTGATTTAAAACATACCCAGCGTTAGAAGGTGGGCGCTGATTTAAAACATACCGCGTTAGAAGGTGGGCGCTGATTTAAAACATACCCGCGTTAGAAGGTGGGCGCTGATTTAAACATACCCGCGTTAGAAGGTGGGCGCTGATTTAAAACATACCCGCGTTAGAAGGTGGGCGCTGATTTAAAACATACCCGCGTTAGAAGGTGGGCGCTGATTTAAAACATACCCGCGTTAGAAGGTGGGCGCTGATTTAAAACATACCCGCATTAGAAGGTGGGCGCTGAAATTAAAATACCCGCGTTAGGAGGTGGGCGCGACTAAAATTTAAATACCGCGTTAGAAGGTGGGCGCTGATTTAAAACATACCCGCGTTAGAAGGTGGGCGCTGATTTAAAACATACCGCGTTAGAAGGTGGGCGCTGTTGAAATTTAAATACCCGCGTTAGGAGGTGGGCGCTGAAATTTAAATACCGCGTTAGAAGGTGGGCGCTGATTTAAAACATACCGCGTTAGAAGGTGGGCGCTGATTTAAAACATACCGCGTTAGAAGGTGGGCGCTGATTTAAAACATACCCGCGTTAGAAGGTGGGCGCTGATTTAAAACATACCCGCGTTAGAAGGTGGGCGCTGATTTAAAACATACCGCGTTAGAAGGTGGGCGTCGATTTAAAACATACCGCGTTAGAAGGTGGGCGCTGATTTAAAACATACCCGCATTAGAAGGTGGGCGCTGATTTGTGTCAGTCGTGTTGACGTAATGTAAAGTGGGGCCCTATTGCCATGCCATGATAGTTAATGTGTGGACATAAGCGATGCAAAAGTTGAGTAGATGAGAATGCGACCACAGTAAGTCGAAATACCGTTCTTTCCGTGGACACAACACGGTTGGGAACATGTAGTTTAGCATGACGTCTTTGTACAATCTCCAAACAGGAAAGTGATTCTTGTAGTGAGTTGCGATCACGGAGGCCCTTGCGAATCTGCTCATAAATGTTGCGACTTCCTGCTGTTTTCGACTGAAGAACACATACTCAAATAAATTTATGAGTTTTGGGAGAGGGAGTTGATTCGCGTTGACTTTGTAGCCGGTCTTGGTATTTGCATGTCCTGCTAACCCGGACCGTAGCCCTCTCTCGCTTCCAGTCTTGGCCACCGTTAATGAAAACATTCGAAAACAATTTATAGAAATGCATCTTAAAAATAGAAACATGAAAATTCTATCGAATTTTGATGAAAAATGTTTGTTGAAAAATAATTTGCTTATAAGAAATATCGATATATATATATATATATATATATATATATATAAATGTCTGTCGGCGTGACATGCGGTGAAACAAAGCAAACGTCTTATCCAAAATTCTCTGGTGAAGACTTAGTTTGCCGATGGTTTTCCATGTTTATCGGCGTCTCTGGCGATGATCCCTTAAAAATGCCCCAGTGTCCGATATATGAGAATGACGATCTTTTGAGCGGACAACCGAAGTCTTGTGTAGATTGCACCTTACTATCAGGGTGATCGGATGGGTGCATTTTGTCTTTTGTGAGATGAAGGAGAAAATGTTTCCTAATGGTGGGACCGAAACCGATTTAGGCGCCTCGTATCCCCATGAGGAATCAGGTCGTGGCGTAGTTCATTACAAGCAAAGGGGATTGTAAGGATTTTCTAAAATGGGACCGAAGCCGATGTGGCCGCCTCGTATCCCGCCGAGGAATCAGTCATAACGTAGTTCATATTACAAGTAAAGGAACTGTAAGGGTTTTTCTAAAGATGGGACCCGGCCGATGTGGCGCCTCGTATCCCGCCGAGGAATCTGGTCATAACGTAGTTCATATTACAAGTAAAGGGAACTGTAAGGGTTTTTCTAAAGATGGGACCGAAGCCGATGTGGCCGCCTACGTATCCCGCCGAGGGAGTCAGGTCATAACGTAGTTGGGGTTAGAAAGAAAAGAGATTGGGAAATTTGTGATCTAAATAAATGGAACCCTACATGGGTTCCTTTGCGTATCCGCTTTGGGGCGCAATTTTTACAACATAAGAAATGCATTACATAGAGAATAACTAATCTTAGATATGGTATCTCTTCACTGCATCTGCATTGATGGTTTTTGGCCATTCTATTCTGATAAGGTTGCCCCGGACAACTGCGTCCATCTGCTTTCATCAATCTCTTAGTAAATGATTCTGTATTCACTTGGTTGCGAAAGAAATAGCATTGCCCCAGTAGAAATCCTGATCGTAATGTGGTAGCCCAAGAGTACCAATGGCAAACGTCCGTGCCAATGCTTGTGACTATCAACCATCTTGATGTTTCATCCAAATCTGGCTTCGACTTATTCCAAAAATGCCTCAATTCTTCCGCTTGTGAGTCTTCCTTATATTCTTCGAAGCCTTGCTTGTTTGCTTGTTTCATTATATGTCACATACCGCCGACAAATTAGTTTGCATGATGAAAAAAGAAAAGAGAATTATTGAACAAAACATATTTTATAATAGCAAAAGCAATGCAGATTTGTCATTTTAAGCTTTCAAAAGGTAGAGGCAAAAATACATTAGAATGCATAAATGCGATTTAGGCCTCAATTTAAATAGCGTTTTTTTTCTTCATTAAGTACTAATACAATTTGGGCAGACATGATTGGGAAATAACAGATGGGGTGCTCTGCCAGTTTTAGTCAACACGAATCAACTTTTGGGGAAATAAATAAGGCAAAATGAATCTCCTGAAAAATGAAGAAAACCAAATTAGTATAAGGTGAGTAATTATTGATTTAAATAATATACACAGAGTGGAAAGCGATGAAAATAGCAAGCAAATTGTATATGCGGCGTCCTAATATACAAGGGCCTCTCTTATGCCAGGTGGGCCTAAACGCCGGATATCTTGGGATTACGACAGATTTGATCCAAGCTGCTAAACTGCAATGCTTTGTCGGAAATGAGACAAAATGAATGTACATTTTCCAATTTCAGCATGTCATGATTAGTCTTGAATTAGTCTATCCTTATCACGCTACACATAATATGATGATTGGTCGTTGGGTTGTGAGACCCGTAGACATCTTTGGCGGATTTCTTAATTGTGGAGTCGATACCAAGGATCGACCCACCTAAGGTGTATGCATGCATGACTTATAATAAAGGGTGGTATAACTCTATCTTAATTTTTCTAAGATTTGGCTGACTAGACACAAAGTTCCCGAGCGGACTACTCGAGTGAGAAGGCTACGCGGCCACCAGATGGTCCGGTCACTCCGCGCATACGCCAACTCTCCTAAAATTTAGTAGATTGAAAGAAATTTGCGGGTGCGCAAAACACACCTCGCGTGTAATGTGTGATAGTGTCAATTTTCCAGAGTGGAAGAAATATGAGCGAAATGCCAATTTAAGGAAAGCAGTAAGAGAATATAGTAATTAAAGCAGTTTATGCATACAAAATTTCAACAGAAAATACTTAAAAATAATAGATCAAATAAGGAGCAATATAAAGCACAATAATGATTAACCTGAACTTGTTATGGTTAAGAACCTGAATATCCCCAGTGGAGTCGCCATGCTGTGCGCGCCCTATTTTGACCCGGCTCGGATCAAAGCGGAGCTCGGACGTATGGGGTGATTCGTGGGTAAAGGATTGAGGAGTCGCCACCTAATTATTTTTTACGGTGAATTAGGACACCTAAATATTTAAACTAAGTGCTGCAATGTAACTCCAATTTTAAGGTCTGCGAAACTAGTGAGATTCTAGGTAAGGGTTCTTTATTATCCTAAAGGGAAGGGGTTAGGCATCCTTTAAGATCCGCTAACTTGATTATCAGAGTAAAACTTCAGGTTAATTATTGGTAGAAATAATGCATGTTTTACAAGTATAATAGATTAAAAGACGTTTGCAAATAATTAGAAAAAGGATGCATTTTAAAAGATAGATAAATGTAGAGATTTTCAAAATATGCATTTATATGATATCTAAAGAGAAATACATGTAGAGTTGAAAAAAATATGTATTTTGACAATTGATAGTAAAACAATTTATTTATAATGCCAAAGAAGCGAATCTTTCGAAAATCAACAAGTTGCAAAAAATAATAATAAAAAGATAAGCTTATTTTGTACAATTTAATTGAAGCAAATAAAGATGACAAGAGTTGTTTTAAAAATCTTGAATAAGCGTGACGAGCCTAAAATAAATAAACTAGCGAAGGATTTCTAAGTTTGCGAGCCTACAAATAAATAAGCTAGCGACGGGTTTCAAATCTTTAACTAACCTATGAATAAATCCTAAGTTTGCATATTCTAAGCATTTTAATAATTACATAAGTGCGATAAATAATATTACAATACAAAGCGAGATAAAAGCTGAATTTAAAGAAAGAAATAAAAATAAATAAACTCCGAGGAATAATTGCCTTTATTTTACTTTAATCCCTGCAAGCTGTCAAGAACAAACGGTTAGAAACAATTAAAATACAAATAACTTCATATCCGTATTCAAAACAGTGAATGTTTTGATCGCGGAGGGCTCAGACTTAAATTTTGAAAAGAACATTCCAATCACGTCGTGGCTGCAAACATATGACTAATATGGTTTATTTTTGATTGCCTCGCCTACTAAACGTGTTGGTCTCTCGGGTGAAATAGAAAAGATCACTATAATCACGTCGTGGCTGCGAATATATAACTTGTTGGTTATTTTAGTCACCTCGCCTACTAAACATGTTGATCTCGGATAAAAGGTTTAAGTCTTCATCCTTGCCCAGAAGTTATATTTCCGTCTTTGCAACTGTGTAGGCCTCAAAATCGACGGATATTTTCATCGGCGGTGTAGTATCGTGTTCAAATCAGTAAAATAAAATTGGAAAGCGATGGGCGGTAGTAAGCGAAAGCGAAGCGATGCTTGATGGCGATAGCGATGGCGGTAGCGATAGCGATGTGATAGCGGTAGCGATAGCGATAGCGATAGCGATAGCGATAGCGATAGCGATAGCGATGGCGATAGCGATGGCGATGGCGATGGCGATGCGATGGCGATGGCGATGGGGGTAGCGGTGGCGGTAGCGATGGCGATGCATGGCGGTAACGATGCGCGATGGGGTAGCGATGGCGGTAGCGATGGCGATGCGATGGCGGTAACGATGGCGATGGCGGTAACGATGCGCGATGGCGATGGCGATGGCGATGGCGGTAGCGATAGCGATGTGATAGCAATAAGAGAGGCAATTTCCGAAAAGACACGATGCTTAGTTTAAAAAAAGTAAAACAGTAAAACGAATATTGGAATGCTGAAACAGTGGATTGAAACAGGAAAGCAATGTCCGAAAGGTGCGGTGTTTAGTTTAAAACAGTAAAAAATGGTAAAACAGTGATATCCGTTGCATGGATGTTTAAAACAGTAAATTGAAAAAAATAGTAATCTGAAACCGAGCAATGGTCAAACAGAAAAAGCGACACCGGCGGCGCAATATTTGTTTTAAAAAAGCGATAAAAGCGGTAAATATCCGTTGCACGGATGCTCAAAACGATGGCGAAAAAGCGAGAGAAACAAAGCGCGGCCTAGAATTTAATTTCATCGGCTAGTGTGCGATGTTTAATTAAAAGCGACGGTAAAGCGATGAAGTATCAGAGGCATGGATGCTTAAATTAATAAACTAAAAAAAACAGCGAAACAAAACCGCGGCCTCGAATTCAATTTCATCGGCCTAATTATTCTAAATATCCTAACAATCACACAAGCATTAGATAATTATTACAGACCCAAATAAAAATAACGAAAATAAAGAATAACAAATGAAAGGGAACTAAAGCGGATGAGGAAGTCATCTCGTCCTATTTGTTTGGAAATCCAGAAGGTCAAGAATGGAAGGCTTGTGGATGCGGGTCTTCATTTGACGATGATCACAATGATGAGTCTCATAACGAGACTCTTCGTTGCTCCCAATGTATTTCATATATATAAAAATGGATTAGTAGACCTTACATGAGAATATATATATATATATATATATATATAAGAAGAATATAAATAAATGATTCATGAAAAGTGATATGTCGTTCCGAAGGCATTATACACTTAGGCAAGTAAAGACAAATATATAGTCAATTCAAGAAGAGTATGGAAGCCTAGAAATGCACATATGATCATTTTTATACAATTCCTTAAATGTGGAGTCAATCAAGTCAAAAATATGCAACAACATTCATTCTACACAACCAGGTATAATGACACTTTAAATTAGGCATGGCATGATTAACATGATTTAGGCAATCAAATCTCATATCTTGCCTACTGACTAATCAAAACAAAGAATAGTCTAGAATGGTTTTACATCACACTTGCACAAAGGCATCATGCCCAGAATTAAAGCTATCCCTAACACATACTCATTCCATATGTTTACAAGTAGACATGATTCACGTAGGCCAATTCTGAACCAAAGAAAACTACATATACTTTTAATAGGCAGCTTAGACATGTCTAGGTGCATCTTATTCAAGAACAGGGCATTTTTATCTATATCAAGAACCTAGTCGGAAATATTTCTATATTTTTTTTTTTTGTCCCTAAGCGGTTTCTATACCTAATCTCATCTTATACATGCTCACATGAAAGCAGGATTGTAAACTAACGTAGCAAATACAAATATAGCTTCAAAGACATGTGTTTGATCAGATTTTGTACGTTAAAGTAGCAGAAGAAAGAATATATGCTAACACAACCGGTTCTAAATTTAAACAAGAATAAAAGAGGCAAGGAAGACTAATGTATAAATTATGTATACATACATAATAAATTACGTTGGACTAATCTTAATCTTAAAGGAACATGACATTCATAAACTTAAACCAAACGCACATACTATTATATTAGACATGGATAATATACTCCTTTTAAAATTGCACATATTAATCTAGAATATAACATGTAAATATCGTCATTTGAATCAATTAAAGTATGCTCATTTGTTTGATTTAAAGGCAGCGACCAAACTACAACATACAATAATTTTGAATATCAACAAATCGTTAAGTGTCCTAAGAATATTTAATCACGTCGCAGCTCTTTCAAACACGTATTAATCTTACATTATCCGTATTGCACTTAATAATGAACCCAAGATGCCTTACTAAAGCTAATGACAATAATTAGTTAACCAAAAATCGAGGCAATATTATCTATCACGTATCAAACCCAAATCAGAAATGTCCCAACAACATAAATACAATTATATAAGCAAAATCGTCTCATTATCATATTAATTAATCAAGACTACATTACTTAGCAAAATATCATACTAAATCAAGCATAAACAACACAATCAAATAAGCTTTAAGAAATATAGAAGAGTTGGAACGAGTCTAACCTTTTCCGGGTAGCGAACCGAGGCGTGTTTTGAATCGTCGAATCCGCTCGAAAATGTTAGAATTCTGATTTTGTTGTAGATTTTTTATGAATTCTGATTTTTCTGGGAATAGGACTCTGTTTTCTGATTTTCGGATGTTTGATCCGACCCGGAATGACCCGACCCGACCCGGCAGCGACCCGACCCGGAACCAAAAATAGTAAAAATAGCTAAAAATTCAGATTCTTCAACACCAAAACCCAATAATTTTCGACCTATATTTTCGGAATCTTTAAGTTGAAGAACACATGCAAGAACAAAGAGGTGTTCTTAAGAAGATTTCGGATTTTTTTTTGGTGAAGAACAATACAAACAAATACAATACAACCAAAACTTAAACCTAAATTTCAAATTAAAATTGACCTTAAGCAAGAAAACAAAACCTTTTTCAATCCGAAAAATCCTCTTGAAAGCTTGATTAAAAGGGGGTTTTATAGGTCTCAAACTCGACCTCCACCCCCTCATACCCCTAAAAATGAATTTGAATTTCAAAATAAAGGGACAAAATCGATTTTTGGGGCATGTGTTGAGGATTTTGGGGGTGTTGGTGAGGGATGGTTTGGCGGTGTCGAAAGTAGACCGGTGGTGTCGTAGTAGCGGGGGTAGAGTGCGGCGGCGTGGGGTAGGGGTGTAGGGTGCGGCGCCTTGGGGGGAGTAGGGTTTTAGGTTTTTCTGATTTTGGTTTTTTGTTTGAGAGGAACGATTTGGGGAATTAAAGGGGAAGGAAATGGGTCGGAGTAGGTTGGGTCGGGTCGGGTGATGGGCCGACGGGAGTTAGGCTGAGGCGATGAAATGGGGATTTAATTGGGGAGTTTTGGGCTTGTGGTGTTGGGTTTAATTGTTTTGGGTTTGGGTATAAGGAATTTAATTGGGGTTGGGCTTGGACGAAAAAAATGGGTTTTAATTTAGGTTGGGTAGAAATTGTATTGGGTTAGGAATTGAAAAATATAAAAAGGGGTTTAATATTAAAAGATATTATATATATATATATATATATTTTGTAAAAGATGTGAATTATTTAAAATGACATAACAATGTGATAATAAAATATAATATTTGCGAAATGTTTAATGCTTAATAAAAAAATGGAAATGCAATGCAATTGAGAATAAAATAACCTAGAATTTTTGGATAAAACTTATGATTATGATAAAAATGCAAATGATAGTAAAAAATGTGAATAGTAATAATAATAAGAGAATAATAATATATATGTACGCATGTATGTATAGATTAAAATTGTTTTTTTTCAAAGTGTCAAAATGTTAAAAATTACGAATAAAATCATAAAAGGTGGGACAAAATTGGGTGTCAACAATAGCAATAACATCGTCTTCTTCAACACTCAGAACCTCCAACGACAATATCTCTAGTCCCTAAAGTTCAAATCAACCACCCTCAAGTCTCATATTCAGCTTGCCGACCAACTGATCAAAGAGGATAGAGTAAGCGTAAGCTCACCCAAAAGCACACTTCCCTTTATTCGCTTCACGGGAGCCACACAATACATAGATGAAAGTCAGAGAGCCCATATATACAACATACCTTTCGCTATGAGAGACGATCATAGATCAGAAAACGTACTTCAAACCACCCTATTAATTCATCCAAAAGAGACGGCAAGTTGCCTATGATCGATGCGCCCATTCCTATGACCATTCCATTAACACTTCTGGCTCTCGGGAGTCTCTTTGTACTTGGACAAAGCATGATGTGTTATTCATAAGTAAGTAGTGCGACGAAGGGGTTGTTGATCAACCGATACGATCGTACGAGGTCGTTGGCCTTTACTTCAGCTACTAATAAAGGGATTGGGGTTTGAAAAATAATAATAGAGGTTTTGTTCAACTGCCTATGTAGTAAGAAAAACTCCCAACTAAAATTCAAACAATGGCCAATTAAGTGTATTAGCGAATATTCTCCGAATATTCACAGTATATTTTGTAATTATGATAGATGAATATT
The DNA here is from genome assembly GCA_029783415.1 of Anisodus acutangulus. Lineage (NCBI taxonomy): Eukaryota > Viridiplantae > Streptophyta > Magnoliopsida > Solanales > Solanaceae > Anisodus > Anisodus acutangulus. The sequence goes on from CM056497.1 coordinate 6,945,526, forward strand.
TAAGGTAACTTAGGATTCTTATTATATTAGGAATCAACCATTTAAGGTAAGTTAGGATTCGTAGTGTATTATGAATCAACCTCTGTACAACTATATATATTGTGAATAATGAAAGGAATCCTTAAGAAACATTATTCTATCTTTCATGAAAGAATCATATGTACCATCAATAACATGGTGCGTACCATTCTCTTTCATGCCAGTCTCCCACCGTCATTCTGGGTCTACGCTGTCAAAATGGTAGAATACCTCCTTAACATTTTACCAACAAACACTCTCCAAAACAAGACCCCAACTAAAATCTTATACCATAGGTTCCCATCTTATGACCAAATACGCATCTTCGGTTGCCTGTGCTACCCCAACCTGGCCTCCATTGCATCTCACAAACTAGCCCCACACACCACACCATGTGTATTCGTCGGTTTCTCACCTAATCATCGGGGGTACTTGTGATATGACATAACAACTCGTAAGAACATCATCTCACGTCACGTCACATTCGACGAGGTGAACTATCCATTTTCAAATCTTTGAAAATTACAAACCACGGATTACACATTTCTCGATGAGTCTCCTATGTCTCCTCTACTTCAGTCGATGTGTCTCCGACAAATTCGATCACCGATCTGGTTCGGCGGTGCACACTACCGTCCCACCACGCTGCGCATTGACCAAGCTGCGATTAAATACACCACCAACACCATTCTTTGCGCCACCGTGTCTCTCGCCCCTAGCGGCAATGCCGCCTCGATCCGACCCGTAAGTCGGCGACATTCGGTCCGGCAACACTGCTGCCTCCCAGCCAAGAAACCGACAACCTGCAACCTACCAGTCCTGACCTCCCACTGCAGCCAACCCATCGCATGGAGACTCGTGCACAACACGTGATCTTCAAACCCAAGGTTCACTTCAACCTCTCCGCAAAAACCTTATCACCTATTCCAAAAAATCCAAAAGTAGCAAAACTGGACCCCAATTGGAATGCGGCCATATGCGAGGAGTTTAACGCTTTAACCAAGCAGAACACTCGGGATTTGGTACCTAGACCAGATGGTGTGAATGTTATCCGGTGTATGTGGCTATTTCGTCACAAGTTTAGAGATAGTAGGGACCTGGAACGGTATAAGGCAAGACTGGTTGCCAATGGCACTAATCAGTAGGAGGGTATTGATTGTGGTAAGACATTCAGTCCGGTTGTTAAACCGGCTACTATTCGGACTGTTCTCAGTATTGCTATGGGCATGCATTTGCCGATTCATCAGCTTGATGTCAAGAATGCTTTTCTTCATGGGGATTTGAAAGAAACTGTGTACATGCATCAGCCCTCTGGTTTTGTTCATCCGACAGTCCCGTAGTTTGTATGTCGTCTCAGGAAGTCATTGTATGGCTTGAAATAGGCACCCCGCGCTTGGTATGATCGTTTTGTCAGGTATCTTCTGCAGATCGGTTTTATATGTAGCAGGTGTGATAACTCCCTCTCACTTTTCATCGAGGTAGCAACACGACTTATTTGCTACTATATGTGGATGGCATTGTTCTTACTGCCTCTTCAGACGGTTTGAAGAATGAAATCATTGCTCTGCTCAAAACAGAATTTGCTATGACCGACTTGGGCAATCTCAGTTATTTCTTGGGTATATCAGTGACCAGATCTGCAACTACTATGTTCTTGTGTCAGCGTAAGTATGCAGAAGAGATAGTGTACAGGGCTAAGATGACAAATTATAAAATTATGCCAACTTCGATTGACTCAAAATCCAAGCTCAATGCCATTGACGATGAGCCAGTTTCTGATCCCACTCTATATCGGAGTCTTGCCGGTGCCCTTCAGTATCTTACCTTTACTAGGCATGATATTGCATATGCCGTTCAGCAGGTGTGTCTGTTTATGCATGACCCTCGAGAGTCTCATTTTGCCATCCTCAAACGTATTATCAGATATGTTAAGGGCGCACTGGATTTTGGACTACATCTCTACCCCTCTGCCCCAAACAAGTTACTATCCTACACGGATGCAGATTGGGCAGGATGCCCCGATACACGTCGCTCCACCTTAGGCTACTGTGTATTTCTTGGGGATAATCTTATTTCATGGTCCGCCAAGCGGCAATCCACGCTATCCCGTTCGAGTGCTGAAGCAGAGTATCGCGGAGTTGCTAATGTCGTTGCTGAGATATGTTGATTTCGAAATCTTCTTTTGGAGCTCCAGTGTCCACTGCGAAAGGCGTTTATAGTCTATTGTGACAACATCTCTGCCATCTATATGTCTCACAATCCGGTCCAACATCAGCGAACTAAGCATATTGAGATGGATATCCACTTTGTGCGAGAGAAGGTCGCCCTTGGTCAGGTCAAAATATTACATGTGCCTTCCTCATATCAGTATGCAGATATTTTCACAAAGGGGCTACCGAGACAACTCTTCACCGACTTCCGGTCCAGCCAAAGCGTTCGGCCTCCTCCCGCTCCGTCTGAGGGGGAGTATTAGCGAATATTCTCTGAATATTCACAGTATATTTTGTAATTATGATAGATGTATATTTAAGGTAACTTAGGATTCTTATTATATTAGGAATCAACCATTTAAGGTAAGTTAGGATTCGTAGTGTATTATGAATCAACTTCTGTATAACTATATATATTGTGAATAATGAAAGGAATCCCTAAGAGAAATTATTCTATCTTTCAAAGTGCACTATCCAATTAATTTCCACCTCTGCCTGAATTCCATCGACACAACTTTAGCTTCTAATTCATTTTCAACAATATCATGGTCATCAAGGTAAGGTTATACTGATTGAGGTGGTCTTAGATAGAGGTAAAATGGTAATTGAGGAAAATGGTAAAGATGAAGGTGTGAGAGATTGTTTGAATGTAGTGGCTTTTGTGTAATTTTTTTTTTTTGTGTTTTCTCTCTATAATGTCATTAGGGTATCAAGTGGTGGTAGAGTGAGTGGTCTTCAAGCGGTGTCTTTGAAAGTCTAGAGAATTAATTGTTATGTTGGTGATTGATTTAAAGTGATGATGCATGGTGATAGAGAAAAATGAAAATATGTATAATTTCGCAAAGTTCAGCGCAAATCTGGACCATTTTACAATATAATTCAAGGGCGAATTTAATTTGATCTTTTTACTTTGTGAACAAGGATGACACACACAAATCGAAAAATAGTCCTTTTATCATGTGAAAAATGCTCACGTGTTAGAAAGCTTCATCCGTTAGTAAATAATGACATGTTTGGACTTATAATATTATAAAGGAAAACTAACTGAAATACCCCCCAAAATAAACTAATTACCTGCCCCATGTCTCTTTTAAAATAATTACCCGTTGTACCCCATCAGCCAAAACTATTTAGCCGACATATCCCCTCGCCCAAACTCTTTCATTTGTGATACCATCGCAATATATTTATATATCAGGATGGTATCATAAAGGACCAAGAGAATGACTGAAGTAGTCTTCCATGATACCCTCTCAATATATTTATATACCACGATGGTATCATAGTCATGATGAGTGTCTCATTAAAGGATTGAAGCAACTCTCATGATACCATCACAATAGATGTATTTAATACAATGATATCATAGAGTTTTTTTTTAGAAAAGTGTGTCTTTTTTTAATAAACGAACATGATCATCCATGATATACTATCTCAGTATATTCATATACCACGATAGTATCATGCAGGACTAAGAGAACGACTGAAATAGTCTTTCATGATATTATCTGAGTATATTTATACCATGTTGGTATCATCAACTGGGAGGGAGGTGACATCTCGAGTAAATAGTTTTAATTTTGTTAGGAGATATGGAAAGTAATAGGGGTAGGGACGGGTAAATAATTTGGTTCCATGGGGTATAGGTGATCTTTCCCCTATTATAAATGCAAATACATATTTTATCCCAATTATTAACAAATGATAAAATTGATCATTTCACAATTTTTTGGGTCATATTTGGACCTTTTGCCTTTAGAAATTACTAGTACTAGAAATAATTACTCTCTCCGTTCCATTTTATATGAAGGTCTTTGACTTGGTACGAAGTTTAAGATATAAAATAAAATTTTTGAATCTTGTGTTTTAAATTAAGTCAAAAATATTTGTGTGGTTATAGATCATCTCGTTAAGCATAAAAGGTAAAATTTAAAATTAAACTGTTGCCAAATAAGGAAAGATGTTATTCTTTTTGGGACTAACTAAAAAATAAAATGTGTCATATAAATTGAGACAGATGAAGTATAAAAGGGTTATTGTTGACTCCACACCCTCATAACATGCACACATCATAATGTACAAGATTACATGTATGTGGTCGATGGATTAGCTTGAATGTACACTAATTAGTAATTACACGGACATAAAAATGATTTCACTAAAGAGTTGATTTCCGTACTATGTAAAAAAGTCAAAACAACTAACGTAAAACATTAAGATAATGGATGAACTACATGGTATAATTCAACAAAAACAACTGAAAAATCACGCAGAAATAAAATACAATTCACCGAATAATAGTAATAATAATTAATACATGCACTTATATATATCCTGTTATAAGAAAATATACAATGTTTCCTCTTAAAGCATTTTATATGGAGAATCGTGTATCATTAGCAATTATGGAAACTAGTGAAAGTTGATGGCTCAGTCAAGTCATTTTGTCTTTACAATTCAGCTTAGTGCATGCATGTCGCATGACATCAAAGCCTTTTGGCATAACACTTTACCTATCACTATATAAGTTAGTTGTCTTCAAATTGCCTTGCTGAATATCTACCAAGTTCTTCGTGTGAGGTTGAGAATTGATTTTTGTATGTTATGGCAAGTTGCTAATGACCAAATGTTTCTCAGGTCCAAAAATATTTAGGCAATAAAATATTGCAATATGAACTTGGACGAATTTTGAGGAAAAATAAAGCCACTTACAACCGACGTTGTTGATTGTTTGAGTCGAGCTTTGACGAATAAAATGGGAGGGAGACTTTATATGATATCATGCATACCATCACAACCAACCTTTCACTGTTGCAAGTGGATTTCTCCGGTCTCTTTGCCACTATGCATATAAAAAAAAAAGGAAAAAAGGAATTAAAAATTTACCTTGCAAACATATCAATATGTACTTTTTTTAATTTCTTTTTTCTTTTTGAGAAGTAATGCATATTACCTCGTACGGTGGCAAATGTAAGTCCTTGTGGGGCAAAATCCATAATTTGGAAGCTTCTAATCTTTTATGATAATTCTAATTACTCATATTAAAAATCCGACAGTTGAATGCATGCTTGGATAATTCTGTGATTCTGCACAAAACCAACCTACTTTTCCGTTTAGTCAGCCGACCACATGAGTTTTGGGAATTCGGTAATTTCCGTATTAGTAATTAATTTCTTCTTCGAAACTAGAAAATTAGGAGCTCTAGATAGCTAGCTTAAATATACTCATATTTACACCAAATCAATAAATAGATGATATATGTTTGATGATATACTTCTTTTACTTAATTACTATAGTGTAAATATATATATAATTCTTACAAAAACACTTTATTTATGTAAATTGTGACATAATCCCTCAATATTTCAGGGATAACATAAATATGCAGAAACTAATTCAGAAATATTATAAAATTAATATTTAGTATAACAAAAATCTTAATCAAAGAAAAACGATTTAAATGAAAAAAAGTTCTTTTTCTTTTTATACTTTATTTAGGACAAATAGAAGAACTTACATTGGAGCCTTTACCCCACATTTTCCCTCACGTACGTATGCTAAACAACTCTCAAAAAGTTTGAAATCAACTCCCCTATCTCTTTTTATTAAATTGCAAGCTCAAACTATAGCATTGGTGGCTATATGTTTTCTTGTTCTTGGTGTGATAAAATTTAGTTTATGGCGACCCCATCGACTTGGACAAAAAAGGAGAAGAAGTGGAAATGACCTTTAGAATGCTGGGATGTAACTGCATGGAGAAGAAGAAGACTGACCAGTGACTACCCAAAAATGAATTGAAGGCAGAATTAAGGTCCTGCAAGACTTTGGACCTCAAAAATAGTAGACATATTGAATTTAGTTTAAAGAAAAAAAAATAAGGAGAAGCGTGTCACAGTTGTGCTTTCGGTGCATAAGTTTCGAACTTTTGTTGACTATGCAGCACAGACAATATTTTGCCACTATTTTGACTAACATTAGTTGTACAACTAATTTAGATATTCAAGACTTTCTGTCGACTATGCACTACAGACAATTCTGTAGGAATTAGGGTCAGACACACGGACACATTTAAAATTTAAATTTAATAAGTTCAATATTTTTAGGTTTTTAACATTGAATCTGTTATATTTTAAAAATTATGGGTTCATACGCATTATTTGTTGAAAGTTTAGTGAATGTTTATACATAAATTTATATTTCATATCGAAAGTATTGATTTATATGAACCCGATACTATAAGGTTGCATCTGCCTCTAGATGGACAGCTTCTATCGTTAAATATTTAAAATTCCTTATTAATTATATTTAATAATAAATTAACTATGAATTATCACAAAAATTAATTAATTACGAGCTATGTAAGAGTAGTTTGCTATATTGGGAAATGTGGGCTTTTCCCACATCGGTGGTTCAACCCATTTTTAGGGTTTTATAACCCAATGCTTGATAAGTACCTTTGATTGATAATACACACCTTAAAATAAATATTTATTTTAGTTATTTTAGTTATTTTTTACAAATTGAAATTCAGTTTTATTTTAATTTAAATTTCGAATTTGAATAAAACTGCATATGTTTATTTCAGTAAGAGATGCGTCTCTTTGGAAAAAGGTATGACTTTTGATCTATAAATAACTGTTAAATAAGGTAATATACACACAATATACATGTGTATATTGCCTTACTTAGCATCTCGGATTCTGCCCAAGATTGAGGCTCTCGGTTTTGTTGATTATTTCCCTAGGAAGTGATAGAGAAAAATCTGCAAGTATCAAAACATGGCTTGTTGTATCCTGAAGAAGATTTTCTATATTTTTCCAAATTAGTATACGCCCAATATCTTCTTTAAGGAAAGTTGATCTCACGCCTTAAGCCTTCTTTATTTTCTTTTTCATTTTATAATTATCTAACATACAATTTAGTGATAGATTAACGACCGATTTCGTATCTATTCTTTTTTCCCCAAAGAATGTTAGGTCTAGTCCTTTTTACGTACCTTTTTCCTCCTCTCCCTCTCCAAACTCAATCTCAACCTATTGCGCTACTTCAATTTTCCAAATAAAAAAGGACAAAAAGGAGTTGAAGAAAACAAAATTCCTTAATCCACATGTAAATCTTAGAAACGTGTTACGCGTGCAGCGTGCGGGATGGTGGTTTACAACGAATTTAGACTTCATTTGTCATTACTTTAAGATTCTTTGTTAGATACTCAAATTCTTTCACATAATTCTATAGATATAAATCGTCGAACTTTAAATTTAATTAGTTTATTCTCTAAGTCTTCTATTTAGTAGAGCCTAAATTAATCTTGTGGATTTGCTATCAGGATTAACATTGTCCTATAATGGATATAAATCTAGATTGCCTAGTCTCTAGGCGTTTGTAGACGTGTATAAATATATATATATATATATATATATATATATATATATATATATATATATATATATATATATGTTTACAATTGAAATCTTAATCGAATGATGATATCTATTATACATAATTACACTAGAATAATAATTACAGAATATATGGAGAATATTTATGTATTCTCTATCACACCCCCGCAGTTGGAGCGGGAGGAGGCCGCACGCTCAGACTGGATCTGAAGTCGAGGAACAACTGACGAGGAAGTCCCTTAGTAAATATATGTGTACTGATATGAAGAAGGAATATGTAACACCCGAACATGGCCCATGAAAACCTTCTCACGAATAAAATGAATATTCATCTCAATATGTTTGGTTCGCTAATGCTGAACCGGGTTATGAGATAAGTAGACAACAAATATGTTATCACAGTAGACAATAGTTGCCCTACGTAAGGGACAATGGAGCTCTAGAATGAGGTCTCTGAGCCAACAAATCTCGGCAACAACATTCGCAACACCTCTGTATTCTGATTCTGCACTTGAACGGAAACTTGTGGCTTGCCGTTTGGCAGACCACGAGATGAGGTTATCACCCAAAAATACACAATAGCCGGAAGTAGATCGACATGTGTCTGAACAACCGCCCCAATCAACGTATGTATATGATATCAGTTTGGTCGGTGCAGATGGATTAACATGCAACCCATAATCAAGAGTGCCCTTAACATACGAATGATACGTTTAAGAGTAGTGAAGTGAGGCTCCCTATGAGCATGCATGAACAGACACACCTACTGAACAACGTAGGCAATATCGGGCCTGGTGAAAGTAAGATACTGAAGCGCACCAGTGAGACTCATATAAAGAGAAGGATCAAGCATCGTATTTTCGTCATCTGCGCTAAGCTTCGATTTGGAGTCGACTGGAGTGGGCATGATCTTGTAGTTAGCCATTTTAGCCTTGTAAACAATCTCTTCGGCATACTTACGCTGACACATGAACATGGCATTCTCGGATCTAGTCACAGAAATCTCCAAGAAATAACTCAACTTACCCAAGTCTGTCATGGTAAATTCAGATTTGAGCATGGTAATGATCTCATTTTTCAGCAAATCTGAGGAGGCAGTCAGGATAATATATTCAACATAGATCAAATAGTATGCAATGTCATTACCTCGATGAAAAATAAAAAGTGAGTTATCACTTTTGCTATATATGAACCCAATCTGCAAGATGTAAGTGGAAAATCTGTCATACCAAGCCCTGGAGGCTTGTTTCAAGCCATAAAATGACTTTCGAAGCCGGCAGACATACTGAAGAGTCGTAGGATGCACAAAGCTAGGTGGTTGATGCATATATATAATTTCTTTCAAATCCCCATGTAAGAACGCATTTTTCACATCAAGTTGATGAATCGGCCAATTCTTTCCCATAGCAATGCTCAAAATAATGCGAATGGAGGCTGGTTTAACCAATGGACTGAAGGTCTCACCACAAACAACTCCCTATTATTGCTTTGTGTCATTTACCACAAGTCTTGCCTTATGACGTTCAAGCTCACCACTATCTCTGAATTTATGACGATAAAGCCACATGCAACGAATCACATTTACCCCCTCTGGTTTCGGAATAAGATCCCAAGTGTGATGAATAGTGAGCGCATCAAATTCCTCACGCATGGCCACATTCCAATTTGGGTCAAGCTTGGCTAATTTTGGATTTTTAGGTAGAGGTGAGATAGTCTAAGTGGATAGGTTAAAATGAACTTTCGGTTTGAAAATCCCGTACTGGGCATGGGTTTCCATGCGATGGGTCGGGATTGGAATTGGGGGCAGTGGGATCATTTGGGTGGTGGGAACTGAGGGTATTAGTGTTGGGTTGGGCAATGGTGTTATCGGGGGGTGGTCGATGTGGGCTGCGGGGCTGACGTCACGAGATTCGGGCAGTGAGGCAGTGACATCACGGGATTCGGGTAGGGAGGCAGTGACGTCACGAGATTCGAAAAAATTGGGGCTGTGATGGGAGTAGTGGGTAGGGGGTGGTTGACGGGATTGGGGGGGTGGTCGATGGGTTGTGGGGTGGTGGCGGGATAGCTGGCAGGGGCGATGAATTTTTAGCTGGAATACTAGTACTATGTATTGCGTTTCTAATGAGAGGTGAGGTGTCCGGATCATCAAGGAAGTCGTATTTAGTGACTTAAAATTTTTGGACGTTTGCAAATAGGAAAACAGTCTCCTCTAATGTGACATGGCGAGAGACTAGGATTTTATTTGCGGACAGATCGTAGCATAAGTACCCCCATGGTTCGACGGGAAATCTAAGAAGATGCAGGGAGTAGTCCTAGGTGCTAATTTGTGAGGGCCCGTGAGGCGAGATTCGGGTATGGTGGTATCGATGTGATCAAGAACATTGTAGGCACAAGCATGAATGTGAAATAATTCTACCCATGAAGAGTATTGTCCATCTTCTTGATCAAGAACCAAAGGGATAAAGTTTTTGATATTTTGTTACGGCGAATGTCGGATGAAAGGAGTTGGTAGAGGAGGAAGGAGGAGGAGGATGTGTGACGTATTGGGTGGAGGAGGAGATCAGGAGAACCCATGTTGTCGCTGGAAGTTTGGAAAGAGAGGGGGCGACACAATTTTTTAGGGTTTTGGGGAGGGGAGAGGGGGTGGTGGCCGAGAGAAGATAAATAATTTTAGGGTGTTAGGGTTTGACTCTTGATACCATGTAGAAGAGTGTAATTCTCATTGTTTGGAGTCTTCTCGTTAATACAATATATATATATATATATATATATATATATGTGTGTGTGTGTGTGTGTGTGTGTGTGTGTGTGTTTACAATTGTAATCCTAATTGAATGAGGATATCTACTTTACATAATTACACCAGAATAATAATTACAGAATATATGGAGAATATTTATGTATTCTCTATCAGTAGAAAATCCAATAATCTCAATCTACACATGCAAGTAAAAGGGTTACATCGGCATCTAATATTCGTGTGTAGAAAATTGCATTGGATGTACATATTGTGTGAAGTATATCCTTAATATATACTACTACCTACTAAAATCCCTTTAAAGTACTTCTGTGTCCTAATTTATGTGGCACTTTTTGAATTTTGAGATTTAAACGAGTTTTCTTTTACCGTAGTTTTTATGTCTTTTAAATATTTTTAATTATTAATTATTGTGATTTATCGTACTTTTTACGTAGTTTTCAAATATGTAAATTTTATTTTAAAAAATTTAAAGATTTCATGTCCAAATTCACGATCACAATAAAAAAGTATAACTCTCAAAATCTGTACCGTGACACATAAATTGAGACAGAGGGAGTAATAATCAATATTTCAGTTACAAAACTATATCTAAAATCGTTGATCAAGAATAGAAAACATTGGGCAAGAAATATTGATATAGCTTTAAAAGGTGAAATGGAAACAAACGATAAGACAAGAATATTCAAGTGGGTCGTAAGGACCAGGGAGAAAGATAGAAAAAAGAGGTGAAAATAGAGGTCGTAATTCAACAACCTATTTGCTGCAAAAATTAAGCAGAATCTAATATTCTAGCAAATAATAGTCTAAGACCTATGTTTTGGAAGTATAAGCAAAAGACCGCACGCCCATTGATTCTCTATTGTATTGTTTTTATTTTCTTTTTCTTATTCCACCTTTGAGCTGTTGAAAATTGTACAAGTCATGTACTGCTATGTTCCATTGTAAAATGGATGTGGACGACATAACAATTTAGTTAAGCTAGTTCATGAATGTTGAATGTGAACACACGTAGAAAATTAAAACAATTCCATGTACGTAACCATATCTTATTTGAGTGAGGTTCAATTCAATGAATGCTCACCAACTCATTTTTAGTGGGGCTTAGGCCCCTGACTGACTAGTCTTGGTTCCTGGTGCATGCTAAATTAGTATTTTTTAGTGGGGTTTAGTTCATATTTTATTTCACCGTCATTATTCATGCCCTCAGACTATATGACGCATAACTACCATTGAATCCTCCAATTTGAGACATTACTTTTTACTATCCTGGCGAGCCAAAAATTTAAATAGTAATAATTTTAAAAAAAAAAGTTATTAGAATATTAAATCTAGAATTTGAATATGTGACCTAAATCAATTTTGGACGCTTGATCCCTAGAATTTCCACTTATATTGAGGGAATTTACAGTTCATATGTAATCTACAAGAAAAATAATTTTATATTTTTTATGCAATATATCAACGAAGGAGATTCAGTTGAACCCATTTTTCCGATGTAGTTTCACCCTTGATTTGGCCGGTAATTAAATTTAGTTGATTCATTAATTTGAATTTACGTTGTGTATGTTTAATAAAGGTTGGCAAACGTTTTTCACCAAAATATTCTATATTTTTTTATTAAAATTTTATAGATCTCTAATTAAGGGTGGAAAGATTTCAATAATACACGCAAGATTTTACCTTTCAATCCACTCTAAATTAAAGTTATTGGTTCACACGGTCTGCTACTATGATAATTGAGGGGAGAATATCCAATTCTTACAATTATATTTTTTAAATTTGTCTCCACTTGACCATTACAAACATTGATATATACTACAAGAAGAAAGGAAGTTAGACTTGCCACCATATCTGTGATAAATCTATATTATCTATTAGACTACCCTATATTTTCCAATAAATATTCTTGGTCTACATTAGTAATTTGTATTTTAATGACATGTTTAGGATGATTATCTGGATATCTACGCCAACTGCGATGTTTTTCAATGAGAAGTTTTAAAAAATAGATACATAATTAAAAGATAAGTTAAAAACCAGTTTTAAGAGGTTAGGGAACAAATCAAATCCCACAGGTTTTGACAAGAGTCCATTACATAATATTTGAAAAGAGAAAAAATTAAAGAAGTAATCTTTGTTAGAAAGGGAAAAAGATGGGTGAGTGAAATGAATAAAATCAAATCAAATGTGAAACAAGTTGAACTGTGGAAGACAATTAGCCAGTGTCCAAGTCAATTTTAGAGTTGAAAAAACTAATCAGTAATCATATATAGTTGAGCTCCTTCATTAATCTGGCACAAACCCATTGTCTAGGTAGAATTGGATAACTCACTGAAACACGTCATACAAATGAATCGTGTTAAAGCATAGAACTAATTGTATGTACTTTAACCACTAACCGCACATAGTTAAAAGAGTTAATTTGTACTCCACTAATCTTAATTTTGTTTTTCTGACTTCATTCCCAGCTACGGTTGAAACACAACTTTAATTGACGCGATGTTTACCGTTCATTGAATCTGATCTCCTTTAATTTTTCATTTTTTCCGCGTACCGTAGAAATCAAGTTAATCCCTATTATCACCTTATGATGTTTTTTTTTAAAACGTTTTTCTTGACAATAAAACCTTGTGCTTTTTTGAATGAAAAACGACCAAGTATTATGCTCAATTTCTTTTGTTTTCCACCTGGTGTTCGGTATCCGCATTTGAGCCCGATTATATCCGAATTCACTGAGTAGAGCCCATTTATAAGGGAAGCGATCCCTATCAAAGATTTTTCCATGCACAAGACTCGAACTCGAGACCTCTGATTAAGAGAGGAGCAGTCTCGTTCACTGCACCACATCCTTTGGTGATGTATTTTCAATACGTCACTTCTATACTCGGACTTTGCAAATAGTTTTTGCATTTAACTTACATATACTGATAATAAAAATATATAAAAGATATCTACAAGTAATCCTTCAATAAGAAGTGAGATCTATAATTTTGACAATATAAGGAAGGTTATCTATTACAACGTGCAAAAAGGGATAATTTTACAAAAATCTAATACTGCACTTTTTGTGTGTCTGAGTTTTTTTTTTTTTTAATTAGGAAACCTGCAATTACTACTCTTCAGGTGCACTATGGATAAATCCTGCTCTAGTGTAATAGCTCGCAAGCCATACTGGAGAAATAAATCCGCTTCAGTGCAAGAGCTAACAAATCACACCGGAGAGGTAAAATACACTGATAAGTGAAATAGCTCACACACCACAATGGAGAGGTAACCCCGCTTCAGTGAAATAATTCACAAACCGCAGTACTAAACAAGTCTCGTACGATGAGCTCGACCGATAAAGCATGCAAGAGATTTCAGACCTGCGACCTCCCATTAAAATCTCTCGGTCATCCTTGCGGGCGAGTCTATAAGTTAAATTTGTTGTTTTTACACTATTACAGTAGCTAAAAGATAACTACATATAAGTAACCGTTCATATTTAGTCAAGAAAATAGAGCATATAAATTATTACAACATGTGTAAATACACAGATAGTAACAGTGAGAATATTATTATATAAATATATCAATATTTTGAGGGGTTGTTAGCCAGAAAGTCACTTTGACCACTTATACCGGTGAAAAGACCACAAATCTCAAAGAATTAGCAAAATAACCACCTATTATTACGTCAGCATCGTTAGACTTTTCTATGTCCAAACCTAATCCCAAAGTTTAAAAAAATATATTTTGGCCTCCAACCCACACCCTTTTAATTACCCAAAAGAAATAGAAAACTAAATATTTCCCTCAAATATCCTTTTAAAAGCTCCATTTTCTTTATTTTCCTGATCCCCTTTCCGATAACTATTCCGATTATTCATCGAAAACTCAGTTCCCAACAACTGAAAGCTTCCTATTGCCACCATTGTAGCTAAAGCTCGTTGAAATTATTGGAAAATAAATTTCTCTATTTTTTCAAAAGCTCAGTTTTTCGGTAAAAATTCGGCGTCAGTCCGACATTGGAGTTCGTTTTGGAAATTCAAATTCTCTTGTGGAGTCAATTCTCCATTCAAATACCTCATTCGTAATCGGTAAGTGCTTTATCCCTGCTCTTTTTAGTTCTGAATCTGGTATTGTTCGTCGGCCAGTCATCGACCGGTCATAGACATAGACTATTATGGTGTCGATTGCAAAATATATTATAGTAGGAGGTGATTACATGGGCGAATGGGTGGAGACCTCATGTAATTGGATTTCTGCGAGCAATGTGACAATATCGATTGTCGAGCGTCGCAATGATACGTATAACGACTTGGTTACGAGCGTAATGAAAAGCGAGGAATTAAGTTGTGAGACCAGCAAATTGCGCATTAGTTATATGATTAATAAACAACCCATGAGGGGGGAAACGCATCCTTCTTTCATAACGAATGATAGACAGATGAGATTGTATATGCTTGATGTTACTGTTGATGGTTCTAGGCATGTTTTAAGAGTAAATATTGTTGAGAGGTCTCAAGAAGCTTCTACTTCAGCACCACCCCCATCCCCACTACAGCAGCCATCCGATGATTCAATACAACTTGAGAGCATGAGTGATCATTTAATGGATACAAATGATGATAGTGAGGATGGAGAGTCTGATGGAGGTGATGAGCAGCCAAGTGGTACACAAAGCAGCCACAACTTCATTGATGGAACTGATTATTTTTTTTGGCAAACACTTAATAACAAGGAGTATTTAAAGGTTTATTTAAGAAAGTTGCGGTAAATACCCCATTCTATTTTAAATCGAACAAGAATAATAACAAATATTATAAGGTGAGATCCAAATCTCTTAATTGTGATTGGGTGATGCGGGCCAAGAGGTACGAGAACTTGGATAGGTTTTGCATTTACAAGTACGTTACTGAACATACTTGCGGGGTTGAAATTATTGCGAGCACTCATAAAAGTATCTTGTCAATTGTTTTTTCATCAGTGTTGATGAATGACTATATTGACAACAAAGGGCAACAACAAAGGAAATACAGACGACTGTTTTCAGGGAGTTTCGTTGTAAACCAAGATACTATATATGTTAGACGGCAAGTGTATTCGCTAAGAACATGGTTAGGCGGACACCGGAGCACGGGTATGACATCTTACCGACTTATTTTTACATGATTTTAAATTTAAATTCGGATTCTAGGATTTGCATTAGCCTTGATGATGAGAACATGTTTATATATTATTTCATAGCTTACAGGAGCTTGCATTCGAGGATATATCCACATGCGAAAGGTTATTTCCATTAACGACACACATTTATACGGCAAGTACGAAGGTGCGTTATTGACTATCGTCATACAAGATACTGATAATCGTATCTATCTAATTGCATTTTTCGTGGTGGACAATGAGTGTGATGAATCTTGGACCTACTTCTTCGAGCAACTGAAGTGTATAATCGCCGATGAACCTGACTTGTGCATCATCTCTGATAGGCACAAGAGCATAGCCAACTATGTTTCAAAATTTTTTAAGCATGCCTATCATGGACTTTGTATGAAACATCTTAATGAAAACCTTCAAAAGAATTATCAATGTGAGACGCTCTTCATTGTTACTATGATGCAACAAAGTCATTTGGTTACCAGGAATTCAGCGAGCATTTTCAAGAATTAAGGGATAAATGCCCCGAAGCAGCTAATTGTCTCGAATTTGATGTAGAATTTGACAAGTGAAGCAGGGACATTTTCCAGCAAACATGTATAATGTGCTGACCACAAATATTGCCGAATTGCCAAACTCAATATTGAAGGATGAAAGAGAGTACCCGGTGACTGCCATATTCAATTCCCTTTGTAAAAGGTTTGCTGATATTTTAGGCAAAGACATGCAAATGTGAATGCGACAACGAATTTATTTATGCCTCGACTGAAAATACACTAAGGGAAAACATGAATGAGAATGACTCATTGTTTGTCAATAATATAAATAGGGATGCCAATGACTTCACTGTAGTCAGCAGTGGCACGACTATCAAAGTTAATCTATTGAACAAAATATGTTCTTGCAAAGAATATGACTTGGTTAAATTATTGTGTGCTCATGCGATGGCAACATTGAGGTTGAAGTGCGGATCCGAATATGATACAAACATTTACAAGTATTCTTCATCAATGTACAAAGTTCAATCTTACATTCTTGCATTTGCTGAAATTATTTATGTAGTCCCTCTAGAGTCAAAATAGGATGTGCCAGAGAAGAATGCTAATACATACATTCCCCCACCATTTTACCTGCCCAAACTTGAAAGAAAGAAAAAATGAAGCATATTCCTAGCAACGAGAAATCTTTCAAGTCAAGTGGAAGTATAAAAGAGAAGAGAAATAAGTGCTCAATTTGCAAGGGAGGTGGCCACAAAAAAATAGTGTGCCGATATTTGAGAGATCATCCCACCTGATTGTTTTTCATTTTAATATATTTTTGTTGTATTTTGATAGTGACTTGTCAAGCTTAGTGGCATGTATTGTCAAAAAAAATTGTTTTCACTTTTTTTTCCTAGGTGCTCATTTTGTCTGGGATTTTAGTTTAATGTTTCTATTTCACGGATGTGATTATTGGCAAGAACTTATTGAATTCATCATTTGGACTCATAATAAATTAAAAGTTGCTCCTGCTACTCAGTTGAGAACCTTGAGCATTATACAATTCGTGGTGTTGCAATTAATTCATTGGATGATAATAGCGTATAAATATTTTCTTTCTACTTCCTCCTCTATCTAAGTGTCAATTTTTAGCTCATAGGTGATTCATTTTGAAGTGACTTCATCTATATGTGCTAGAAGGGCGAAATCTTTTCTACCTCCTTACACAAAAAGAGACTGATATGACGAAATGGATGCGCCTTGATTTCCTCATTTTATTTCTGCTAATGTATTAATTTTGAATGCTAGTCAATATTAATCAATTTTGTTTAGTCTATAATATAATAGCGTGAGTTTATAAAATACCTAACACTTGTTCTATAATACATCATTTTATAAGTTTAATCGACCCTTCTCCCTATGCAAAATCCTAATTTATTTTGAACTTAAAAACATACTAATTAAGTTTTAAAAAGCTGTAGAATTACGTCTTATCAGTATGATACCAAACGATGCGTCCATGTGGTTAGCCACGTGTCGATCATCAATTGGCGGATATTTTAAATACCATGACAAAACAATCTATATATCAGTGGTTGTCTATTGTCTCTTCTCAGGTTAAAATATACAAAAACTCCATTCCCAATCTCAAAAACCTGCAACCTTCCAATGGCGAGAAGAATCAGAGGCAATGCAGCGAGACACCAACGTTTTTAAGCCCCATCGCTAGACGTCATCCTACTCATAAATGATTTTGAGAGGCTTTTCAAGAGCCTCGAAGATGACATGAAACAGCTTGACACTGCTCTCCACAAGATCATGTGCCTTCTGCGTGTGATCTTGCAAATGAAAAATGTCGACGTTGATGCCCTCATCACTCCCCCTGCAACCCCCTAGTTATTTTAGTTTAATTTTATTTCATTGTTAGTTTTGCAAAGCTTTCATTTATGAAAATAGTAGACGGAAGCTTTTGGGCTTTCATATATGAAAGCTTTTGTATAGATGTGCTCATTTTGTTGAATGAAATGAAATGAATATTGATGTTATTTGTTTTGTTATACATCTTTCTTGTGATTTCTAAATTTTGTGTTGTATTTCAGTTATGTCTTCGTTTAATTTCTATAATTTTCTTTCTTTTCTGTTCTTAGTGAACTGGGTAAATTATAATCAACACGGCTAAGTGCACACGAGTATTATAGACAATGCTATTTTAAAATTTTAATTTTTTTATAAATTTAACTAAATACTATAAATTAAGAATTTAATAAAATAATTATATAGAAGTATAATTTATAATAATATATTTATATTATAAAAATAGTTGATTGTTTTCGTTACTTAAAGTAAAGTACATATTTATTATTATTATTATTATTATTATTATTATTATTATTATTATTATTATTATTATTATTATTATTATTATTATTATTATTAAGAATGAGAGCCTTGGAGTAACTGGTAAAATTGATGTCATGTGATCAGGAGGTCATGGGTTCAAACCGTGGAACAACCTCTTGCAGAAATGCAAGGTTAAGCTGCATACAATAGACCCTTGTGGTCCAGCCCTTCCCCGCATCCCGTGCATAGCAGGAGTTTAGTGCACCGAACTGCCCTTTATTATTATCAAAATCACTAGAAAAAAAACTCAAACCTGAAACCCCAAATTTAAGCGACGTCCATTGGTATACCATAAACCTACCGTTGTCAATTGGCAACAGCAATAGTCTAGTCTAGACTTAGCAAATGGTCTATAATCAATGAATTGACATATATAGAACAAGGTCAATATTTATCTAAAAATACAATAAATAAATAAAATAAAATAAAATAAAATAAAAGAACTTGATGATATTTAAACATACTAAGAACTCTTTGTTACATCACATGAGGGTCCTCATCCATTATACACATGATCCAAAGAGTTTTAGGACAAGGAATGTACGTCCTTACAATAAGGTTGTGCTTTGAGAACAATAACGTGGTGTATGACTAATTGAATAATAGTGTTCTAAAACTCTTTGGTCGTGTGTATAAGGGATGAGTACTCACATATGATGTATTAAAGAGTTCTTAATATGTTTAAATATCATCAAGTCATTTTATTTATTGCATTTTTAGACAAATATTAGTGATTTAAGGACCATTTCTTGTCCTAAAACTCTTTAGATCATGTGTATAATGGATGAGGTCTCTCATGTGATGTAACAAAGAGCTCATATAAAGTTTAAATATCATCAAGTAATTTTATTTTATTTATTTATTACATTTTTAGACAAAAGTTAACCATGATTTCTATATAACAAATGGTAGATTATAGACTATTTGATAAGTCTAGACTAGACGAATGGTTTATCCTCGACATGTTGGTCTATAATTCACTATGCACTAAGCTAGTATAGATAAACGTGATTTATTAGCCGTGTGGTTCATAGTTTACTCAGTACACTTAGCATTATTTCAACTGATTCACCACCGTTTGTTCCAATGGTAATAAAATAAAAAATATTTAAATTTACAATGGTAACTTCTCACTCTTACCTATATAAAATAGACTCATTTATTGTCTCTTTTATTTTCTCAAACTCCTCCATCTTCTACAACAAACTCCTCCATTTTAAACCCCTAAAATGTCTCAATTATCTGAAACATCTCTAGCACAATATTCCAATATTTATTTTTGTGGTGCATACACTGTGTTGAAGACATCATGCACCCCAAAGAATTTAGGCCACATATACTTTAATTGTGCAGTTGGAACTGTGAGTTTCTAATTCTCAGGGTATGCGCCTTTTATTTTGTTTCAGTAGAAAAACATATAATTAATGGGTTTTTTATTTAGAATTATGGTGGCTGCAATTATTTCAGGTTTATTGAGCCACACCACAATACATCAGCAAATCCGTCAAAGAAATTTAAAATGAGCCCATGATCTAGAAGTATCCCAGGAGGATCTGCGACATCAACATCTAAAAGTATAGCCAAATTTGAATTACTGACTAGACTCAGAGAATCTAAAGAGGACATAAATTTACTTAAGTCAATGTTTAAAGAAGCTGAAGAACAGAGAGATCATTTGAAAGTTATGCTAAGGGATACCGATATAGAGAGGGATGAACGAAAACAAAGGCTGGTGGCGGCTGAAGAAAAAAAGAATGGACTAAGAAGGCTATTGTATGAATTATTAGTGGTGTTTTTCTATTTGAAAATATGTAACAATATGATTGAGTGTGATTTAGGCACCAACATTTTGTGTGAACAAGTATGAACAATATGAAGCAACTTATATATATATATATATATATATATATATATATATATATATATATAAGCAACTACTAGTGATTGTTTGTTATCCACCATCACACATCCACAAAATAAATTTACTTATTTGTTACAATTCAAATACCAAATTAATAGTCTAAAGAAGCACTAATCTGGATGATAACGCCCTACAAAACCTTTTCACAATCAACCTCATCAACTTTAGTTGAAACAACCTTGCCATTAACTTGACCATGGACATTTGTTGTCTTCTCATCAAGAACAACGGGCACAATGACCTCTAGTGCCTTCTCAACTTGAGCAATTGGCGCGGTGGCCTTTGGTGCTTCTCAACTTCAACAATTGCCATAGGAATGACCTTCTCAAGTTCAGCAGCAGGGACATGAACCTTCTTAGGTTCAGCAATAGGGACATCAACCTTCTAAACCTCAACAGCTGGACTACGTATGATGCCAGATTTTGGCGCAGGTGCTTGCACTATATTTTTTAACATAATTAATAATAATACATAACGCATACAACATAATTACAAAAAAATCAAATTGTTCACTTTTCTCTTTGAGAGTCCTCTCATTCTCCTTCTTCTTCGCCTTTTCGCTCATTCTAAATTTTCCCCATCCATATAAGTGACAAGAGTATTCAAACACTCACCCATCCTATCCACACACAACTTCAGTTTCTCCTGTTACAACTGCACTGATTGCCCCCCACTTGGTTTGGCATGATCCCTAGATGTCCCAACACCAACATGTCTCCCATCTTCATTTGCAACTGAATTACCACCAATATCTTCAGAATGAGTAACCTCCACATCATTCACCCCCTCGGGCTCCTTTGCAAACCTACTAGGAGCCTTCGAGGCATGCTTTGATGAATGCAATTCAGTCACGCCTTCTAATTCACGCTTCAAGTTATCTATGATGGGATCAGTCTCCTCATCATCATATGACAAGAAGTTGTTCATGTAATCCTTTCCTATCTCATGAACTGTAGGGATGATGTAAGGGTGCACAACCTACAAATGAACAAAACATTAACATTTAGCTTTTGTGAAAATTATACTTTGAAGCTCCTGCTCTATCCCTAAATGGATCACCTTCACTAAATTGCTTTATTTTTATTGTGTGCCACCTAAGGATCCTAGGAATAAGCAAATGAACCTCATCTGATTTGCCAGCATTCCTTCCAAGTGAGGGGAAAGCTTCATATGCCCAGACATGCAAAAATAATCCGAAATCCTAATCCCAAAAATAATCAAAAAGAAATTGATTAGCCTGTTGGTTAATTTAAGTTTGAGAATTCATAAGAACAAAACCTTGCACTCTTTAGAATGAAAGGCAGCAAACGAGAAAAAAAAGACGGCAAAAGTAACTATTTTCAATTTCTCTTGGAAAAGTCTTCTCGTATGAAGTACATTGACAATTTTTCGAGATTCCTTTTTTCCCCATCATTCTCAAGTAACTTCAACATTTGCTGATATTCTATCTTGCCGTCCATGTATTCTGAATATTCTCTATCTAGAAAATTAAATGTTCATATATGAAAAATTCACCATATAAGTCTAGGTTTTCTTAATCTACATAACATTTTGAATTATGATCAATTATAAGATCAACCGATAGTCAAAAAGAAACAAATAATTCGTCTAACTTTCAAATTTCAGATCGAGAAAATTTTAGTTTCCTCCCTTTTAAAAATAAATTGAACTTATTTTTCTCAAACAAGTTTTAACTATATCTAGAACTTATCAAATTATTCATATCTGTTTGTTCATCCAAAAAAGATTTAAATAATCTCCTCCCCACTGTCGTGAAATACACATACAGTACGCGGGTTGTACATATCAATTGGTGAATTAGTACGCCTATTTTTTTTTATAAAGAAATGGTAAGTCATAAATTCAGACCTTACCGGGGGAATAATTAATACAGAGATAGCGTGAAAATGTTATTGAAAATAACAAAATATCTCCCAATATTTTTTTATTAATTGTATTAATTGTATATCTCCTATTTTAGGTAGAATTATAATCTTTTTGTAATTAAAGTAATTAGTTATCTAGTTTGTATCAAAATAAATATTCTTGTAACCTTATATATATCGTAAATTATTCATCAATAAACATCAAGAAACATATTCCTTCATGGTATCAATAGCCTAAAACTACAAACCCTACCCTAGCCGCCGATACACCTTCTCAGTCGCCAATTATTTTTCCACGTCGGAACCGTAGCCGCCGACCTCTTTCGGCCGCCCACCCCCTCCTTTCCCCACGACGGAACCCTAGTTTTTCTGGCCATTTTCCCTCCTAAATTTCCTCTTCCATGGCTTACGAAACCAAATTTAATCCTGCACTTGCCGTAAACAACATTAAAAAATTCATCCCTGTGACTCTTGTGATGAAAAGGGGTCAATACTCCTCATGGGCGGAGCTTTTTAAGATCCATTGTCGTGTTTACGAAGTTATCGACCACATCATCC
Organism: Anisodus acutangulus; assembly: GCA_029783415.1. Classification (NCBI taxonomy): domain Eukaryota; kingdom Viridiplantae; phylum Streptophyta; class Magnoliopsida; order Solanales; family Solanaceae; genus Anisodus; species Anisodus acutangulus. Next base: position 6,968,299 of record CM056497.1, read on the forward strand.
CTCTCACGTCGAAGTCCACAGACAAACCATCGACTTCGACTTCTGATGATGCACTCTGGTCTCGTTTGAACACAGACGTCCTCCAGTGGATATACGACACGATATCTAATGATCTGTTGCACATCATCATTGAGACCGATGCCACTGTCCGCCAAACGTGGGAACGTTTGGAAAGTATTTTCCACGACAACAAAACTCAACGAGCGTTATACCTTGAAAATTAGTTCAAGGAAGTTCATCAGGATGATTTTCCAAACGTGTCTGCTTATCGTCAAGAACTCAAGATGTTTGCCGACCATCTCTCCAACGTCGGCGCACCAGTAACTAATCAATGATTGGTTATGCAACTTATTGCAGGTTTGAACGAATCCTATGATGGCATTGCCACCATCCTTCTGTAATGCACGCCGTTACCTCCGTTTCATGAGGCCCTTTCGAAGCTCATCCTTGAGGAAACCCAAAAAATCAAGCGCAACACCACTCAGGCCAGCATTGACGATGCCGCCCTCACCACCACCGTCGGGCCCTCCGCCGACGGCAGGGCCTCCCATTCTGGCAACCAGAACCGTCGGTCAGAAGACCCATAACAGTCCGCTTCCTCCCGTAACAACCGCCGGAGCAGGCAGTCCAACAAGGGTCACGGCAGAAGAAATTTCGGCAACAACGACGGCAGGAAAGGGCAGTCCCCACCGACTGGAAACAACCAGCAGCGACCATGGTAGTGGTAGAAGCCTCCGTCCTGGGCTACCTACCCGCCGTGGGCCGCGTGGGCCCCACCTTTATGAGCCTTCCCTCCTTGCTCGTATCCGACATCCTCGTGGACTCCACCTCAGAATCGATAAGCCTAACCTGGCATACTTGGCCCACGTTCACAACAGGCCTACACAGTACAGGCCTTCCCGCCATCGACTTATGCACCGACTCCAGACAAAAATTGGTATATAGACAGATGCGCCACATCTCACATGACGACACCACAATATACTCTCTCGTCTTATTTCAATTTGAGTAATTTAAATTGGAATATTATTGTTGGTAGTGGACAAGACAGTTCCATCCGTGGTTATGGTCATTCCTCCCTATCCCCACCACATCTACCACTAATCTTAAAAATGTCCTACATGCCCCTAAACTCATTAAGAATCTAATATTCGTGCGACGTTTTACAACTGCCAATTGAGTTTCCCTTGACTTTGATCCTTTTGGTTTACTGTAAAAGATTTTACGACACGGAGACGAATAATGAGATGTGACAGCACCGAAGATCTCTACCCTATTTCAAACACAGTCAACAATCCAGCCTCAGCTCCATCAACCTTTGCTGCTCTTTCGTATTTCCTATGGCATTCTAAATTAGGACATCCGGGAGACTCTATTTTACGCTTCGTTAGGAATTTTTTTTTATTAATTGCAACCGTATTTCTAGGACTCCTATATGTGAATCTTGCATTTTTGGGAAATATGTCAAATTCCCATTTTCTACATCCACAAATTATACTTTAATGCCTTTCGAGATATCATACATAGTAATTTGTGGACATCCCCTATTTTGAGTACGGATGACCATCGATATTATGTGTTGTTTTTGGATGATTATTCCAACTTTCTATGGACTTTTCCAATTGGAAATAAATTCCAGGTCTATCTCATTTTTCCTTCACTTAGTGCTTTTGTAAAAACACAATTTGAAAAGAGCATTAAATATTTTCAATGTGACAATGGCAGAGAATTTGATAATAACCAATTCAAGCAGTTTTACTCCAAAAACAGTCTTACCTTTTGATTTTCCTGCCCTCACACATGCTTCCAAAATGGTAAAGCCGAACGAAAAATCTGAACCATAAACAACCTCATACGTGCCCTACTTGCTCATGCATCAATTCCCCCTCAATTCTGGCATTACGCACTCTCGATGACCACCTATCTCCTAAACATAATCCCAAATAAGTCTCTAGCTCAACGGTCGCCCACCCAAGTTCTTTGCGTATTTTTGGTTGTCTTTGTTACCCTCTCCATCCGACCACTCACAAACTCCAACCCCGGTCTTCCCCGTGTGTGTTTCTGGGTTACCTTTCCAATCATCGTGGTTACTCGTGATATGACTTGTCATGCCGTAAAATTATTATTTCACGTCATGTCCTATTTGATGAGTCTCAATTCCCCCTTGCCTCTCTACACTCGCCACCTCGACATTCCTACGACTTCCTAGATGATGGTCTAAACCCTCTTCTAATTCACCATTTACATAGTCTGTCATCCTAGACCCCGGCACCCGCCACCCGCCACCACCTCGGCCAGTCCGGGACTAGCTGCCCACCCGGTTCTGCCGATGGTGGCCCGGAACAGCCCGCCTCAGGGTGATTCAACAACCACCTCTCGTCAAACCAAGGTTTGGCCAGCCAGTACCGTCACCCCTGCCCTTTCTTCTCTTCCCGGCAATCCCGCGACAAACCCCCCCTCCCATCCCGCGTCCGGAGACACACTTTTGGACTAAGGAAACACGTGTTATGCACGGAATTCATAAACCTAAACGGTTGTTTAACCTTTCCGTTTCAGTTGTCCCTTCCGCGCATACTATTTGATGATTTTCGAGTCAGTCTCAGTGTTCGTGAACCTCCCGCTTCGACTGCAGGGGTGTAATAGAATATTTTTGAATATTCTTTCATTAATTGTATTAATTGTATATCTCTTATTTTATATAAAATTATAATTCTTTTATAATTAAGTTAATTAGTTATCTAATTTCTATCAAAGTAAATATTTTTGTAATCTTATATATATATATATATCATAAATCATTCATCAATAAATATCGATAAATATATTTCTTCAGAAAACGTGACAAGAAAGTAAAGCCCACGTTACCCATAAATATATAAACAGTACTATGGTTTTCAATTTTTTAATTCTTTAACAAGTAAGTCGGCTGACGTGACAAATATTGATAGGAAGAATTCCTCCTATTTATTTATTTATGAAGAAGACTATTATCTTATCCTCCATCCTCTGCCCATATGAATTAAGTCACTTTTTATTATAAAATAAAAAATTCCTTTAATCTGTTTTGTCTTATGCAATGTGTTTCTTTCTTTCTAGTTTCCTTGGTGCAGGCTTGACTTTGACCAGTAGAAAGAAATTCAACAACATGATATTGGGCCGACAAGAAAAGCAAACTCACTTAATTATTTTTTTCCTGATATACCAATATTACATCCCATCATCATCAGTTGTTTGCTGTTATTAAACGTTTTTCACAACTATAAATAAGCTGTAAAGAAACGCAAAGCTCCAGCTTCCTAACTCTCAATTATTTCCATACATTTTTATTCTCTCTTCTCTTCATTTTCTCCTTGAAGTGGAAATCATCTTCGAAGAAATTAAAATTAAAGCAATGGAATTCACAAGTTTAGTTGATACTTCCTTGGATCTGAATTTCAGACCTCTTCGAGTTCCTGATGAAGTACCGGTATGTGGAGATAAAAATATTCACAATGCATGAATTAGCCCTAATGTATATATGGTTTAATTTGATTTCCTTTTGGTTTCAGAAACAAGAAGTTGAGAGTAATTTCATTGGGCTAGGAAGAGATCTCATGCCAGTCAAAGATGAGGTTTGTAAAATCATCTTCTTCTTCTTCATTAATTCTTTCATCTCTTCGTTGACCTAGATGTATTTAGAATTTAAAGCAACCTCGAGTTAATATTATAATAGTACCTGAGTTTACAGTTAAATATTTATAAATACTTTGTAGATTTAAGCTACTGGGCTCACCTGAACCCCTAACAAGACATCTACAAAATCATGAATTGTTCCCGTCCTATTAATTTTCTGATTATTTTTTGCCTTTGGTTTTGTGTTGTTTATCTCCAGGCAGGCGATTTATTGGAGGAACTAAATAGAGTAAGTGCAGAAAACAAGAAACTGACAGAGATGCTAACAGTTATGTGTCAGAATTACAATACATTGAGAAACCAATTGACGGAGTATATGAGCAAGCAGAATAGTAGTGGTGGTGAAGATCATAGCACTGGATCGAAAAAAAGAAAAGTTGAAAGCAACAATAATAATGAAATTGTGAAATCTGTTCAAGGACTACATTCAGAAAGCAGCTCGAGTGATGAAGATACTTCTCCAAAGAAACCAAGAGAAGAACACATCAAAACTAAGATTTCAAGGGTTTATACGAGAACTGAAGCATCAGATACTTCTCTTGTAAGTTTTCCCAACACTGAAATTAAATTGTTCTTATCTTTTATTCACTACTAAAAAAACAGGAATTAGCAACGAACAAATTTTGTAGCTAAACAATAGAATTCAAGTGACGAATTAGAAAGAGATTATCAAAAACTTATGTTAGCTACGACTTACGAGCTACTTGGCGATAAATTAGTGATGAAGTTGGTAGCTAATTCTAGTTTTTTGTAGCGTTAATTATTTAAATAGTTGTTTTTCAATGAGTAATAAGAAATCTAAAGGCAATGTTAATGTTTTGCAGATAGTGAAGGATGGATATCAGTGGAGGAAATACGGTCAAAAAGTAACAAGAGACAATCCCTCTCCAAGAGCTTATTTCAAGTGTTCTTTTGCTCCTACCTGCCCCGTCAAAAAGAAGGTAAAATTCAGAGCCAAAACATATTTTCGCATTGATCTGAATGAACATTAATTAGGATCCGGAATTTTAATCGAAAAGCAAAAATGATCTCAATTGCTTTAATTTAGGATATATATATATATATAAGCTTTACCCACGTTATGTCTATCGTCTTTAACCACACCCAAAAGCGGCCACAACAGTCCTTCAGCGGACATCAACAGGCCAATAATCAACCACCGTTGACATAGGAATTTACAGGTTAATCCATGGACATCATAACGGAGCTTATCAGAGAATCATATACTAAGTTAAGAAGATAACCGTGTCTAAGCATACTATGATAAAGATTTCAACAGTAAAAAAAAAAAAAAAATATATATATATATATATATATATATATGACAAGTTGAAGTTTTCATACTTCTTTGGATTGTTAATGCATTCTTCCTGCTAGAGCTGCACCGTCCTCTATAAATGCTAGGAGTGTTTGTCCAAAAATTTTGTTTCAAGGATTTGTAATAATATATAAATTATTTCAATTAAGAGTTTGTTTATTAAACTAACCTATAATTTCAACTTCAAATTTGAAATATGAAATTTGAAGTTTGGAAAACGGGTTTCAGGAGTTTTTCAAGTTTTTTTTATTTTCACTCACAAAATTCAAAAGATGTTTTCATGTTCTAATCACAACTTTAACTTGTAAATACCCTTTTTTAACTTAATTTCAAATAATATCTTTAATCAAATATTAACAAATTCATGTTCAAATGGCTACTAAGAAATATATCGAGTAGTCTTTTTCAGCTGGGAAACAACTCAACAAGGAGGAGTAACTAAATAATTAGCTAGCACGACCTTCCTTGAAGTTTCTTAGCTTCTTAGTCGTATAGTAGCTGCAGCTTTCAGATATTTTATGAATTTTGTAAAATTTGGTGGTCCAACAAATTTCAACAAGAGTTTCATAGATATATCTTAACTTATTACTTTCGACTTGAACGAGGTATATATAAAAAAAAACATTTAAAATGTATACATAGAATCTCTGATTTGTCTTTTCCAGTTCTATTATTATTTTTCTAACAATGAGCTATGTAATATCATAACAGGTGCAAAGAAGTGTTGAAGATCAATCAATTCTAGTAGCAACATATGAAGGAGAACACAACCATTCTAAAACGGATGCTACAGGCCCCGTTACAACTTCCCCGTCTAGCCGTTTAAACGCGAAAAGTAGTCTTGGGGTTACTCATTCAATAGTGCCATGCTCCACTACTCTCATCAACAGCACAGGCCCAACCTTAACTTTACAAACTGACCAAAAGAAAGTGAATAGCAACACAAGTACTAGTAGCCCAAGTGGTCATAAGCGCAAATCACCGGGAAGTGATCATCAGCAAAATAGGCCAGAATTTCAACAGTTCTTGATAGAACAAATGGCTTCTTCATTGACCAAAGATCCAAGTTTTCAAGCAGCCTTAGCTGCCGCCATTTCGGGAAAATTCTTACAAAATAATCACACGGATAAATAAATGATAATATTAAACCAAACTTCATTATTGGTGAGTTGTTCAACTTGACACATTGAAATGTTTCAGAGAAAGACAGCCACCCACTAGGAGATGTTGTAAAATGTAAATACTGTTATTGTCTATTTGGGGAACAGTAGGTTGGACTAGGAAGTGCACGTGGGAATGGAATATTGATGGATGGGCTAATTTTCCATGGCAGCCTAAATTTGTTAGGTCTCAATTTGCGCCTCAGTCTCGGAAGATCAAGATTTTGGTGGCCTTAATTGTTGAATTTTGTCATTTCTGCAATTTGCTGAAATAAAGATTTTAAAATAGATTTCTTGTCCGTGGGTGCTTTTTGTAGACTATATATATATGCATATTTGGTATGTCTTTTAAGTTTTACTAACAGACTGACTTTATAAGATTAAACGCAAGAACATGCAATAATTTATACCATTATAGAATGAGATTTAAACTCATTTGTTATATGCTTTTTAAATTCTGTTCAATTCCACATTTTCCAGTAAAGTCAAGAAATTGAGGTTATGTTGAAGTCAAAAGAAGAAAAGACCACACGTGAAACTGAATGTCGATCTGATTCATTGAAGGAGGGAGAATTAGTTAGACCCTATAATGAAATTGTGAAAGGAGGAATTTTGGAAAGATAGTTTTCTTGAGCTAGATCAAAATAATTCAGGGTCATCGTGAGACTATAAATTAAAATGGGTCTGGTTTCTAAATGTTAACATCAGCCACTTGATGTCATCAGTATTCACAATCTATTGTTTCAAATTTTATATCCCACTTAAAAGGCAAGTAATTCTTTAAGCGGTGAAACAAGAAAATAGTAGTTTGTTGTAACACAAAAGTAAACTAGAAACCACACATAACATAACGTAGAGAAGTATCAGTCAACGACCATTCCGTAAGCTAGTCTTCAACTTTCAGTGGTTATGCATTTTCTTTTTCAAATGTAATTTCTTAACCTGGAACACTGGATTTGCCACATTGTTGTCCTGCCAACTTAATTTTCCCTTAAACCTACTCCGCATTAAGATCTTACTTGCACTCGTATTTACACCAACCAAATAAATACATGACACATATCTTCACAAACGCTTCACTAAACAATAGTTAATAAATACAAATTCCCACCTTGATTTATAACTTAACCATGGTAAATCAATAGAATCTGATGTAAACACCTAATGCGGGTAAGATTTTACCTCTACTTCACCTTGCCCATTTTTTTCCCCGCCCCATTACCAACCCTACTAGTTGCAAAGAGATCATTTGCAGAGAGATGTACACAGCAATGGCAAAAATAATAGGCAAGGTCATTTGTACACAAGCACTTGCCGCCCTTTCAACTGTATCGCAACCAAGGGTGCAAAGCCACCAAATCTACTAGAAGTATAAATTACATTGCACTACTACTTTGAACACATTTCACTACGTCGATAAATTGAAGTCATCAATAGCTCTTATAAGGCCCATCTCAGTTTCATCCTTGAGTTGTTGCTTCACTTCAGTCTTGGCTGCAAGGCCATCCTCTTTATCCGTTCCATCAGTTGCAGCAACACAATCATGAAATCTGAAGCAACTGATGAGATGGTCGTTTGTGATTCCAGCTACTTGCATGAATGAGTACACAACAGTAGGTCCAACTCCTCTGAATCCTCTTTTAACTAGGTCTTTACTTATCCCTTCAGCTTTTGACGTCTTCATTGGCACCTGCCGTGCATATCGAAACTGACTAACTATAGGCTTGTTGTTCACAAAACCCCATATGTATTTGTCGAAAGATCCAAGCTCATCGATTATCTGAGAGGATAAAGAGGACATATGGCATCAAAAATCATTCTCAAGTAACAACTCTAAAAGTACTACTGACTGACACTGACTGACACTAACTATCTATGTTGCTTGGTCGACAGGTGTGTATGGATTTTCCAGCATTTTTGGAGAATCCGACACGGGTGCGACAACATTTTTGGAGAGTCCAAACAACATAGCTTACAATTAAGGAGCCAGTTCAGGACTTTTCTTTGACACTATTATAAGGAACCAATTCATGACTCTCTTTGACGCTAATATTTTAATTACAAAAAATCGTGATTTAATACTTTAGCGTAGTTTTTAGATATGTAGATTCTATTTTAATGAAAATGTAGATTCTATGTCAAAAGATATAAAAAGCCTCAATCCAAATTTACAAAAAATATTAGATTGCTTGACCCTCATAATCGCGGGTATACACTTTCTAAATTTATGGATGGGGTGCACTCTAATAAAGTTTCTTTTCTCTTTCTCCTTTCAGAAGCTCTTTTGACATTTAATATGCCTACCCTCTAGAATGACACACATATTAAAGCTACAACTAATGCCTTATATTTCATAAGCACATCCTATCTGTAGTTTCTGACTTTCAAAACATATCACATGCAGCTGCCGATTATTTGAAAATTTTACACACAGTACAGAGACCATCAGTTTCCAGGGAAAGAATTGGCAACAACAAGACTTTCTGCTGAAGACAGCTGATACAATGAATGCAGACCAATTAACTTGGAAACTTTTGAGCTTTAAATAATTTGCTGATAAGAAGCAATTTCCCATCGTAGTCTTCTTTCATTACCTATAGAAGGTCCAAGAGCCTCCTTTTACTTTAATGTAAAGTTGACAGCCATCTTGGTGGAATATCTAAAGAACCGACAATTTGACTTGTGAAAAGTTGAAGGTTCAAGAGACAAGAACTGAGAAAGCGTCTACGTTTATGCTAACCAATACAATTTCTCCTAGCTGTACAAGGAAGCTTTTTCTTCTTCAAGACAAGGGACAACTAAATAAGAGAGAATTTGCACGTACCTTGCAGGTTTGGCGTGCATTTTCAATAATTGCTCGCAGCTTCACCTCTGATAAAAGAGTACTGGCAGGACTTCCTGGTGGTGCTATCTTCTTCTCATTTAGTTTGGAGACTGCAACTGGGTCAAAATTTTGGAAGACTTCTCTGCATAACAAATAGTTCAAATTGAAGCAGCAGCTTTTGTAAGGCAACCAGATATGAAATGATAACCCTTTTTCTGGAACTCCAGAGCACTGGTGCAGAGCTTAATGTACCTAAATGTATGTCTTTTACTGAGAATTGCTGGCCATGAGAGTTCAGCTAATGCAGTGCATAGACTGAGAAGTTCAAAGAGCTTCCTACAAATCGTAGTAACCCAAACTGAGAAGACCATCACATGGAAGTACCTTGTTTATTGCAAGCCACAAAAGAATAAGAAAATATAAAGTAGGAGTACTCACTTGTCATCATGGACTGGAACTCCCCATTCCTCGTCATGAAAAGCAGCATAGGATGGATCTTTTGGCAAAACGAAACCAATTAGCAGAGGGAACTAATAAGAATGTAACGTCTACATTATTACGATAATATATCCTGCAAATGGGATGACCATGGACCAATATAATGGAAAATACAAAAAACTGGATCAATAACAGAATCTATCACAAACAATGGACTAACTGCCAGTTGCGGACTTACTAGGATTAGCTATATGAGTCTTCTGTATCTTTTTCGCTGTGTTCAACCCATTTTACTTCACTACAAAATTATTATTTTTTAAGGTCAAAGTTGGGCTTCCCCAACAGTATAGATTATATAAATCTCACGCTTACCCATACACCGACATATACTACCAGAATAGGACTCCTGACAAATAATAAACCTATATGAATCCTTTGGTTAGAATCCACTACAAACATGGAAAATTCACCATGATCAACTAGGTCACACCCTTGGGGGCTTATATACTTGTTCTTGTTCTAGTATTAGGTATGGTTCCTAACACTTTCACCTTTCTTGATTGTATTCATCAGCTTTCCTGCCCAAAAGGAAAGTCGATAATTCTACAATGATTCTTCCCCTCATCAGGATACAGTTAATAGTGGATTTAATTTCCCTGATTCTAACATGGTTCACCTAGACCTTTTTTTTTTAAATACTATCATAGTTCTTCTATCTTTAAACTCAAAAATATCATCATTAGGAGTCATACGTAGTTTAAGTCTAATTAATAATTAGATAATATTTATTACTAATAGAATTTAAAGATTTTGAAATTCTTAGTATAGATCGAAGTATCTATATATCTAAATCTAACTGAGTACGTATAATAAGTGCAAAGAATATAGAACTATAGGACTAAATAAATGGAATTTATTAACATTCTCTGAAAAAGGTACAGTTCATAATCACACTGAAACCATTAAAGAACCCCCAATTGTGAACTGTACAGTGGTCAGAAGTTTATGGTTCTATTCAGCAATATTTTTGGTTTAAGTTGGGCACTGCCAAGAAGTCTAAAGGAAATTTTTGTCATATGGAGCAGTTTCAGAGTTGATAAGTCCATCAGAAGCACTTGCAAGATGATTTCCCAATGTATTATTTGGAGCATCTGGAAGGAAGGAGCTAGAGATGCTTTGAAGGAAGATCAACTACCACACACACATTAAAAGCTGGATGTTTACTGTATCTTTTTGCTTGGAGTTACCATTTTTTTGCAAGTAGTTCATTAGATCTCTTAAGACTTTCTAAACTCCTTGAGTAGTTAGCGTTTTTGCTTATCAGGAGACTTGCCTTTTTTGTGATCAATTGCATCCTCTGGATGATTAATTTAATGAAAGCTTACCTTAATTGATCAAAAAGAACCTCCAATAATAAGGTTTAGAAACAACTCGTTCATTTCAACAACAACAACAACAACAACATGCCTAGTGAAATCCCACATCGTGGGGTCTGGAGAGGATAGCGTGTACGCAGACCTTACCACTACCTTGGTAGGTAGAACGGTTGTTTCCGAGAGACCCTCGGCTCAAGACAGGCATATACACAAGCAAAAACAAGAACAAGAGCAAGAGAAAACAATCAGACACGGTCAAGAAATTTAAAGCAGTATGAAAATACTTGTATCAAAAGCGAATACGTAATGATAGCACATTTTGAAAAAAAAGTAACTAAACATAGCAACAGAAATCAAACTACAGGGGACTATATAGAAATACTACGCCTATTCATATGATATGCTAAGCGGACCTACAGTAAGAACACTACAACTACATGTAAGCGTAAGTAGGACTACGCTCGACTACCTACTACCCTAATCCGTGTCCAACACAACCCCTATCTAAAGTCATGTCCTCAGTCAGTTGCACTTGTGCCATATCCCGTCTAATCACCTTTCTCCAATATTTTTTCGGCCTACCTCTACCCATCTTGAACTCGTCCATAATCAATCTCTCACACCTACGTACTGGGGCATTTGTGTCTCTCCTCTGCACATACCCAAACCTATCTCATAATAGGTCATAGACTCAAAAACAACGGGAGAAGTGGCAAATGAGAATTCTTAACGAAGGGGCCAGAAAGCAGCTACGAATGCCACAAACACTAAACTAGATAGAGCTTTTCCACTGATGGTTGATAATACTTGGAAATAGTTATGTTGTCGAGAAGGACAGACTGGAACTTCTAAAAGGTTATGCATGGTCAATCACTTTAATCTCAAAATCAAGCACACGAATCCATCACTTCTCTGACCAAGTTCTAATAAAAGAACGAGAAAGAGGAATAAAAATAAGCAAAAGGGGAATGAATGTTAAATGAGATGCTGGTGATGTGTTTCAATAGAAGGATGCTAATGTAAAAACTATGCAATCGTCTCTACAAATATTTATCAAAAATAAACTGTACACATATTAATAAGGTTAAATAAGAGAAATAAATAACCCATCAGTGTAGTTTCATTGCACTGAATCCTCAACATCTATTATCTTCGTTTGACACATTTTATTCAATTACTCAGTAAATTGAGATTCTTTAACACCGAAGGTTCTTTCCTTTTTTGCTGATATACAAATTTCTAAACAGACTAAAATTCCTCATAGTAAATATTGGACTTAACATAAGCATATTCAGTACTATAAGAATTCATCGTAAACTGGCTTGCTTATGCAGACCTTCAACCTGTTGCATCCCTTTTTCTTTAGTCGGGTCTGAGACAGACAATGTGTGCAACAACAACATACCCAGTGTAATCCCACACAGTGGGGTCTGAGGAGTATGCAGACCTTACATCTACCTTTGTGGGGGTAGAGAGGTGGTTTCCGATAGACCCTCTGCTCAAAAGAACGTAGTCAATGCAGAAATTCAAAAAAATACGACAGCAAGATATCACAATAACAAAACAAAAAAACCAACACATAGAAATACACACATAAGACTATGGATCTACGTAAAATCTAAATAATACTACAAAGAAAAAGAGAAGAGGAGATAGAGAGGCTAGCCCCCTATCCCTCTCACACAGTGCAACAAAACTCAACTACCTACTAGCATTCTATCCTAATCCTTGATCTCCAAAAACACAATTTCACCATTCTTCCACATTGTCTGTTATAACAGAAAATGAAACTTAAGTGACTTCCTAAGGGCCTGAACAGGTGTATGCTATCAGAATTGATTTCACCTTCTTCCCATACTAGGTCAAGTGGCGTTTCTTCATTCCCTCAAGCAACACTGAGTATGGAATCAAATTCCAACCTCATGAACTCAAGAGAAAGGGAAAGTTTGGAAAGGGGATGCAATTAAATTCCAAGTTCAGGAATACAAGAAAAAGGATGGTAATTTCATACTAAGAACTGCCAAAGATGAGCATATTTGCTCAGATTAATTTGAGCTAGGCGGTAAAGGAAATAAAGCATATAAACTCTCAATTAGTAGATCTTTAATCTCTAGTTTCTCTTTAGTGCACCCATGAAAACCCTATTTGTATAGAAGATCCAAGTGTCTTTCGTAGAGAACCATACTTTTGTGTAGGTTCTCTACTTTTTTATATTCGGCTAGTATAGGGGGCTTTCTCATCATTTTTCTTTAATGACAATGGTGTTGGGGCCAACTTGCGGGGGTTTTCCCCATAATTAACTTTTACTTAGCCTTTATGTAAATAAAGAAATAATGGTCAATTAGTAACCAGATGGCTCATACCTTAAACCAACCATTATAGTAATGGCCTTAGTATCCAACTTATCCATTGTAAGAGATAGCATCGGGATATAATTAGGGATTCAACTCTTATAAAACATCAACTTAGAGGAGTAGATGTCCATGATAACTTATCAAAGGAAAAAGTTTATCCAAAATGTTATCCAATTATTAACCACACAATTCATAGCATTAATACTAGATTAGGCAAGGGAATAAAAGATGCATGTCGACAACCCAAAACATCATTTCCAATAGCAGAGATGGAAAAGCAATCAAGCTGGTATCCAACAGCCCGTAGCAGTATATAACCAGATGGTGGCAGGCCTTAATAATGACAGCTTGGAGGCACAAGGTAGTGGAATCACTCTCCATCTCTCGATAATATTGTGGTTACAGGTAGTGAGAGGACAGGAATTGTTGACCACTGATTACCCAATGGACCACTTAGAATAGACCGAATGGAAGGCGTTGGTGTCCATCGCCTACCCTAATGCTCCTGCTCCGGACCTTACTGCTGGCTTTGAACTTTCTTGCTTGCTATGTGCCAGCTAGCGGAATGCTTTACTTCGTTGTGTGAATAAGGTCTTAGTTTGTATGGACATTCTGGGCAGGCTGCAATAAGTTGCTAGTTGAAGGTTTAGACCAATCGCAATTTATTGAGATTTCCAAAATAGATGTAAACGCGAACACGTCCATCCCTCTTGAGCATTGGGATGATGTTCCGTACCTTCACTTAATTCACCGAACTCAGCTGAACCCAGAACTAGTTCAGTCCACCGTTTGTCGTCCCAATTAAGTAATGAAATCCAAGCCCTATCTACATTTGACATATTCATATTCTAGCAAAAGACCTAAACAATTCAATTTTCCACAATTATATAACAAATTTTACAATGCCTTTGCCTTATCAAAACACTGTAACTATACATATAAAGCAAATGAAATGCAACATTACATAAAGTAGACATACCAGTATTTGGGGTCACCCAAGCACACCTTTTCTTCATCACCGAAGCATCACCGGGAGTAGGACTAGGAGCCAAGCTCTCAGCATCACCAACAGGTTTTCCAATTTTCTCAGACTTAACCACTTTCGGGCTACATTGCTTCCTTCTGGCAGCTGTCGGGGTCACACTACCACGGCTCAATCTCCCCGTTGATGCTCGGCTATGAGAAGAATCCGTCGAAGCATCAGACGAACAAGACGCATTAAGCGACAAATTCGGCCTCATCATCAAAGACTTATGGTCCTGTTGTTGTCTCAAAATAGAAGGCACAGCTCCACATTTCTTCGACTTTGATTGTAGCAACGGATCAGCTCCCTGAAATTTCTTGCCCTTGGACTCTTCACTATCAGGTCCCTTCTTGTCCGTCTTGTTAGTAGTCTTAACGGGCTTTTCAACGGGCTTTCGTAATTCAACGGATCTGGCTTTGTTACCTGCCGGGCCGAGTACTGATCGGACTTCGGAATCAGCATTGTTCATCGATTTAACCCTTGGGCCTCCAGACATTAACTCGAAGAAAAACTAGTACAAGTGAGTTAGTAACATGAATTTCAAGTTTTTAACTGTGCTAGGGTTGAAGAGGTGTGGGGCATTGTAATTGTGTGGACGGGAAGGTACAGAATTAAAACCCTAGAGAGTGAGAGAGCACATTATCGGCGAGGAGAAGGAGGGGGGGGGTAGTGGTTAAATGAAAAAAATGTGACTGTCCGATCTGGGAAACCAACGGCGACTTGTTTAAGGATGTTTCTAGAGAGAGAATACTACGGCTCTTTCAGCGTGATTATCAAAAGTCACCACTTATCTTCCTAATACTATCAATTATGGACTCCGTTCCGTTTAACGTGGGATTTGTTGACTTGATACAAAATATTTATTGAGGCTTTGTTTTATTAAGTATATTTTCAAAAACTCACTTTGATTCTTACTATCTCATTCTCAAATTACTTGTCGTGATTCTCTTTTACATGTCATTTTAAAATATTAATTAATAGGAGTTTTTAACTATTTTACCCTTCATTGATATTTGAACGATCATAATATCATCCCATAATTGAGATGTTCGTAGATTTCAAAAATAATTACTCTAAGGGTAAAATAAGAAAAAAAATTAGTCTTGAACTTTTAAAACGATAAATAATCTGAGACAATTAATTTCAAAAATAACGACAAGTAATTTGAGATGGAGGGAGTAGCATTTCATGTAGTTACTTAATAATAAAAATAATTTTAAAAAAATAATAGATTTTTTTCGATTTGCTAAAATAGACAAATAAAAAATTCAGTATTTTATATACGGGATAATTAAAAAGAAACTGAGGAATTACCAAAAAAAAAAACGAGGACTGATGAATGAGGAGGGAGTATTACTCCCAATTTACTTTGTATTTTGTTTAAAGTGGGTGTTGTTATTATTAATTGAAGGGCAAATTTATTTTTTTGAACTAATATTCTTTGGAAGAATAGTTATAGAAGAATGTTATTTGACTGCGGATTTTAGAATAGCAAACAGGATATACCATCAAAGATGTGATGCATAGGTCCCCGGTTCGAGCCTTGTGTATGGAAAAATCTTTGATAGAAAACGCTTCCCCCGAATGGGAATATAGTCAGGCTCCAATGCGAGTGCCGGACACCGGGTGGGAAACAAAAGGATTTGCTAACTACTAACCTTAAAATAACTTTTTTGAAAAAAATAATCCCCTTGATTATTTTCATTAATTGAATGAGTATATATACAATTTACATATTTTCATAATAGGAGAATTATATTTCTATTCTACTTCTAAAACCTTATTCTACTTGTACACTAACTATATAATTATGATAATACAAATATTATGGTAAGTGTACAATACTAATTACACCACAACATTACCTAAACTAGGAGACTAAAACATAGACTACAACATAGACCATATACACGGTCAAATCTTCAATACCGAGACCAATATACCATAAATATACATAATATACATATGTATATTATGTATATTTAACATTTTTAATGAAACCATGATTGAACAAATTTGAAACAAAAAAGAATTGGCAAAAAGGTGGGGATTGCCAGCTTAAAACACAATTAATTAAGGATAAGCACGACTCTAATTGTGGAACTTAATTATTGCTCATCTATTACTGCAGAAAATGATAGAGGAACTTGATTTTGACATAAATTCTCTAGATTGAAGCTAACTTTTCAATTTATGATGGGTCGTGACAGTGGAGTGGCAGCTACATCTATTTCTTCTAAGTAAATTTTGTATGAGTATATTATATTTATACCGTGTCCCCTTAATCATTTCAGGTTTGGAAAACAATAACTTTCTCATTTTTTTTAAGGGCAAGGAAACCCCCTTCGACCCAAAAGGCAACAAAAAAAAGTGAAAAAAAACTCTTCTCGAATTTACAAGATGTCATTATTATCCCTTGTTGGGAGTAAAACTTTAAATTTTTCAATGCTATAATTAATTATTTTTCTTCAAAAATAAACTTCTTCATAAAATTGATCACATGTAACATCCATAAAGTATATATGAATATATTCATAAAGCGGGAAAGTTTTTACCTTTAGAAAGCAAAGGCAGAAGAGAAATCTCCTTGAATGAATACTGAATTTTAAAACAAAAATTCAATGATATGATTAGTTTTTCCTCAAAAATAAACTTCTTTATAAAATCAAATAACATCCGTATAAAATAAATCTTCTTCATGCTCCCTTGTTTGGAGTAAAACTTTAAGAATATGATTAATTTTTTCATTCAAAAAGAAACTTCTTCATAAAATCAAATAACATCCATACGAAAGTATGAATATACTTAGAGAGAGATTTACCTTGAGGAAGCAAAGGCTAAAGAGAGACCTTCTTGAATGAATACTGGATTTTAAAACAAAAATTTAATCTTGAACAACAGGTAGCATTTATTAGTGTAATAATCAGCATATTTTAAAGATGTTTCTCTTTAAATTAAAGAAAATTAATTAGATTGTTGTAATCCTCTGTATTAAGTATTACCGTATTTCAAATGTATGTTATCAGTATAATAATCTGCATTTATAAAAGATATCTCTCTTTAAAGGAAAAGAAAATTAATTGAATTGTTGTAATCTTTAAAGTTTCCCTACAAACAAGAGATAGTAATAACATATTGTAAAATCGGCAAGGATTTTTTGCATTTTTTGGTTGACTTTTGGGTAAAAGGGAGTTTGCTTTTCCATTCAAAAGGCGAAGGGAGTAAGGTGAAAATTACTCATTTTGTATCGAGGAATCCAACGGCCCGTTTGGACATGAAAATATATATATTTTTTTTTTCAAAATACTGTTTGGTTATTATTGGAATGATTTTTTTTTTGTTAGATTTTGAAGGAGTTTTTCAAGTGATTTTTTTAAACAAAACATCAACTTTTTTTCAAGTGATCAATTAATGCATGTTCAAATACAAATTTAACTTCCAAATAACATTTTAAAAATTCTTTTTTCAAGTCTCAAACAAATTTATGTTCAAATACCTATTAAGGTTTCATTTGTAGTCTTCCGATCCTTTTTGTTTTAAGGGGGAGGGGTTTGCAAAAGTAATTAAAATAACTTTATTTTTCATATCGAAACTTGTATAAATAGATGTTTGGACGTGCGATTTCATCTCTGATTCCATCTCATGAGATGGAATCACAAATCATCCAAAAAGGCATGATTTGAGATTCTAAATCATGATTTTAATTTTTTAAAATGTAAAAGTTGATTCATAGGTTTATATTTTATAAAAATAGATCCATAAAATCATGTTTACCAACAATTTATATCAAATATTAAAAGATCTACAAGTTGGTAGTATATTTATAACAAATTTACTCTTACCAACCATGTGAGATGATTATATTAAAGAGGAGTTACACTACAACTCGTGTTTTCCATTTTATTGAATTAAAGTTTGATCAATTGATATTATATTTTTTTTAAAGGTCTTCTAGCAGCGTATTAATTTTGTTATGAACTATGACTTGCTCATTTGGTAAAACTGTATAAGAATTGAGAAAGTTTTGATGGTTTTCACAACTTGTGGAATTTTATGTCTATTAGAAAAAATACAACTTAAAAAAATCAAATTGCATGTACAAACAAAACTTCAACTTCAACTTCAAATCATCATAATTTCATCTCATTATTTCAAATCATGTCCAAACGTCTCATTGAGTATCACTTGCCGGTAAGAGTCTAGAATCAAACTTTTGGATGGTAGTTGCTCGATGACACATTAAGAAACTGTGACATGATCATATCTTGATTTGGAAATTAGGTGTGAATTTCAACTAGTCTCTAGGTTTGAAGAATTATAAGTTAATAATGCTAATAATGTTATACATTAGTTAACCACAATTATATTAGACTGTTAGATTATATGAGGTCACTGTGGAGATGGGAAAAAAAGTTAGTAAATGAATGATGTGTAAGTTATAAATGGATGTTTTGACTTTTGAGTACAATTTTAGTTTCATGAATATTTTCACATTAAGATCATGAAAGGTAATGACATGAGTTTAGTTTAAACGGAGAGATTAGAATTTATATAAATTGATCTCAACTTGTTTCAGATTGATGCATTAATATTGTTGTAAGATCATTAAAGGTAAACAATAACAAAAAGCGTAGCACTGATTTATAAAAGAAGTTACCTTATAAGTCAAAAGATCAGAGACTAAAAAGCTAGTTAGTGAATTAAACAAGGCCTAAGAATTTACTTTTTCCGTTTCAAGATCTCGTCTCTCTCCTTGTATATAGTCTTTTTTTCCCTTTTGATCTCATCATTGACTCTGTATCTAATCTTACTTTTTTTACTTAGTAGACAAATTTGTGGAGTTCCTTTCCTTTTCATGCATATTTTTCCTTGATTGCATATTAAGAAATCTTTTATAGGAAAGCTGTAGCTGATCCTCCCTATGATGGAGCAAAAATATAGAATTGCTGGCACTTTGTATTTTTCCTAACAGAAGTAGTAAAAACCACGATTTCAATCCGATGAATAATATCTCTCCACATAGGGGCATATTTAATTTTATATTTACAGATTCAGGTGAACTCAATAACTTTTGTTTAAATTATATTTTTTTATTAAGAAATTTATAATTTTATATTTACAGATTCAGTGAACTCAATAGCTTCTGCTTAAATTCTATATTTTTATTAAGAAATTTACTTAATATATATAATAAATATTTAATTGAAAACTCAACTATTATTGTATAGAAACTTATAAATTTTAAATGAAACTTACACGGAGAAATTCGAATTAGTTAGGACCAATGCTACCGAGTTGTAACTAAAAACAAAAATAATAGTAAAAGACAAGGCAGGAACAAAGGGAAAACAGTGGGACCTACTTATCTAACACCCTTCACACATTCAAATCCAACGTCAGTTTCTGCTTTAGTTTTTAGCTATCCCAAAAAAATGTTGCAGAATTTTATGATACACTCAAATGGCTACTACTACTATACTACCCAAGTCGATTCCCCATTTTCTTACTACGCGACCTTATTTTGCTATAACACACGTCACAAATGTACCTTTCTTGATTAACAATCCATTGGACACCAGTTTTTCCGCCAAAAAATCAGGAAATTATCGTCCCAATTGCAAGAAGAAAAATCCATGGCTTGACCCTTTTGACTATGGTGATGATCCTGAAATGGAATATGGTTCACTTTTTGCTGATGGTAAACAAGATGAAGATCCAAGGCCACCTGATAATCCAGATAACCCGTACGGGTTCTTAAAATTTCCAATGGGATACTCTGTGGAAATTGCTTCATTGGGTTTGAAAATTAGAGGTGATGTGAGGAGATGTTGTTGTGTGATAGATGGAGGAGTTTATGAGAATTTGTTGTTTTTTCCAATAATTCAGATGATTAAGGATAGGTATCCTGGTGTACAAGTGGATATTCTTTCGACAGCTAGGGGAAAACAGACGTTTGAGCTGAACAAAAATGTGAGGTGGGCTAATGCATATGATTTGGATGATGATTTTCCTGAACCAGCAGAGTATACAGATATGGTTGGAATTCTTAAGGTTTGCCGCCATTCCATTAACACCAACAGATCATTATTTAAACAAGTTGTTCCATTCGAAGTCTGATTATTTAAACAAATTGTTCCATATTGCACCTTAAAATTAGAGAAACATCAAACATAATATGGCAACTTGGTCAGGTAGGAAGATTTACTTATAATTTACCTTATGAGTAACCTGAGTGTAAATATATATTACTCTGCCAGAACTTAAATTCTTTTCTTAGTTATGTTGCTAAACGATCTCGATGGCCCTAGTTTTAACTGCACCTATACTAATCTACTTTAAACTGTATTTTGACTTTATTTGCCGCGAAAAGGCTAGTAGTGCTCTCGATACCATCATACATTGAGTGCTCCAACGTCCATAGTGTGGATAAACTATTAACCATACGTTTGCAGATAATTCATAAGTTCAGCAAGCCTTGTTTGAAAAAAAATTGCTTACACTAACTTCAAGATGTTAATCAACTTTTTAAGTCAGCTATGGAGATAGAAAATTTACTGTCTGCATTTGAGCTTCAAGCTTCCTGCATTATAAAAGTGAGCAATAGTCATCTTTTTGGCTAAAAGTTATTTGCTCTAATGCATGGTTTATTGCAGAGTAGGTACTATGATATGATCTTGTCAACCAAATTGGCAGGGATTGGACATGCAGTATTTTTGTTTATGTCAACTGCCCGCGACAGAGTTAGCTACATTTACCCAAATGTGAATTCTGCAGGAGCAGGATTGTTTCTATCAGAAACTTTTACACCAGACAGCATGAATCTTTCCGAGGGCGGATATCATATGTAAGTAGATGTTCCAACTGATAGTTTGAATTTTTGATACAACTGAATATTCATTTCAGAATAGGGAGTTTAAAAAGTATAACAGTTTTACTTCGTCCAAGTTTGCATCATGTGTTTACAGACACACTTGTCTGATACAGGTACCGTCAGATGGTTGATTGGTTGGGCAGACCAGCTCGTAAAGTACCCCGGCAACCTTTACCCCCACTTAAAGTTTCAATCTCAAGAAAGATTAGGGAGGTTGTAGAGGCAAAATATAAGAATGCTGGTGCACAGAAAGGAAAATATATTGTGATTCATGGGATAAAATCAGATTCAAAGGCTTCTATGCAGTCAAGGGGTGATGCTGATAGCTTGCTCCCAATTGAGATATGGGCTAAGATAGCAGAAGAGATTAGGTAAGAACAATGTTTTATCCTTTGTCGGAAAGAGGGCTGACTACATGGTCATCTAATCTTTTGAGTTCTTGTTTTAGCTGATTATTCTTATTCGTCAAATGCTAGAAATATTGAGAGATGTAACTTATGGATTGTGAACTGTCATTTGATCAGGGGAGTCAAGCCAGTTTTTGTTATTCCGCATGAAAAAGAAAGAGAAGATGTGGAAGATGCAGTTGGTTTAGATGCTAGTATAGTGTTCATAACCACCCCTGGACAGGTTTGTTTTCTCAACCAAATCGTACTATCTGTTAAACATGGACTCTTTATATGGACTTGGACAATCATCACCCTACAAACTAGCTTTTGGGATTGAGTTAGGCCCAAAATCCATTCTTTAAATGGTATCAGAGCCAGACTCATTCCATTTCTTTATTCATAGATGTTTGACCCCCAAATTATATTATTCACGCTCCAGTTAACAAGGTCTGAGCGTGCGGGGGAGTGTTAAGAGTCCCACATCGGATATGAAAGGGAACATGTACTCCTTATATGGACTTGGACAATCCTCACCCTACAAGCTAGCGATATGGAAGGGAACATGGACTCCTTATATGGACTTGGACAATACACACCCTACAAGCTAGCTCTGATATCGTGTAAAAAATGGATCTTGGGCCTAACTCAACCCCAAAAGCTAGCTTGTAGGGTGAGTATTGTCCAAGTCCATATAAGGAGTCCATGTTCCCTTCCATATCCGATCTATTAATGACTAGATGCACCAATGTTTAGTTGTTGAACCATAAACTTAGAAATTGGTGAAGTTAGAGATATAATGGTAGCAATTTACCTCATGACCTAGTAGAGGGTATAGTCAAATGAAATAATCTGCTTTGGTAGCATGTTTACTGGCAACTTTATCTATACTCCGCTTTTTCACAAATTTCTCTGCCTTAGCTTGCTGCTCTTATTGATGACTCTGCTGGAGTGATAGCTACAAATACAGCTGCCATACAACTTGCTAATGCGCGTGGAAAGCCAAGGTAATGTCGTGTATTACAAGCTGTAGCTGGGAAAAAATTTGCACCTTTTGCTGTCTTAGTGGGGTGGTTGATTCACTAGTCTTTATTTACTATCGGTTTTGGTACACTTTTTGGGGTGTCTGCCGCCAAGTCTGAAACATGTTTTGGTTTTCTCTATGCAGTTTTGGGCTATTCTGCTCTGAGGATAAGGCCAGAAGCTTTGTTCCCAATGCAGAAGAAAAGAAATGTGCAACTATTTCATCAAAGACTGGAAAATTAGTAGATATCGATGTTGAAGCCGTGAAGAGCGCTGTCCAAATTTTCACCATGCCCCTAGCAATCTTCTAAATATTACCTCCTCCCCCTTCTCTTCCATATAGTAAGTACAGTTGTTATTCGACTTTCTTCTCATTGTAATTAACAGAAGTGTAAAGATCTTTTTTCTTTTTCTCAATCGCAAAGTCTTCAGTTCTCTCTCTCTCACACACACAAACACAAACACACAATCCAATATACACTAATGTAAGGAACAGTTTAGTTTCTGAAGTAGTGTCTTGTTCAGCCTCTGATTCCACAACTTTGTTTTGTAAGCGACTACATGCGTCCTCTCGACAAGAAGTAATCCAAACAAGAACTTGCATGTAGTGATCTGCAACATCCATTTAGAAATCATTTCTGCGGCCAGAAATTACCAGTCCTAAAAGCCACCCCTAAAAAAAGAAAAAAGAAAAAAGAAAAAAAGAGGTCCGAAATTATGCTGGTTAACTAATTTTCTGGGATAATGAAGAAAAAAGAACTATCCAGAAGTGATATCTTGCTATCTTGAGAACTAGTAAGTAATGTATATGAGTAGTTAATGATGTGTGATAAATATAACCAAGATATTACTTTCATGTTTTACCTTTCTTTTCTTACACTTAATAATACTTCAGATATTCGTGCTTGGTTCTATCATTTACTAAAAAAAAAAAAAAGGTGCGACATTCCTGACTTACTTTCACTGCATAGATGAGTAAGTTGTAATTGGTTGCAGTTAGGAGTGGCAGATTAACTGTTTGGACTGAGGGCGGGTCAATATTATTTGAATTAATAGATCGGCTAATACTCATCCCGCTCAAAACTTACATGGATTAAGATGAACGGGTCAAGATGGGCTAAATGATGGGTTATAACCCAACTTGCCCAACTTGACTCATTACTTTTACAAATTTCAAATTTACCTTCTGTGATGTTATTTTATTTTGTATGATATTTGATTTTTTCATATCTTTATTTTTAAAATACGAATAATATTTTAAAGTTTTTTTTTTTATAAATGCAAAATAAATATATAAAATAATGGGTGGGAGGGCAGGGGTAGTGGGGCGGGGGGCTGAGTAGTGAGGTAAGAAAAGTTTCTCATTTTTTATAAATTTTTTGTATAAGTAAAATAAATATATAAAGTAAAAAACTTCGGGTGGGATGGGGGGTGGGGATGGGATAAGCAAATTTTTTCTCATTTTTTCTAAAACGTTTATAAAAGTAAAATAAATATATAAAATAGAAAATTTGATGGTGGGGTGGGAGGACGGGGGTAGTGGGGTTGGGTGATGGGGTGGGAGGGTCGGGGGTAGTGGGGGTGGGTGATGGGTACGAAAAATTTTGCATTTTTAATAAAATTTTATATATAAGTAAAATAAATATATAAAATAAAATTTTCGGGGGTGGTGTGGGAGGGCGGGTGTAAGAAAATTTTTCATATTTTTAATAATTATTTTGTAAAAGTAAATAAATATAAAATAGAATTTTGAGGATGGGAGTAGGGCATGGAGTGGAGGGTAGAGATGACAGTGGATCTTGGACCCGGTGGATCTAGATCCGTTTTATAGGATATGGATCTTCAAAAGTTGGACCCGACGGATCCGAATCGGACCCGGGTCCGTTTCTGACGGATCGAATCTGGATCTGGATCTTGTATTTGAGATCTGTATCCGGTCCAGATCCGACCCGTGGATCCATTTTTTATTATAAATATCCATAACCTAGAATGTAATTTTATAAGTATTTTTAATTTTTTTTTCATAATTTATGTATTGGGTAAAAGGTTGAACCAGGATAAGACACAAGTCACATAACCATGTAATTTGTCTTTGAAGTTTCATTTCTTTTACCTATATGCTCTCTGTAGTTTCCCATATTTTCATTTCTATAAAAGAAAAAATTATCACTCTTCTTTAAATTTTTCCTTTCTTGAATCTGCTAGCCGTAAGCTTTAAGTATCTTTCTCTCATTTGTTTGATCAGCAAAAAAAAATTGGGACTTTTGATATATGACTGACATTATTTTATGTTGTTTAATGAAGTCAATCAGTAGAACTACAAATGGAGCATCCCTAAAGCCTCCAAAATTAGCTCAAAGTTGTAACCTGTTCAACATCACTAATGAAGTCAATCGTCTTTATTTTCTTGTGATGCTAAAACTTTGTTCAGTATTTTGGAAGAATTGTGTCATGTTTGTATAGGTTGATTGAATGAACTCAATCATTTTTCTCAATCAGATTGCATTTCATTTTGTCATAAAAGTTTCAACATGTGGGAATATTATTCAAGCCAAAAAAAAATTACATGTAGATCCAGATCCGATCCGTGGATCTGATGGATCCGTATTTGGATATGATTTTTATGGACCCGATGTATTTGGATCCAGGTATGAAAAATGGATCTGGATCTAGTAAGATCCGGTCCAGATCCGATCCGTTGTCATCCCTAATGGAGGGGGTAAGAAAAAATTTCATACTTTTTTATAATTTTTTTTATAAAAGTAAAAAGAATATGAAATAGAAATTTGAGGATGGGGTAGGGCATGGGGTGGGGGTGGGGGTGGCGGGGGGGTAAGAAAAATTTCATATTTTTAATAATTTTTATAAAAGTAACTTAAATATGAAATAGAAATTTGAGGATGGGGTGGGGGTGGAGGGTAGGTGGGGTTAGGCGGTAGGGGATAGGTAAGATTTTTTTATAAATTATTTATAAAAGTAAAAAAATATAAAATAGAAATTTGAGAATGGGGTAGTGTGGTAGGGTTGGAGGTGGGGTAGGTGGGGTTGAAGTTGGTAGGGGTGGTAGGGGGTGGAGTAGGCAAGGTAGGGGCAGAGATGTGAGGCTGGTTCAGTGCTTGGGTGGGGGTTGGTGTAGGGGAGGGGATAGAGTGGATGGATAATGTGGTGGGTGGTTGGGATGCGTTGGTTTACTTTTATTGTTCCAAAATAATAAAGGAATTTTTTAATTAATTATTTATAAATAAAAATTTTAATTTAGGGTGAAATCATTAAAATTGAGCATTTTCGTGAGTCAAGTTTGGACATCATCATGAGTTCATTTGAGTTGTTGATTTATGATGGGTCAACTTGGGCTAGCCCAAACCGACTCATCATCAAAATATCTCTTGTCCAAATTCATGAAATCTTGTGCGGATTGGACGAGTCATTTGAGTTTGGACTAATTTTGCCACCCCTAGTTGCAGTAAAAGTTAACAATCTATGAGCACCGTCATTAACAATCTAAATCTGCTACATTCCGTGATGTTTAATGTACTCCTATGCTTACCAATAACCCTCCATCTTTTCCCCGGCAATATGTTATAGACTGAACACTAGACCCCAACTCAAGATTAGTCTATTATGTGGGAGAGCCGAACTCAAATTTATGAACATATTAATATTTTTTTTAATCAATGAGGAATAATTGACATACAATAATCACCCTGCTTGAAGACCGACAACCTCATTAGTCACGGTTGACACCATTTCGTTGATCCAAGCCATCACTCCCCGAACCCATTTAGCCTAGTTGGTCATGATTGGTATCTCATTTTTCTTTTTTGGGTCCAATTGGCCACGGCTAGCACCCTTCCTTGTCCACCATTCCTTGCATTCTACGCCCACTACTATCAGGCCTTCACTCTGAGTTCGAGTCGCGATATCAAGCGTTGATCGCCCTGGCTTTTGATAGCAATTATTATAGACTGAATACTGAATAGGATAGCCTAACCCAAAAAGCTAATCTATCAGGTGAGAGAACGCACTCAACTATGAACTTATTAGTATTTCTCTTTTTAATCTATAAGGGACATTGTAATATTGCGCTGTTTCTTGGATTCGAATGGTTGCTTAGAATGGAAACCTCGGTGCCTTACGTCCGAATCCAACTTTTAAAAAAAAAAAAAACGATATGTTCGGTTTATATCGTCGAACGTATCGGATTATATCGGTTTTTTCAAGTGGGTCGGGTCGAGGAGTTTTTTATTTTTTTAAAAAAATTGAATTTTCAAAACTGAAATTGGCATTCAGCCCTACATTAACACAAAATTCGACGTTGAAATGTATTGTATATCATGAGATCTTGACTAAAGAAAAGAAAATTAGTAAATAATTTGGGGGAAAACACAAATTGATTAGAAAACAAACGTTTTTCTAAAAATTGGTGGCGCCAAACCGCCTTACGGCAGTTTGACAGGCCCCGTCTCGAAAAAATACGCAAAATCAAAAAATAAATCGGGTAAAACGGACATCCGAGCGCAGAGTTATGACCATTTAAAGTTTCACCAATTTACAACTATTTCCTCTCCCTACATTATGCTTCTGTGATATGTTAATCAAGTTCATGCCGCATTCGACTTCCATAAAAGCTTCATAGATTGCATTCAATGACTATGATTCAAGAGATAGTAGTAGCCTAAAATAAAAAATAAGAATAATTATATATTTAATTCGATTTTTTCGGTTCGGTCCGTATCCAAAATTAAAAAATTATTTTTTTAAAACCGAAAAAAAACCGAACCGAACAGCCGGTTCGATTTTTACGGTTCTCCGGATTTTTTGCCCACCCCTATATCCAATATCCTCATGGGTTTGGGCCGCCTGGTAGGTAGGGCTGACAATTTCACCCTAACCAGATGGTTATTCGATTCACCCGAACCGATTATATGGACGAAAATCCGACAAAACATGGATTTAATCGGATGACGGATCGGATTCGGGTGGACATACATCCAACCCACCACCCGACCCACCCATCCACCCATTATAAATTAATTATTTTCAATCAACCCCTCTTGTAGATCTTTTAATATTTGATATAAATAATTGATAAACATGATTGCTAATTATATCTACCAATTTATGGATCTATTTTTACAAAATATAAACTTGTGGTCAACTTTTACATTTAAAATTTGAAATTTCAAATCATGCCTTTTTGGATGATTTGGAATTTCATCTCATGAGATGAAATCACATGTCCAAACGATGATTTCATCTCATAAGATGAAATTGCATGTTCAAACGCTTAATAAATGCTATTTTTAATTTGACTGAATCATGCTAATCAAAATAACTTGAGTTAAGAAATATGTGGGTCGCTAACTCGTCCAAATTTAAACAGATTGAACAAATTATATTTTTATCTGCTAATTATACAACTATAAGTTTGATCAAGTAAAACGTACATTGAACAACATAAGAAAGAGAAAAAACAAATGTTGATCGTTTTCACATAAAAATATGAACTCACAGTACTAGGAGGATTGGTGATATTTATTTTATCTTAACAGTTGATATAATCAAATGCAACTTTGTGGGTTTACCAGACCCTGTCATTCTCGAATTAATCCGTACAATTCTCTACTTCCAATAAAATGAACAAAGTAAAGTTCATTTTTATGAAATTTGAACTGACATATTTATTAACTGTCATAAATTACCTACAAGACTTGAGTATCGACCAATTTTCATAAGTCTTCGTCGCTTCCATCCGCGAAGCACCCGATTCACCCGTGGATGATGAGTGGATCGGATGTGGATTAAAAAAAATAGGGTGATGGATGGGTCGGGTGATGGATGGATCGTTGGCGGGTGGAGGCGGATTGAGCTCCACCCAATTCACCTCCAATCCATTGCCAGCCCTACTGGTAGGTTGTTTGCGGTTATTGTTTTATGCTCAGTATTTTTCATTTTTGTTTTATGCTCAGTATTTTTTAAAGATAAACGAAAGTGAAGGAACTGAATCTTGCACCTATAAAGATGCGATTTAGGAACTCTACTTGTAAGCATTAAGCTCCAACTAAATCCTATTAAAAGGAACAAAAATCTTAATTTTGAATACTACCCAATAAAACAAATAAAGTTGTCTATTCCATAAATGAAATAAGTTTACATGAAATTTTAGAATAATTTTATAAAGTTTAGTGTCAGCAATCACTACTTTGCAATCACTACTTCGGTTTATCATCCAATCTTAATGCCTAAATGTGCTAGTGAATCAACTTTTAAGGGAAAAGCAAATATACTGGAAAATGAAAACATCATTATCATCCGTTGGGACTAAGTAACCAAAACATAAATAAAAACACCAATGAATCGACACATCAATCATTATCATCCGTTGGGACTAAGTAACCACAATTTTAGGGAGTATAAAAACAAAAATATCTAAATTACAAGCGCTTGCAAAGACATTAATAAAAAAAATGTACGACCATGATTGGGACTTAAAAAGGTGAAGTGGCTAATTGTTAAAAGCTTGGCCTTTAATTATATTAATTACTACTATTTTATTGTGTTCTAGTAGCATTACTGAATGAAAACTCGATTACTCCCTGAGCAAGATATAGGAAAACGCCAAGGGGGGACATTAAAAAAGAAGAGATTTAACCTTCCTCCACTTTAGACAATATAATCACACACAAAAAAAATAGTTGTATCAAACTAGTGTTCCATTCAGTTAACCACTTGTTCTTTTTTTTTTTCTGATGGAATTGTAGGATTGACACTAACAGTCTTTAAATACTTTTATAAATATTGTAATCATTTCTTATTTCATAAATACTTCTTTAATTAATCGTTTTTTGTTTAAACTTTAAAATATGGTAGTTGAGATTTTTACATGGTGACATTTTTTTAATTTAATTTTTTGACATGGAATTTACGGAATGGAAAAGTGCTAGCTGATGCGGGGAGTGACATGTCATGATATGATGCAGAGAATTTGAGCTTCTGTTATTTGTAATTTCTGAGCAATTCAGAATGTATGGCTCAATATCTTTGATGTAATAAAAATAGTTATATGACTTCACTAATGTTACAGTGATAAAAGTTTAATGATCATATGTGAAAGTAATCCGCAGCTTGTAACACAATCCTTAATTTTTTTTAGTCATGGTTGTTATCAGTCAGCTATTAGTATTATTAAATTATAAAGATGGCAATGAGGTCGTCGGAGTCTGGTATATATTCATATAAATACATAAATTAAAGCAACAAGTTGCACCTAGCTCTGACATAGCTCGGACTTTACAGAAATTAGAAGAAATTTGGAAAAGAGATTAAGAACAAGATTACATTAATCATACTACAAGGCTTTAGTGTCCAGCACATATTCTCCTTGAACATTGCAACTGCGTTGAAAAAGAATATGCTTTGCCAATGTGAATATTGTTTTATTTTACCTTATCATACCTTCAAGTTTTCGTCAATATACTTCAATATGTATTTCTTCTCATTGTTTAGAGAATTATATATAATCTAATAGAGAATCAATATTAGACAAATGGTCATTATGAGATACATATTCAACTTAGAACATGTAGATAATGTAGAATTAAACAACTTAAATCCTTCTGAATAAAAGGTGGAACATATAGTACTTCCATCATATTATCCCTCGTCATCACATATATAATTAATACTCTTTTTATTTTAATTGACATTCGGCTTTCGTAATTCGAATCAAAGCTATATTTACCTTGCATCTATCCTGTAACGTAACTTAGATCATTCTCGTCCTAGTAGGAAGATCAAAAAAGAAGAAGCTGGAAGAAAGAGAAATTTCATAAATTACAATTTGTTTACATCATGTTTGTTTTTTTGTTTGTTAAAAGGACAAAATAGTAAATAATTATGCATCATTGAAAAATAGTGAATCACTATGGACTAATATAATCTGCTGGTTCGGTAAGAGTTTATAGTTTTCTCAAAACTTTCTGAATATACATAGGAGTAGTTCTTAATTTGTCCGCCCCAAAAGCATTACTTATTAGCAAACGCAGGTTAAGTCATCATTTAATTAAATTGAACTCTAAATGATTCGATTAAAATGGATTAAATAAATAGTACTACTATTTATCTTTCACACACTCACTATATCTAATTAAAATCTAGTTAAAGTAATTAAATAATTAAGCTGTTTGGCGTGCTGCCGTGCTCGGACGTGAAGATATCTAAAAAACATTTATAGAAAAAACATGAGATCTCGATATCCCTCTAGCCTTCTACTTATAGGCTATTCCTATTACATCACATATATTCAATCTTGGAGTATTAGTAATTAGGGTTACATTATCCAAATGGAAATTAAAGATCTCAATATCGATAAACTACCCTACTAACCAAGTAGCTAGGTTTTCAGATTTCATGTGCCTAAAATGATACGTAAATCTTTGTTGCTAGGCGGCGGGTTATCATTCACATGAAGAAATAGTTTTCTAAGAAAAAAGTGTGCGTTCTTAGCCATCCAACACTTGTCACTTTTTACCCATGTCATCAACCATTAATTTTTTTAGCACAAAGGCAAAGCGCAAAATGCAAATGGTGATTAATTATATAGTACTAACTCCATTCCAATTTATGTGATATAGTTTAATTAGGTACGGAGTTTAAAAAATAAAAGAAGATTTTTGAATCTTGTGGTCTAAAATAAGTCAAAGATATTTGTATAGTTATAGATCGTTTCGTTAAGCGTAAAAGATAAAAATTAAAATTAAATTATTAAAAAATAAAAAAATATATCATTCTTTTTAATACGGACTAAAAAAAAGTGTATCACATGCCTTGGGACAAAGTTAATATTAAATAATATGTGATTTAATTATAATCTAAGGTACCTACAAATAGGCGCCCAGTAATCCTCCTCCACATGTTAGCCAACAAACCCTCCCCCTCGATCTGTTTGGCCACGATTCTCACCAACCCAAAACCCAATTATTG
The DNA here is from genome assembly GCA_029783415.1 of Anisodus acutangulus. NCBI lineage: Eukaryota > Viridiplantae > Streptophyta > Magnoliopsida > Solanales > Solanaceae > Anisodus > Anisodus acutangulus. Next base: position 6,999,727 of record CM056497.1, read on the forward strand.
ATCCAAGAAACTACTACTTTATTTCCACATCCAATGGGAAGGTACGTCCTACAGCTAACAAAAACTTCTTCATTAGCTCCCCACTTAATTAAGCATTGTTTTTATTCAAATTAATCATAATTAGTGCTACCCTTTCCCTTTTCTCGTTGCTTTTCTTTCATGCTATTCCCTTTTTTCTTGCCTTCCTTTCCTTTAAAATTATTTTATTTTATGAGTACTTGAAAAATGGAGGGACTATCAAAGATATGAATCAGAATTTCTTCATAACGAACCGTCCATCCAAAACGCCGAATTAATTCGGTAGAAATAGTACTCGCGCACGTCCCCCGGATCATAGACCTGCAACGTGAGTTCGAATCCTGGTGGGAGCAATTTGCTCTCTTCTAGGGTAGGACCTTGATATAAGTTGTTCTATTCTCAAACCCTGGTCATTCAGGCACATCCCGCGATTTACTGATAGTAATGTTGAGGGACCGGGACTACTATCTTCAGAAATAGTCTGGCGTAAATTTACTGGTAGTAATGTTGAGGGACCGGGACTACTATCTTTCAAATCTTTTTGACTGAATCGAGATTCACCGGTACCTAGTGGTAACGAAATTTTCAGCAGTCTACCGACCAAGGCAAATGTTTGTTCTTTTCTTTGGTCTTAGAAAGAAATTTGAAAGCTGATTACCAGGAAATGGAATCACTTACACGAAAAAGACAATTTCTTTCTATATTTAATTATACCATATCCGGTCCAATATCTCGCCATATAAGATCCATTAAAAGGAAAAGCAACAAGATATTGCTTACCAATAATTTCTCCATATCCAACATTTGAATCTGATACCTCTTGCTAAGTATAGAATATCTCATATCCTACCACATCGAATGGTATTCAAAAAGACAGTAGTATTAAAGAAGGAAATAACCTATTTCATAAGAAATAAAATTTTGAACCTAACTAAATCCGTTACCTTTGGCTTGATATCATGATAAAAAAAATGGATATCACTACTGATGTGGGACTCAACAATATTCATTTCCACCATCATCAAACACAAGATGACAATCTCATGGAGCAACAATTATTGGAACACCATCCAACTTACAAACTCCATCAATTGGATAATAAAGTATTAACTAGTAGATACATGCACCTCTTTACCTTTTTTGTATGAATAGACTGTTAATTAATCCAAGAAATTAAAGTAATGAAAGAATTTATTAACATCAATAGAGAAGAAATTAAAAAAGGTACTCCAAAACAGGCGATGGTGCCATGTCATCAGCAGGTCCACTTCTTTTATATTCACATGAAATAAAGGATCAAAGTATAGTACAAGCTGCAGGTATATATATGGGATGATAGAAGATCAAGTTTTAGCTCAACTGATATAGATAGTATCAAACATTCCCCACTCTACTGAGCTTTATAGGTGAATGTCGCTTAAAATCTCAGCTGAGAATTTGGTAGCTTATGATAATTATCATCTGCCTGAAGATTATAAGAAAACAGTAGTTGTTGTGAGGCAATACGATGAGGAAAGAGACAAGTTGGCTGTGGAAGAGTTGGAGGGACAGTGTGATTTCGGACAACGAGGGCAGCCATCGTTGTTCACTGACCTCATGGGTGACCCCATTAGTCGTATTCGCAATCTCCCCTTACATGTCATGCTGGTAATTAGTTACTTTCTTCGTTTCAATTTGGTGTCCTTGTTCAGAGTACGAGTACGATAATTTTAATAGCCACCCTTTTTTCCTTTGAATATAGGTTATTGCATGCAAGTGACTTACAATTCATGGTCATTTCTGTTAATGATATTGAACAGGTAGCTGCGTATGGAGAAGATAGAGAAATTGTTGGGATAATTAGAGGATGTATAAAGACTGTGACTAGAGGAAACAAAGGCTCAACTCCCTGTCCAGTTTATGTAAAGATTGCTTATATTCTTGGCCTGCGGGTTTCATCTCAGCACAGGTATACCATTTATGGCATTATTTCATTACCATCTCATCGTATTTTGCAGAAGAGTTTAAGTTATATACATCGATGTAAGTATTACTTACACTATCAGTATATCAGGTCACTCAAAATAATTTTTGCTATGGGTTTTTGCCGTAAATATTGTTAGACTATTAGAATCTATACTAAAAATCTTTAAGGATCTACACACACAAATGTGAAAACACAAAGCCAAAAGGATATGCTTTCCAATTATCCAAGTTCATATCTACGCAAAATGATGCTCTTGTAATTAACAGTATTTTATGAGAAATCATGTCGTTATCAGAACATATTCCTAATTGAATATGTTAAATATGCATGGGCCAAAGCACCTTTAATTTAACTTTACAAACATCAATGGGAGACTCCCGAAATGACTAGAACAATGCAAAAAATTGTCTCCTATTTTTTACCATATTTTAAAAACCTTTTAGTTGACTTTAAATTATACAAAGTCGCCCTCTTAACATGTTTTAATCTCCATCACACCTTTCTAACTATTCAATCTGTATTAATTATTTTTGTTGTTATATTTTCATGAACTTTAGGAGGCTTGGCATTGGAACAAAACTAGTTGAGAAATTAGAAGAATGGAGCAGAAGCAATGGAGCAAAATATGCTTATATGGCCACGGATAGCAACAACCAAGCTTCCATAAAACTATTCACATCCAAATGCAATTACGTCAAATTTCGCACACCATCAGTATTAGTACAGCCAGTTCACGCTCATTACAAGCCAATAGCATCCGACATTGCCATCGTTCGAGTTTCACCACAACTCTCCGAGTCATTCTATCGACGTATTTTTGCAAACTCGGAGTTTTTCCCCAAGGACATAAATCACATCCTAGACAACAAGCTTAATTTTGGTACTTTCATGGCCGTACCAAAGAAAACCCTCCTAAATTGGGACCCTAAAAGTGGATCTTTTCCACCAACTTTTGCTATACTTAGTGTTTGGAACACTAAAGATGTTTACAAGCTACAAGTGAGAGGTGTATCTTCGCTAAAATACGCTTGTTGCCTAGGAACTAGGGTTTTGGACTCTTGGATGCCATGGCTAAGGGTACCTTCGGTTCCTAATATTTTTAAGACTTTTGGGTTTTATTTGTTGTATGGAATTCACATGGAGGGAAAAGAAGGTCCCAGGCTCATGAAATCGCTTTGCAATTTTGCACACAACATGGGGAGAAATGATAGAGACTGTCGCTTGTTGGTGTCCGAAGTTGGGCTTGACGATCCTGTTAGAGAGGCAATCCCGCGATGGATCAAGTTTTCATGGGGAGATTTATGGTGCATGAAGAAACTTGAAATCAGTGAATCTCCGGATGATTGGGTGGAATCTCGAGTTTCTTCTTCATCAGTCATTTTCGTTGATCCGCGTGACTTCTAATTACATTTGCTAGGTTTGCATGGAGTTTTGGATAAGCTCAGCAATTGTATATTCCAACTCAAACTACAAAAAGAGAGAGAGAGGGGGGAAATTATTCTATCGAACTTTAACCAATTCAATGACTCTTCTGATTTAGTTTATGTGGAATTTTTTTTTTATTAATATATTCTAAAAGAATATTTATCTTTTTATATTTAAAAACAATATAATTTGAACTTTTTCATTTTACCCCTTAGTTGTTTGTTTTTATAATCACAAAAATCTCACAACGTACTATAAAAAATAAATTCTAAAAGTATTCCTTTCTCTTAAATAAATTTTCTAGTCAAATTACCTCTGCTAAATTGAAATAGAGAATGTAAGTGGAAAGAAGGCCTACTTCTACCTTCTAAGGGAAAATAGTGTTTTTAGTATATTTTCACACCTTATGATTTTGGCCACTATGACATCTAATTAAGGCATATGTTCTTGGAAATTTGCCTTTGGTGGGGTGCGTCCAACCATATTTAATGACTTAAACACAAGGGTTCCGCATGTTAGAGGCTTTGTCTCTTCACACGTGCATAATCTACTAAGTGAGTAGATGACCGTAGGGCCAAGGATCGTCAAATTTCGTTAAGAAATGAAAGAGATATTGATCCACGAAGTAAGGTGTTTGAGACATGAAAATATGGTGTGAGACAAATCTACCACATCGGTGGGAAAAGGAAGAATTGTTCTTTTTATAAGCCTAAAAATGGATAAGGGTTTGGGACCCCAAGGAGTAACCCATGTGTTTGAAGGAGGGAGGACTTAGGTGTGCTTGGGTTCGAGGCTAGCCCCATATCCGGGCCGGGCTCGGATCGTGGGCTACAGGCTTCTGATATTATCTTTTGGACCCCAATCTGTTTAGTATTTACAGTTTGGTCCCTAGAGTTTCAGGAATGCTGTCAGCAGCCAGAAACGGATTTGAGCTAGTCATTTCATGTTTGTTTTCTTCGTCAGAATCAACCTATTTGCTTTGTAGTGGTGATTAGTTGTTGTTTTATCTTGGGAGACTATTGCCCGCTAACGTAAAAATATATATGCGGGGCAATCTTGTCTTAAAGACAGAGAGTCATCTGTAACATCCCGTATTTTCGGGTAACGATTGAACATATAAACGTAGGAAAGTAGACCGGACTCCGGGAAGTTTATGTTGCACTCACGTATGCTAATAAGAAAATTAGTATGTAAAAGGACGTGATCCCGAAATAATTTTGGGTTTAATAAGTGTGATGACGAGGAGTATTAATAGAAATTGTGTGTCCCCAAAGAGTTTATAGACTAGTGTCATATTACAAGAATTATGACATTAAGTATAAGAAGGTTTTATAAGTCGCCGGAATTTAAGTGAATTGAGATCGAGAACTTAATTGTGTGTATAATTAATTAATTATGGGATTAATTAATTAAAAGGGGGACAACACTACGTGAAACATCACGTGTACTCTTATAAGTCACTGTGGGGTGACTAAGCCAAGGCAGTCGACCGATGAAAACTATGTAAGTCTCCATACCTTCATTCCCTTCTCTATTCTAAAAAAAACTTTCATCTCTTTCAATTCCTAATGTGAAACCTTTTCTTAAAGAAGAGACCTCTACACTTTAATCAGAAGGGGTAAAAATTCTCATCGATAACTCTATGAAATTCTCGGTCGAATTTGGGGATTTCCGTAAGCTTTCGCACAACCAAAAAGGGGGAAATTCATGGCATTTTGGACCTTGATTCCAGCAAAAATTGAGTCCTTATATAAGCATGCACACTCCGAAGTCAAGTGAGAGACCCATAGTTTCTGAAAGAGTTCTGGGAGTCAATTTTTGGGGGTCTTGTTTCTGCGGTTTCTGTTTATCGGAAGCTATTTTGGGCAAAAGGTTTTCGACGATTCTCGTCGCTATGTTTATCAGAGGTAATCTTTCTTGTTCCTAAAGTTTATACAATTACAGAACATGATTCTTCCCATTAGCTCTAAGATGATTATCGAAAATGCTAAGTTTGGGTTGGGTGTTGTCGGGACTGCTGTAATTATAAGGTATTGGAGTTGCATGTGAAATTGTTGTACTATTTTGGGGTATTATAGCAGTAACAATAGGGATTAAGAGGGCTGGGTGTTTTGCTACACACATAAGTTTCGATAGAAATGGGATATAGATTATACGCATACAAAGTGTTCGCTAGAATGTCTCAATGAATCTGTTTCTAGTATGTTGATTCGTTTATGACGTAAATCATTCATATGGTGTAGATAATCACTTATAAAGCTTACAAGGACCCGCAGAACTTAGATAATCTCGACAACAAGGTATGCAAGGCTCTTTCATTCTTTTGGCATAATTCTATGTGCGAAACATAACCTTCGTGTTGCTACATAAGTTACTCTACTCTTAGTAGTTAAGGATGATTAAGTCATCGACTCCTATGTTGAAAGAATATCCAAGCATGTTTTTAAGACCTTAATAAGGCACACCGGAAAAGATGTTGATGTTTCCAATGTTAACCAAAGGTGTATAGGATATTATGTCACTCCGAATGTTTTATTGTTATTCATCATTTCATTTGCATTGCATTCATATGTTACCCTGGACCACTTGTGCTATGCACATTACTATATGGTAAATATTATATATATAGGGGATATGGGGAAAGGGAAAGGCGTTATATACGCACACCACCTGCAACAGGTACAGACTATCACAAAAGAGCCTTAAGAGGCCAATATGATGTGATGATGTGATGTGATGTGATGCATGTGTGGCTTATTGGGACGGGTTGCACGATCTGCAACACTAACATATATTGGGACGGATTGCACGATCCGCAACACTAACACACACACACACATATATATATATATATATATATATATATATATATATATACCGCATTTGCATCATGCATACTGTCATTTACCAATATATGGTATGATGCTCGTAAAGGTTGTTATGGTAAGGAAGATGCCCGAAGAGGCTTATGTATATGTATATTGCATTCTGCATAACATTTAGGCAGGTGTATTAGGGCCCTCGGAGGCATTTACTGATGTTCAGTTGTTTCTGTTTCAGACTATGATATATCTCTGCTATGTTATTTCTTATGTCTGACATACTCAGTACATCAGTCGTACTGACGTCCCTTTTGTCAGGGGACACTGCGTTTTATGCGCGCAGGTTCATATTGAGAGAGTGACAGTTTGCCCTAGTAGGTTTCTGGTTCAACTAGTATTTGGAGCACTCTGTTCATTTCGGAGTTGTGGTTTGGTCGTGGTATGTTTTACTCTTTAGAGGCTTGTAGATAGGTGTCCTGTGGTTAGTTGTCATGTATGGCCTTGTCATCCTTGGTATATAAATATGTAAGTTGGGGCTTTTGGGTTGGAACGTTATATAATCTATCACGGCTCAGTCCGTGTTTAAATATGATTAAGGGTAGAGTGTATTTGTGGTGCCTGACGGGTAGGGTCCGGTTGCCCGTCGCGGTCCTCCGATTTGGGTCGTGACAAATTTCGTATCAGAGCATGTCTGTCCCTGGGAGTCTACAAGCCGTGTCTAGTAGAGTCTTGGTTATGGGTGTGTTGCGCGCCACACTTATAAGCAGGAGGCTACAGGGTATTTAGAATTGTTTCCATTCTTTCAAGTCATAGATTGTGCAGTAGAGCCGAGTCTTAGGAATTCGAGTTTAACTCATGCCTGTTACTGCTTCGGTAATGTCGATTACCAAGGAGACTTCGGTTAGTTCATATTCGTATCCAGTAAATGAGTGACTTCTACCAGACGATTAATACGCTAGAATGGCAGTATAATGTAAAAGAAATAAAAGGTTTCGAAATTATGAGTTGTCTCACTCATATACGGAAGAGATAATATATGCCTGTAAAACGGAATGTTTTCTCTTGTTAAAAAAAGGGGGGTGTTTTGTTTGGTCTTTTTTTTTAATCCTGTTGAAAATCTTAAAGTGTTAAATAACTATTGAGACCTTAGATATCCAAGGCCTTCACGAAACTAGTATTTTACCTCTGTTTGTTATTAAGGATATGATATGGTAAGTGTATTGATTTCCAAATGCTCATTAGTATGCTTAGTATCTTGTTCATACCCTTGTACACTAGGTTGAGGTCCGCAATTGATTCTATGTGATGTTTTATAGAATTCTATGATGCCTGAGGATGAGATGATATTCTGGTCCACTTTGTAAGTTAGGATTTGATATAGTTAATATTTGATGCTTATGTCTTAATCTTGATTTGTCTGCCAAATTGCTGAATAATATCAACACTAACATTTTGTATCTATTTGAACTGACTTTTGCCATGTTGAAGTTATTACCTGTTTGCACCCCATATTTAACTCAATCATATTCATGCAATAGTATGTATAGACTATGATTTGATGCTAGAACTGTCTAAGGGAGTAGAAGATCTTGATATATGATTTGAATAAGATATTGCTTAGGAAGAAATGTCTTGCCCTTGTCAAATTGTGCATTCATGCCTAGACTACTTGCTTAAGAGTATATATGTGTTTTCCTTTGTTCATGACTCATTTTGTGTAAGCATGTTGAGTATGTGTATGATGGAAAATTTCCCTAACCTTGTTGTGTTGCACTGTCCTGTTCTATTTTGGTATCTTGTTAAGGTATTAAGTTATTTTGAGTTAGTCATTTGCATATTGCTCGGTGCAACCCTGAAAGAAAAGTATTGCAGTTCTCCTTTCATGTTTTCAGTTTGATACATGTGATCTCTGTGTTGACTTGAGAGGTCTGCTGGATAGGCTTCATAAATTTGTCTGGTTGTGTATTGGATTAAATGAGATGTATATTGATGAGGTGGAATTGATATATGATAATTTGGTCTTAAATGCCTATATGTGTTGATTTGTGTCCATTGTTTGCCCTATTCTAGATGTAGCATAAATCAATGAATGATGGTTAAGGTTCCTTAGGATAATTCTGGAACTCTGTATGCTTGTATTTCTGTGTCTTTAATCCTGTCTAGGTGTATTTGAGTCTTTGTAAACATGAATATTGAGAAAGGATAACATGATCCAATATGACTCTGTTTGTCTATATTAACCACTTCAAAGCTATGTTGCCTGTCTTGGTCTCAAATACTATGTGCAGCCATATCCATTTGCATCAGTCCAGCTTTAAATAACATCAGATGTTTGGGTCAACATGAGCACCTTGCATATCTATTGAAGTCTGCTTTGCCTATGTTGAATATCCATGTTAAGAGTCTGAATGTTTAGCTTAGCTTGAGGTATGACTAGTTGCTCATCCTTTTTATGTAAAGCAAATGATGGGATTAATCATCAGTTGAAATGTTAATAAACATCCTGTTCACTTGAAAGTGTAATCTGAATCCTGATTGGGCAACCTAACAGTCCCTAGGGAGAATTCAGTCTAGCTTGTCTTATACCTGTTAAATACAGACTTCCAGTTTTGGTTTTGTCAACCTATTTGTTCCTCTCACTCACTATGTAGAAGTGTACTCATATGGTAATACATGCACTTAAACTCTGATGGACTCAGTTAAAGTATATAAACTTTAGTTTTTTTTTCTTAAAAAAATGCTTAACTTCATGCATAATTGAATTATCTTGTTGATCCATTTGGGGATTGTTAAGTCTAATCCAATTCTTAGAGTCAGTTAATATACATATATTAGGCCAGTTACTTTGTGCCATTAGTATGTCTGGTTGTTTGTCTAAACCTTTGTGTTGCCTGAACATTGTTCCACGTTTAAGTCATATAAGAGGCCAGTAATGATATGTTCTGATTTATCTCTGTTGTGTGGATATGAGATTTGTTGGATTGGTTTATTAAGGTCACTGGGGAGATATTAGATGCTTATGAATATTGCTTAAGCTGAGTTGTGAGTTTTTAAATATGAAAGACAAGAAATGAATAGTATGAATGAAACTATTGGGTGTTGTTGTTAGATTTTGTTCCTGTCACAACTGTTATAGCTTTATATTTGGCATGAACTCTACCATCTACTTTGGCTATGTAGTGACAAACCTAGTATGATCTTGCTAAGCTGTGGTTACCTGGTGCTGTCACTTTCATATTATACTTTAGACCTTTACTTTGCTATATGATTATTGAGGCCAAGAATGGAGGTGTCTGAGAGGACAATGTTGTTGCATTTCTGGATTTTGCACTCTAAATATAAAATGATGTTGCTTCTATTTTCTAAAATAGTGGCTGCACAATGAAATCATGTTGCTCCCTGTTATTTTAAAAGATGAATAGATACTACACTAGAGAGTAACATGGGCGGTTGTTAGATATTGAGCAGTTTGCTGCCATATATTTATTTTGGTTACTGCATATATTTGTTACCTTCTGAGGCATTTAGCAACCATGCTTGCTGTTATTTTGGCTACTGTTTTGCTGTCACTGGCTACTACTGTCCCTGCTACACTTTGATAAAAACTATTGCCATTTGTTGTTGTAATGTGTCACCTAAGGAGCTGCTATTTTTGCAACTCTATGAGGAACAAGTGCTACACTAAGAATAGATGTTTCACTTGAGATATTACACAAGCTGTTTGCTGCAACAGTGAGTATTATTGTCACCACACCTGCAGCTATTTCTTTTCTCTACTGCAAAAAGGATAGCTATTTAGTTGTTGTGCTGCACTTCAACTGCTACATTTCTTAAACCAAATGCTTACTTTAGCTACAACCTTGTGAGGAATTGTTTGCTACTACTTGAGGCCGATGTTTGATGCCATCTTATGATTCCTGCTTCATACTATTTGTGGTTGTCCACTTTCTCTGAATTGCTGTAGTTTGAGGTGGTAAATGTTGTTGTGTTTTAAAGCTGAAACCTGTTGTACTTTGAGACAATCTTAGGACTTGGAGACTGTTGTACCTTAGTCATTAACACCTCATTTTGGGTGTGACTTATTGCTAGATTTTGACCATTCTATTTTTGCCTGCTAGCTGTTGCATTGTATCCAGATGCTGCAATAGAAAGAAACAAATCTGTTGCTAGGTTTTGATGAGCTACTGCCCTTTCTTGTTAAGGATAAAATAGATACTACACTATGAGATAATAAAACAGTTGAAACATGATTAATTGCATTGATTTGTGTACTGTTTTAAATAAATGTGGTGCATATAAGACTCTAAACTAGATGTTAGGATCCTCTATCTTCTTTGCCTGTTGTTTGAATCTAAAGGATGTATAAGATATACTACAGACCCAGGCAAGAATCCATCACCCTAATAACTTTCTAATTACGCAATTAGCTAAGTGAAGATTGTTTCTCACAAGATTGCTAAATACTAGAATTGGAAGGTGTCACTATATGCTTATTCATTTTGTATGTGGAATGGTATATGTAATTGGCCCGAACTTGAGTCTATTCTTTGGAAGGGGTCGTAGATTAATATGCATCTTCTTACTGTTTAAATGATTATCTGAATTAATCCATGAGTGTCTCATCTTTTTTTTCTTTAAGTTGAAGTGACAAATTTGATATTTCCTCTCTTGCTTTTACTGCAATTGGTCAACTGTGTGTCCATCTTTTTGTGACAAGAATTAGATACGTCACACCAACATTCGAGGACGAATGTTTTTAAGGAGGAGAGAATGTAACATCCCGTATTTTTGGGTAACGATTGAACATATAAACGTGGGCAAGTAGACCAAACTCCGGGAAGTTTATGTTGCACTCACGTATGCTAATAAGGAAATTAGTATGTAAAATGACGTGATCCCAAAATAATTTTGGGTTTAATAAGTGCGATGACGGGGAGTATTAATAGAAATTATGTATCTCCGGAGAGGTTATAGACTAGTGTCATATTACAGGAATTATGACATTAAGTATAAGAAAGTTTTATAAGTCGCCGGGATTTAAGTGAATTGAGATCGGTAATTTAATTGTGTGTATAATTAATTAATTATGGGATTAATTAATTAAAAGGGGGACAACACTAGGTGAAACATCACGTGTACTCTTATAAGTCATTGTGGGATGACTAAGCTAAGGCAGTCGACCAATGGAAACTATGTACGTCTCCATACCTTCATTCTCTTCTCTATTCTCAAAAAAAAACTTTCATCTCTTTCAATTCCTCACGTGAAACCTTTTCTTAAAGAAGAGACATCTACACTTTAATCAGAAGGGGTAACAATTCTCATCGATAACTCTCTGAAATTCTCGATCGAATTTGGGGATTTTCGTAAGCTTTCGCACAACCAAAAAGGGGGAAATTCATGGTGTTTTGGACCTTGATTCCAACAAAAATCGAGTCCTTAGATAAGCCTGCACACTCCGAAGTCAAGCGAGAGACCCAGAGTTTCTGAAAGAGTTTTGGGAGTCGGTTTTTTGGGGTCCTGTTTCTGCGGTTTCTGCTTGTCGGAAGCTGTTTTGGGCAAAAGGTTTTCCGATGATTCTCGTCGTTATGTTTATCAGAGATAATCTTTCTTGTTCCTAAAGTTTATATAATTACAGAACATGATTCTTGCCATTAGCTTTAAGATGATTATCGAAAATGCTAAGTTTGGGTTGGGTGTTGTCGGGACTGCCGTAATTATAAGGTATTGGAGTTGCATGTGAAATTGATGTACTGTTTTGGGGTATTATAGTAGTAACAATAGGGATTAAGAGGGCTGGGTGTTTCGCTACACGCATAAGTTTCGATATAAATGGGATATAGATTCTACGCGTACAAAGTGTTCGCTAGAATATCTTAATGAATCTGTTTCTAGTATGTTGATTCGTTTATGACGTAAATCATTCATATGGTGTAGATAATCACTTATAAAGCTTACAAGGACCCGCATAACTTAGATAATCTCGACAACAAGGTATGCAAGGCTCTTTCATTCTTTTGGCATAATTCTATGTGCGAAACATAACCTTCGTGTTGCTACATAAGTTACTCTACTCTTAGTAGTTAAGGATGATCAAGTCATCGACTCCTATGTTGAAAGAATATCCAAGCATGTTTCCAAGACCTTAATAAGGCACACCGGAAAAGATGTTGATGTTTCCAATGTTAACCAAAGGTGTATAGGATATTATGTCACTCCGGATGTTTTATTGTTATTCATGCATTTCATTTGCATTGCATTCATATGTTACCCTGGACCACTTGTGCTATGCACATTACTATATGGTAAATATTATATATATATAGGGGATATGAGGAAAGGAAAAAGTATTATATATGCACACCACCTGCAGCTGGTACAGACTATCACAAAAGAGCCCTAAGAGGCCAATATGATATGATGATGTGATGTGATGATATGATACATGTGTGGCTTATTGGGACGGGTTGCACGATCCGCAACACTAACATATATTGGGACGGGTTGCACGATCCATAACACTAACATATATATATATATATATATATATATATATATATATATATATATATATATATATATATATATATATATACCGCATTTGCATCATGCATACTGTCATTTACTAATATATGGTATGATGCCCACAGAGGCTGTTATGGTAAGGAAGATGCCCGAAGAGGCTGATGTAGTATATGTATACTGCATTGTGCATAACATTTAGGCAGGTGTATTAGGGCCCTCAAAGGCATTTACTGATGTTCAGTTGTTTCTGTTTCAGACTATGATATATCTCTGCTATGTTATTTCTTATGTCTGACATACTCAAGATATCAGTCGTCTTGGACGTCCCTTTGCTCTGGGACGCCGCGTTTATGCCCACAAAGTTCATATTGAGAGAGTGACAGTTCGCCTAGTAGGTTCTTTGGTTCACCGTATTTGGAGCACTGCTCGCTTCGTTTCGGAGTTGCGGTCTGATCGTGGTATGTTTTACTCTTTAGAGGCTTGTAGTTAGGTGTCCTGTGGTTAGTTGTCATGTATGGCCTTGTCGGCCTTGATATATAAATGTGTAAGTTGGGGCTTTTGGGTTGGAACGTTATATAATCTATCACGACTCAATCCGTGTTTAAATATGAATAAGGGTGGAGTGTATTTGTGGTTCCTGGCGGGTAGGGTCCGGGTGCCCGTCGCGGCCCTCCGGGTTGAGTCGTGACATCATCTCTCAACTCAGCTTCAGTTGTAACAATTCAGATTTAGTGTTTTGGGTTATCAAGATTCAAGACTCAACAAGCTTGCGGCAATTATAATCTTAGCTGTTAGTTTATCCTTTCGAACATTTATAATATTTATTTACTTCATGTACTGCAATTATATCCAACATATGTAACCCATAATTAATTAAAATGTGGACCTTTGACCCTCTACTAAAAGATGGGGAATATGGTCGATAGAGAAAAAGAATAATATGGAATCACTAATGAGTCGTATGCAAGGAAAGGTTTATGGTCCCCTTCCCATTTGCACTCTATAAATAAATGTAATAGTTGTGGGGAAGAAAAAAGAGGGGCATTTCTAAAACTTTCGGCTGAATATGACCAAAGTCCCAACGGCGCTGGGATTAAAGAACAAAATTATACTAATCTTTTGTAAATGACAGCAGGAATCTAGCCAGGTGTTAGCTTTAGATCTTTGATCATCGCATATAATCATGAACTAAAAGGCTTCGTAGCTTAACAACTGTTCAAGCCTACTTTTTAATTTAGCACCATTCGAGAATCATGAGGACCACGTTGTACCGACGCACTTATTAAATACTGTACGATTTAATCATGCAATTTAACTGATCATAAAAAATTCTCACTCTATTTTTTAGGTTATTGTTCACACAAATTAATATGAAGAATTATCAATTGTTATAAGTCAATTTTATTTAGTAATGCAAAAATTATATATTTATCAGTATATAAAATATAAACTTCATACAAATACACGTACTTTTGTGGTCTCATATGAAATATGTAAGTCGTCTTTGATTGTGATAAATACCAGTTGCTAGATTAACTAACTTCTTTATCAATTTACACTCATAATATATAATTCAACGCGACGCACTACATGACTAAATCTTTGGATTTTCCGCTTTGAACTACTATTATATTAGTTTTACATATACTTTCTTACTTTGAAAATTGTGTTATAGCAATACGTTATTGTCTTAAAATTACATATTCAGTTTTATCATTTATGTCAGTTTGGATGACTAATCTGGTGTTCCTAGCTAATAAGATCTTAAATAGCCACTTGATCCGTCTAAAAATCATTCCCGTTGCCCGAGTAACTTCTCATTTAATTTCGGAAGCCTTTTCTACTATATGTTGTAAATATGGAACTGGATTTGGAAAAAAAATGAGTTGCTACCAAACTCGTCGTGCTTGCATGCATGAGACTTAAATAGACACAAAGACTTTACATGATTAATTCTGTTAATTAGATATACGTCCAAGAGCAGAGATGAATAATTAATTAATAATAAAAAAAGAATTAAAAAGAATACAAAAATATTTAAAGAATAGTTCCACTATAGTTTCAACTTTTTAAAAAATCATAAAAGTGGCGAGCTCATACTTGTGTACTCTCACAAAGTTTATTCTTAAAATTGAACTAGTAGTATATAAGACCACACTGTAAATGCTACTAAGTGAGAAAAAGAGAGTCCAACTTATAGGAGTTTGTTGTTTTCGCAACACCAATTACGGTAGATTTCTATTTATTATCTATTCTAGCATAAGGAAAGATAAGTAACTACTTATAGTTTGACTTGACACGAAGTTTAACAATAAAGAATTTTTTTTGAATTTTATGATCTAAAACAAATAAAAGAATATTTGTGTGGTTATAAATTATTTCGTTAAACGTAAAAAATAAAAATTTAAAATTAAATGATTATGAAATAAAAAAATATGTTATTTTTTTTGTGATTAACTAAAAAGGAAAGTGTTACCATCAATTGGTATCGAGGGAGTACGATATATGTAGTATCATTTATTCTCTCGTTAACAAAAAAGAAAATCCTAAACATGGTAAGAAATCAAGACACATAACATGAGTGGCATCAAATCTGTCAATTGACATCATATGGGGGTTGACCACGTGTAATGTTTTAAGTAAGTGCGTAGTGGTACGTATCTTAGGATATTTAGCCACAAAGGGCTGGCCAGTGGGTTGGGTTGGCCCGGACCCGATCCGACCCCGCCATGATCTACTCTAAAAAAACGGGCATGGTACTCGAATCTGGGATGGGACCTGGACTCATCCAGCCCCAGGCCCGCCCCCTTCCCCTTTGCAAAAAATGACATCCATATCCATTAATATTTATTTTAACCCTTAAATTAATATATTTATACTTTAACCCAATTTTTCAACTATAAATAACTCATTTTCTCTTCATCTTTCTCACAAATCTTCCTACAATCTCTTTAGTCTCTCAATCTACATCTCTACAAGTCTACGTTGCCTACTAAATATTATATTTTATTTGTTCATTTGTATAATTGTATCAAAGTTCAAAAATTAGGATTGAAGTTGACAAGTAGCATGAGGATCATTCATCGAGCAAAGTTTCAATTTTCAACCTCAATTACATGTCGACGTTACGTCGGCGTTTGGTACCTTCGTTCCTTCTTTAAATTATTATTGTTACTTTATTTTACTTATCGCACTTAATTTTATTATCTTTAATTATTTATTAGCATAAATAAAATGGAAGGATTAAGAGGTATGTTTAAGGTTAAGGGTAAGGGTACTGGTGCTTCTTCTAGTAGGGGTAACAAGGGCAGATGTACTTCTTCTAGTCATCTTATTCCTAGACAAGATGATTTGATTGATTACACTCATATAGATGAAACTGGATTTTTAATGATATACCATTAGACGATGAGATATATTCTGCAACTCAATCAGACTTTAATTTATAAGATAATCTAGATGACACACCTACTAGTGCACCTCAAACTGAAACTGGAACAGGAACACCTCATATTCCCCCTAGTATGAGACGAGGCCCCACACAATGAAAATTAAAATTTGATGCATGAGATTTTTTTGATAGGGACCAAGAGAATAAAGTAGTTAGATGCAAATTTTGTAAAAATATAAATTTAAAATGGGAAAAGACCAGGGTGGGAAGGGAGGTTTATTGAGACATGTACAAAGTTTTCACAAAGCTAGATGAGATGAATACGAGGCTACAAAGTCGGGTGCGCCAATGCGCTCTCAGTCGGGATAAGGTTCACATAGTGTCCCGGACCAAATACATGATCAAATTAACCCGACGACGGGGGGAATTGTTGGTCATAAATACGATAGACATAGAGATAGGGAAGCAATAACAAAATTAGTTACGGTGGAGGATTTGCCTTTTTCATTTCATTCATCTCCTGGTTTTATTCATTACATTAGAGATATGTATAATCATGCTTTTAACGATTTTCATAGATCAACTGTTAAGAGAGATATTTTTAAATTTGCACATGAATATCAACAATATTCACGTTATTCATTATATCATTTTCCTGGCAAAGTATCTATCACGTCTGATATAGGCCGTAGTACTAATGGTCATGATTATTTAACTGTAACATGTCATTGGATAAATTATAAATGGTCTATGCAAAAACGTATTTTAACATATAGATATATTGATGATAGACACACTGAAAATTTATTGCAGAAAATATTCAGAAATTTTTTCGAGTAACTAAAGAATTTTCTGGTATATATTATCTAATTATTTCAACTATATTATTTTATATAGCTCTAATATTTTTGTTGTTACTTAGTGAATATATGAAAAACCATCTTATAAGACACCTATTAAAAAAATATTTATCGTGTCGCACCCGATTTTGATCTGCAGGCTTCGCGACACGATGGATCGATCGCCTCTGAATTAGATAAAAATGCTTGTTTTGAGGAGTCGCCACCTAATTATTCTAAGGTGAATTAGAGCACCTAAATGTTAACTAAAAGCTGCAAAATAACTCCAATTTTGTGGTCTGTGAAACTAATGAAATTCTAAGTAAGAGTTCTTTATTATCCTAAAGGGAAGGGATTAGACATCCTTTAAAATCCGCTAACTTGCGATTATCCGATCAAACTCAGATTAACTAATGTACTAAGAAAATGCATATTTAAAAATATAAAATTAAAATGATGTTGCAAGTATTTAATGAAATGGTGCATTTGTACAAGTATACATTTGTATGGCATTAAAAATATTTGTAAAGCTGAAAAAAGTATGCATTTGAATGAAAATTGATAAAAGTGTACGCAAGGTGATTTTTATGGGCGATGAGCCTAAAATAGATAAACTAGCAATTTTCAATTTTAAAACTAACCGAGCCTAAGAATAAATGAACTAGCAATGGATTTCCAGTTTTAGACTACCCTATTAATTAATTTTATGTCTGCCTATTCTAAACATTTCAATAATTTCACGAGTACAATAATATTACAATACAGAATGAAATAAAGCTGAATTAAAGAAAGTAAAAACAACAACAAAATAAATAATCTCCAAGGGGTATTTGCCTTCTTTGACTTTATCCCTTACAGGCTGTCAAGAACAAACGGTTAGAAACAAATGAATATACATAACTTCAGATCCGTATCCAAAATAATAAATGTTTTGATTACGGAGGACTAGACTTAAATTTTGAAAAGATCATTACAATCACGTCGTGGCTGCGAACATATGACTCGTTGGTCATTTTAGTTGCCTTGCCTACCGAACATGTTGGTCTCTCGGGTGAAAAAGATTTAAGTTTCATCATTGCCCAGAAGTTTTATTTTCCATCTTTACAACTGTGGAGACCTAAAAAATCGACGGATATTTTTTCATCGGCCAAAATGCAGTATTAGTTAAAAACAATAAAACAGTAAAACAACAAGATACCCGTTGCACAGATGTTTAAATGCCAAAAACAATAAACTGGAAACAGAGAAACGAAAGAGAGAGAGAAAAAAGATGCGGCCTCGAATTCAATTTCATCAGCCTAATTGCGGTATTTAGTTAAAACAGTAAAATAAACCAAAACAGCAAAACTGAAATCGAGAAGCAATTCTCGAAAAGACGCGGCCTCGAATTCAATTTCATTTGCCTAAATGCAGTAACAAATCAGTAAAATAAACCGAAAACAGTAAACTAAAACCAAGAAGCAAATCCGCTCGAATTCAATTTCATTGGCCTAAATGCAGTATTAGTTAAAAACAGTAAAATAATACCGAAACAGAAATCAGTAAATTATCAAAAACAGCAAAAACTGAAACAAAGTATCAATTGCTGAAACAGAAAAAATGAAAAAACGAGCGGACTCGAATTCAATTTCATCGGCCTAAATGCAGTATTGGTTAAAAACAGTAAAACAGAAAGACAATCCGTGCACGGATGTTTAAATGCCAAAATAAACCAACAATTCACAAAAAAAATGTCCGACCCGAATTCTGAAATTTGACCCGACCCGGACTCAGAATCCAAATTTTTCTTGATTTTCAGATAGCCAACGACAAAACACTAAAACACAACATCTGGAAATTTATTCAATCCGGATCAGTGACCCGACCCGAATCGGATGTTTCAACCAGAATCGATTTTTCTCCAAATTTTAGATAAGCCACAACAAAATATCAAACACAAAAAATCTGGAAATTTACTCGAATCGGGTCGACCCGATCCGAATCGGATGTTTCAACCCGAATTGATTTCTTTCCAATTTTCAGATAACCAACAACAAGATATAAAACATAAAAAATCTGGGAATTTACTCGAATCGGGTCGACCCGAATTGGATGTTTCAACCCGAATCGATTTCTTTCCAATTTTCAGATAACCAACAAGAAGATATAAAACATAAATTCCGGAAAATTATACAAAATCGGGTCGACCCGACCCGGATCAGTGATCCGACCCGGAAATCCGACCTGACCCGGAATTCGGAAAAAACAGTGGCAAAAATTTCAGATTATTCAATATCAAAACCCCAATAATTTTAACTTATATTTTCG
The DNA here is from genome assembly GCA_029783415.1 of Anisodus acutangulus. Taxonomy (NCBI): domain Eukaryota; kingdom Viridiplantae; phylum Streptophyta; class Magnoliopsida; order Solanales; family Solanaceae; genus Anisodus; species Anisodus acutangulus. The sequence continues at coordinate 7,019,020 of CM056497.1, forward strand.
GACTCTTTAAGATGAAGAACACATGCAAAGAAGAATAAATACCTTTAAGAAGATTTCGGATTTCAAAACTTAACTACGAGATTTTCGGACCAAAAAACTGACCTTTTCTTCTCGATTTTGGGCCCCTTTTTTGATTTCTTTTTCGATTCGGACCGGACCCCAAAAACCCCAAAACCCCCTCAAAAATGAAGAACAACATGGGGTATTTATAGATGGCTTAACCCCCCAAGAACGAGTTTGAAACTCGAATAAAAGGTTAAAAACAATCTGATTTTGAAAGCGAATTTTGGGGGTATGGGTTGCGAATTTTCCGGGATAGGGGTATGGGATGATGGGTTGGTGGTGTCAGGGGCAGAGGGGGGTTGGTAGTGGCAGTGGGTGAGGTGACCGGCGTGTGGGGTACGGGTATGGGGGTTGCGGCGACTTGGGGGTTTGAGAGGGTTAGGGGTGTTAGGGTTTTGAGTTTTTTTAGGGGTTGTTTGGTTTTGGGGGAGAAATAAAGGGAATGGGTTTGGGCTTGTGGGTCGGCCGGTTGGGCCTGAGGCGGCGTGGCTGCGAAAATGGGGGTGGCCGATTGGGCTTGGGAAATAAAGGGGAAGGGAATAAGGGGTATTGGGCTTGGGGGGTTGGTTTGGTTAGGGAATTAGGAAATAAGAAATTAGGGCGTTGGGTTGGGGCGAAAATAAGAGAGGGGGAGTTGGGCCAATTGGGCATGGTCGGCTCGGTGTCCGACTGGGCTGAGTTAAAATGGGGGTGGCCTAATAGGCTGCCCCTTTTAAAATGGGTGTTTATGTTGGGTTGGAAAAATAAATGGGTTATGGGTTTAGAATACAAAAAAGGTTTTATTATATAAAAAGAAAGCTTGCAAAATTTATAAATTGTAAAGATGACAATATGATAAAAATATAATATTTGGGAAATGCTTGGTGCTAAAAATAAAATGCGATGCCGTTTTGCGAAAATAAAATAACATATAATATTAGGATAAAACTATGATTATGATATTAAAATGGAAATGACAAATAAAATGCAAATAATAATAAAATGATGATATATATACATATATATGCCTATATTTTAAAAATATTTAAAATTGCAAATAAAACCATAAAAGATGGGACAAAATTGGGTATCAACATATCGAATTAATTTTTTTTCTTCATATTCCCACTATTTATATTATTTGTGATGTATTAAATCCGACTATTAAAATAGACGGTTGTAAAACACTTATTGAAACTATTTATGATTGTATAGCAGTACTTCCACCTCCAACACTAAAAAATTCAAATGAACAACCACCTAAGGAACCAACTAAAAAGAAGTTTTGTCTAGCATACACGATGAATGCAAAAAAGTATATACGCATTACCAACAAGAAAGTGCTAGTAACCAACCGGCTTCCATACCACCATCATCATCATATTCTTCTTCTTCTTCTTCAATACAATCTCAAAAAAGACATGTTGTTTATGCGGCTAGTATTGAAAGCCTTAGACATAGAATGTTTAGTGGTACCACTACTAATCAAGTTAGCGAGTTTGATATTTTGTTTTGCAGGGTGTTGTACTGTACCAAACAGTTCTCAATGAAGAAGGACGTGAAGACTTGCTGAAATACTGGAGGGAGAATGAGAAGACATTTTCGACACTATCAAAGATGACCCGAGATGTGTTGAACATTCAAGCGTCTTTAATAGCGTCTGAAAACGCTTTTTCTACCGAAAGATTTCAAATAGGAGAGCACAAATATTAGCGGGAGACGGCTTAGAGATTGCAGTTTTATTTAGAGATTAGATAAGAGCGGAGCGTAGAAGGTGCGGTCAACCGGAGATCAACAAAGAAGACGACGAAAACTACAACGAAATCTTATCCAACGAAGGTGGAAGCGATGTCGAGCAATTTGACCAACAAATTTTAATTCCAACCGAAGAACCACAAGACATTGTGAAGAAACTAGAAAATGTGTATAAATATGTGATTTTTTTAATTGCAATTTTACTATGTTATTTGCAACTTTCAACACCACAAAGTTGCAATTTTGAAATTGTATTACAAAAAAAATCATATTTCTATTAAATAATATAAGAGGCACAAAAACAATCTTGAAATATTTTTATTATATTATCTTGTTTAATTATTAATGTGTTTATATAATTATTTTTAAAAATTAAGTGCAATTTTTTTTTTGAAAAACCCGATCCCGACCCGATAAGATCGGTCCTCTTTTCCGACGGGACCGGAAACGGGATGAGACATATGCGGATCCCGCCAGTCCCGCCGGAGGACCGGTCCCTCCCTCCCCGTCCCGCCGGTACCCGCCCCGAACCCAGCCCACCGGCCACTCCTAACACAGCCACAAACTAATTAAATCAAATCCGATTCGGATGAGACAGAATGAAGTGCTTATAAACCAAAAAATTATTCCTGAGAGATTCCTTTTTAGAGAGGAAGAGAGGAAAAAAAGTTCACCCTTGTGGCTTCTGTGCTAAAATGTCATGTCAACTTAAATAGAGGACTATCTTTTTTTGTGGTCCTATTATTCCCCCGTGGTAATACTTCAATTAGATAGAAGTTACTGATTATAAATTGCAATAATATATGTAGTTAAACTTTGTTAGGATAATTAGAGACACAATCTCTAATTATCTTCATTATATCCCATCATATTGATCTAATCATTCTAATTATATGATCTAATTACAATATGATTGATATGATTGGATATGGTCCCTAATTATCCTAACAAGCTTAATCTCATGATTACTTTGAATTAGTTTTATGCATTAACGGCATAAAAATATATATTGACATAATCAAATTATTTACAAGGTAACTACAACTCAATCTCTATAATAAGCGTTAGTTGGCAACATAGAAAAAAATGGTACTATTGATTACATGTTAGTATTTCTGGATAGTCATATCATTTACAAGGTAATTACAAGTCAATTTCTATATAAATAAAATTACATTAACAGGTTAAGTTGACCTGCTATAACACGTTATTAGTCTATTTTTATTGCTATCATATCTGTAGGAATATGTTCCTTGTCTTTAACTGATTATTATGTACAATATATATAGTGGTACATGACTACAAACTAGGTAACTAAATCTTCCTAATTACAATTGAAATATAAATTTACATAATATAAAAGATATACAAAATATGATAATATTCTAGCAATGGTAATATACAATATATGAAAATATTCTATCACACCCCCGCAGTCGAAGCGGGAGGTTCCCGTACATTGAGACTAACTCAGAAATCATCAAAAAGAATGCGCGGAAGTCCTTTAGTGAATATATCAGCAATCTGATACCTAGAAGGAACATGAAGGACACGAACTTGGCCAAGAGCCATTTTTTCACGTACAAAGTGAATATCCATCGCAATGTGTTTAGTGCATGTTGAATGGGGTTTTCGGAGAGATATATCGCACTGACATTATCACAGTAAACCAATGTAGCCTTGCAAATTGGGCAGTGAAGTTCCAACAAAAGGTTGTGTATCCAACAAGACTCAGAGACAACATTCGCGACTCCTCTGTGCTCGGCTTCGACACTGGATCGAGACAGATTAAGTTGTATTTTAGAAGACCAAGAAAGCAAATTATATCCGAGGAATACACAGTAACCTGACGTGGACTGACGAGTGCCCGGACAGCCACCTCAGTCAGCGTTAGAATAAGAGGTGAGATTAGAGAGTGTGGACTTGTACATGTGGAAGCCGAAGTGAAGAGTACCTTGTACATAACGTAAAATATGTTTGAGCGCATTCATATGTGCATCTGTCGGGGTGTGCATATGTACGCATATTTATTGCACGACATATGATATATCTTGTCTCATGAAAGTGGGATATTGTAATGCTCCTGCTAAACTGTGATAGTGAGTCAGGTCGACATACAAGGAACCCGAAGAGGCACTAAGTTTGGAATTAGTGTCCACCGGCGTGTGGGCCGGTTTGCAATACGGCATGCTTGCTCTATCAAGGATCTCTCTGCGTACTTCCTTTGACAAAGAAATAAGCCACATGCATGTCTCATAACAGCAATGCCCAAAAAATAGCTTAGGTGGCCCAAATCCTTCGTAGGAAACTCAAAGGCAATGAGTGACATGATGGATAGACAAAGTGCATCAGAAGATATAGTGAGGATGATATCATCAACATATAATATGATGTAAGCAATGTCATTACCCTTGTTATAGATGAACAGTGAATTATTAGATCTGCTATATGAAAAAACGATAGAGGATACAAAGTCAGCAAACCGTTGGTACCATGCACGAGGAGCATGTTTCAGTCCATAGAGTGATTTCTTTAAAAGACACACATAATCTGGATGAACTGGATCCCTGAATCCCATAGGTTGATGCATATATACGATTTCATGAGGTCCACATGCAAGAAAGCATTTTTGACGTCAAACTGATGAATGGGCCAAGATTTGAACAAAGCAATATTGAGAACAATCCGACTAGTTTCCAGTTTTATTACTGGGCTGAAAGTTTCAGCACAATCCACTCCTACCTGTTGAGACCTACCATCACATACAAGACGGGCCTTATGCCTCTCAAAAGAACCATTAGATTTATTTTATATAAAAAAATCCATGTAGAACGAATAATATTAGCATCAGGAGGATGAGGTACTAGATCCCACGTCTTATTTTTAATAAGAGCATTATATTCATCAATCATTGTAGTTTTCCAATTAGAATCGGACAAGACGTCTTTCGGATTACGAGGGACAGAGGAAGGGGCAACCGAAGTAGACAAGTTAAATAGTCATTTGGATTTGAAAATGTCGTGCATAGCATGGGGTTCCATTGTCCGTCGGGGTGCCGCTGGAGGTTGAATGGGATTGGGAGGTGGTGGCTGAGACGTGACAGCGGGACTGGGAATAGGACTAGGAGTAGGAGGTGTTGTCGAGACTGGGCAGTGGTGTCGGGAAGAGCGATGGCTGACTAGAGGCAGCTGAGATGGAAGGTCGTGATAGGCTATTCCGAAGCTCGACTGGCCGAGAGGAAGCTGAGACAGAAGGTCGTGATGGGCTAGTTCGAGGCTTGCAGGGATGGGTGGACTTCCCGCCTCGGGACAAGAGTGGTGGAGTCGATTGCCGATGATGGTGATGATTGATTTTGCAAGTGATGGATTAGAATGGGATTTAGACCATCATTTAGGAAGTCATAGGAATTTGGAGGTGGAGAATTGAGTTTGGCAAAGGGGAATTGGGACTCATCGAATATGACATGCCTAGAAATAATTATTTTTCGAATTGATAATTCGTAACAATTGTAACCTCTATGATTGAGGGTAACCAAGAAAGACACATGAGGATGACCGAGGTTGCAATTTGTTGATTTGAATGGAGGGATGGAGGGGGTAGCATAGACATCCGAAAGTTCGTAAATGCTTATAGGAAGGATCCCAGAGATAGAGAACTTGAGTCGGTGACTTGTGTTTGAGAGACTTGTTTGGGAGAATGTTCAAGAGATAGGTTGTCATTGAGTGTTCGTAATGCTAAAAATAGGGGGATAGAGGCGTAGACAAGGAGGGCACGAATTAAGTTGTTTATGGTTCTAATTTTCCGTTCGTCTTTTCCATTTTGTGGAGAGGTATATGGACAGGAAAAATGAAAAACAAGGCTGTATTTGGTGCAGAATAGTTGAATTGTTGATTATCGAATTCTCTTTCATCGTCACATTGAAAACATTTGATATTCTTTTCAAATTGTGTCTTTATGAAAGCACTAAAGGACGAAAAAATATAATATACTTGAGACTTATTATCAATGGGAAAAGTCCATAGAAAGTTGGAATAATCATCCAAAAATAACACATAATATCGATGCCCGGCCATACTTAAAATAAGAGAAGTCCATAAATCACTATGTATTATATCAAATGGCATTAAAGTACAGGTGGATGAAGAATAAAATGGCAATTTGACATGTTTCCCAAAAAGATAAGATTCACAGATATGAGTAGTAGAGACATGTTTGCACTGAATAAATTTATTTTTGCTAAGAGAGCGTAAAACAGAATCTCCCCGATGTCCTAATCTATTATGTCATAAAGAAGATGAAAGAGCTACAAAGGTTGATTAAGAGGAGACTAGATGGCTGACGGTGGTGGTGATAAGATAAAGGTCTCTAGTGCTGTCACGTCTCATTATTCGCGTCTTTATCATAAGGTCATTCACATAAAAACAAAAAGGATCAAATTCAAGGGAAACATTATTATCGGTTGTGAAACGACGCACATAGATTAGATTTTTTATGATTTCGTGGAATGAAGGACATTATTTAAGACTAACAATGAATATGGTGGGGAGAGGGATGAGTGTCCATAACCTCGAATGGGAATGTCTTATCCACTACCAACAATAATATTTTGATTTAAATTGCTCATATTGAAATAAGATGTGAGAGTATCTTGGGATGCCTTCATATGAGATATGACACCAGTATCCATGTACCAACCGTCGTCTAGTGCATTGAGATACATCGTGTTCATAGCCGCCTCAATATCTGTCGGTGCGTAGGTTGAAGGAGGAGAGACCCTGCATTGTATTCCGGCTGCGGATGTGCGCCGATGATGTATGGCTGGGGATATCGGACCGAATGTGAGGCCCATGACGATGTCAGATAGGAACATGGTGGAGCATCCCAAGCTGGTGGGGCCCACACAACCCATGGTGGGGGCTGCTGCCACTGATGTTACCATGGCGGGTGGCTGCCGGCGGGGGATGCCCTCTGCCGCCGCTGCCACTGCTTCTGGTTCGGCCACCGCAACTTCGACCAAAATTTTGCCCTTGTTGTTGGTCCGGGATTGTGAGCCACGTTTTGGATTGTTGGCTTGTCGGTGTGGCGTGAATGAGGCCGATCCCCTTAGGTTGGCAATTGGTCCACCGATGGTCACGAGGACGACGTCGGCGGTGATTGCGTTGGCTGCAACCCACTTGGTTTTTCATATTTCTTCAAGGATAAGTCTCGAACGGGCCTCATAGAATAGAGGCAATGTCATGCTTTGTTGGAGGATGGTAGCGACGCTGTCATACGATTCATTCAAACCCGCAATGGGTTGCATCACCAATCATTGATTGGTGACCGGTGCACCGACGTTGGAGAGTTGATCGGCAACCATCTTAATTCTTAAGCTCTTAGCAATAGGTTGACGCATTGGGAAAATCATCCTGCTGAATATCCTTGAATTGATTTTCGAAATACAAGGCACATTGTGTCTTGTTTATTGTGAAAGATACTTTCCAACCGCTCCCAAGTTTGTTGTGCAGTAGCGTCGGTTTCAATGATTGTATGCAATAGATCGTTCGAGATTGTGCCGTAGATCCATTGTAGAACAACATTATCTAAATGTGACCAAAGTTCGTCATCATGTCTCTCCAGGGGTTCGGCAGTGGGTTTGGATTTTGGAGGGATGATGTGATCGATGACTTTGTATACACGACAATGGATCTTAAACAGTTCCGCCCAAGAGGAATACTGAACTTTTTCCATCTCAACAGTTATGAGAATGAAATTCTTGATGTTGTTGACTGCAATAGCGGGATGAAATTTAGGTTGTTCATCCATTGAAAATTGGGAAAGAAGAGGGGAGGAGAATTTTCGAGAATTGGAAGAAAAAAAAAGGGAGGACGACGGATGGAGGTCGGCCGAGAGATTGGGCGATGACTTGGGGAGAAAAGAAATTAGTTTTTGACTTCTGATACCATATACGAATATGTTTCTTGTCTTTCATTGATTATTATGTACAATATATATAGTGGTACATGGCTACAAACTAGGTAACTAAATCTTCCTAATTACAATTTGTACATTCCGTCTCTATATTAATATCTCTCTAAATTGTAGAAAGTGGTTCGGTTGACATGCAGGACATGGAAATGAAACTGGAGGCTATAAGGGAGAAAATAAACCAATTTCCCATTAAAGATGTTTTTAATTTGGATGAAACAGGTATGTTTTACAGGTTACAAGCTGATCATTCTCTTGCAACCAAGCAACTTGAGGGAAGAAAGCAAGACAAAGAGAGGCTTACAATTGTTATTTGTTGCAACGAGGATGGTTCGGAAAAAATTCCTTTATGGATTATTGAAAAATATGCAAAGCCACGTTGCTTCAAAAATATCAACATGAGCAGCATCAATTGTCATTATCGTGCCAACAAGAGGGCATGGATGACTAGTGTGCTTTTTTATGAATATGTTCGTTGGTTTGATCACAAAATGAATGGCAGAAGAATCTTGTTGATGGTTGACAATTGTCCAGCCCATCCAAAAAATATTGAAGGGTTACGGAATGTTGAGTTATTTTTTTTGCCATCTAACATGACATCAAAGATTCAACCATGTGATGCGGGAATAATTAGAGCTTTCAAGATGCACTATCGTAGGAGATTCTACAAAAATCTACTGGAAGGTCATGAGTTGGGGCTACCTAATCCTGAAAAGATTAATGTTTTAGATGCCATCAATTTTGCAGTCTCCGCTTGGACAACCAATGTTTCTCAAGTGTCAATAGCAAATTGCTTTCGGCACTGCAAAATCCGTTCAAATGAAGAAATCTCAAGTGAGACAAACTTTGAAGAAAGCCTACATGAGCTTGAGAATATGATCAAGGATGTTGGTTATCGCAATGAAATGGACGTCAACAAATTGGTGGACTATCCGGGTGAAAATGATGAATGTTCAATGGTTCAAAGTTTAGAGGAAATTGTTGCTGATATTATTGAAGATCCTACTAATGATGAAGCTGAAGATGATTCAATACCGTTGGAACCATCCACGAGAAAGGAGGCTTTGAGCGCGACAACAACTCTTTAAAATTTTTGTTGCGGCTAGAGAACTTCGACAGGAACTCTTGGCTGCAATTAAAAAAGTTAGGGATGAAATCCAATTAGATTTAAATTTTAAGAAAAATCAAGTAACAATAGATTCATATTTTAGCAAATTACCATAATATTTATAATTGTAATATTTATGAATTATTAATTTAGAGTTTTAATGGGACCTAATATTTATAAAGGGATTTTCCGAAAAATTATTATCTTATTATCTTATCGAATTTGATGATTTTTTACAAAGGCCCAAGTCGGAACCGGAAGATTTTATTATTTTAGAGAGTTTATTAATTTATAGAGTATTAATTTATAGAGGTTTTACTGTATATGAAAATATTCTATCAATATCAATATTGATGTGAAGAGTTAATATTGTTGTAGGCTAACATAATCTGATAATGTAAAATATTATAGGTCAGTAGACAAACTATATAAGATGAACTTATATATACACTATATTAGATTTTTCTATTGTTGGGGTTCGACTTCTCAGTCGTTGGGAGGTTAGCTACGAGCATATTCGTGACGGACGTGTATCCATTGCTAATCCTCCGTTGCTAAACTGGTTTAGCGATGGAATCTGGCTATCGCGAATTGCTGTTTTTTTCCCGCATTGTATAGGATTACCTTTACCTCTTATATAAATCCACTTTTCAATAATTAGAATTACGTGTATAAATATATTTTTCGAGTGATTTGATAATGTAATTTTTCTGGTATATCTATGTTAATTTATGATTGCTATCTTTTTGTTACTTTTCCCTTTTATTTTAACCATCCCTATTTTCCCGTTAACAAAGGTGGGAAAAAACAAGAAGAAGCCGAACGTTGTAACTGTTGTCCCAAATAAGTCGTTATAAAAAAATTCGTTCAAAGTTTCTTCCCTATTTGGTACACCGCAAATAGTTCTTCCCTTTTTCCCTCACTTTCCTCCTCCCTCCCAATAGCTATTCTTTGCTAATTCTCCGGCATTTTAAATTCATTTCGTTAATTAGAATCGTCAAGATTAATCAACGTTCAAGTAAGTTCCATTTTTTAGCCTTCTCTGTCAATCTTCTTAACAACAACAATAATTAAAAGGTTATAAATTAATCTCTTTTGGAAAACAATCTGAGGGCATGTTGCATTTGCCCCATTTTTTCGGTTCAATTTGGTGATGATCGTCGTTTGTTTCTGTTTCATAGAGAGATATTAAAATAAGGTTCGTGCACAAACAGAGATTGTCGTACAATTGCCTTAAAAAACATCAAATTTCAAGAAATTGTAGTACTATTTTGAATTTTTAATGTTGTCTTGTTGCGCATGCATGCATGCATAACGAGTTTTGAGACTATATTTCTCGTTGCAATTAATTATCTAGCTATCTGTTTCTTCCTCCTCACATTCTGTTTTAATTTTTTGGTCACAAAATTCTGAAATTTCTAGGTGTTGTGTTTCATTTTTTTTGGAACAATTAATATTATGGGAGGGTTAGTTACCGATTTAAATATTGTCGGTTGCTTCACAATGACAAGTACAATATACTGATACCTTATTTGTATCAAATTAAAGTGCAGTTAAAACATAAGCATGTGATGTGGCCATATGCCTGATGTTTTGATGAAATCCTCCAGTACTCTCTATGCAAGCGATTTAATACAATGTTTGGTAATTACAAGTCACAGCTTATTGGAGGACAGAAAGAAAAGTTTGTAAGGTATGCCTTTAATTCAAGCATTTCTTTCCCTATCTGTATATGCACATATTTCTTCTCGGTTCAGTCTATCTCCCTGCCAGTTACAGAGTACAGAATATAGCCACTTCTTTACAGTTTGAACTACTACCTATGCATTTGCAAAATTAGATCGCTCCGACAAGGTAGAGGACCATGAGCGGAACTAGGGGGCTCAAGGGGGTTCATCCAAAGCCTAAAAATAACACTGTATATATAAGTTTAACGTGTTTTTATGTATATATTAATATAGTAGATGTTGATCCTCTTGGCTTCTTCGTGTGTTTATATTTTTATATTCTAAATCCCCTGAGTGGAAATTTTTTACGGAAACATCTTTGTCCCATAAAGGACTTCTAGGAGTTCATTATGATTAATTCCAAGTGCTTGAAGCCCAAATTTTGTGATAATTTCATTTTCCACCTCATCTAATTGTGAACAAATCTCCTCTTCCAAGTGCACTCTCCCATTCTCCTTCTTTACTTCCATATTCTAGTTTTCTTCCTAAACTTCAGCTGTAGTACTGCGGATGAGTAACTACATGATCAATGTTATTCGGGAAATTTGTGACTCCTCTTTACCCCAACCCAAGGGAATCCATAGTCTATGATTGTATCCTGATTTCATATATCATTTCATAAATGGTGCAAGTAAATTGTTGCATTAGGCAACTTGTGGTATTCTCTATGCCTTTTCTTGTCTTAAAACACATATTGCATACCGATACTTTAATTGTGTTGCAGAATGTTAAGTAATTAATGGGTGCAGTATTATCACTTCAATTGTCTTATGTTCATAAGCTGATGCATTTGGTTGAAGGGGAGCCTTGGAGCAACGGTAGGTTGTCTCCGTGTGACCTATAGGTCATGGGACCGAGCCGTGGAAGCAGTCACTAATGCTTGCATTAGGTTAGGTTGTCTACATCACATCCCTTGGAGTGCGGCCCTTCACCGGACCCTACTAACGTGGGATGCTTTGTGCACCGGGCTGCCCGACTGATGCATATGGTTGTAATTTTTGAGACAGCCTCTACACCCTTAAATTCCTGGAATGAACTAGTTGTCTATTATAAGTCATAAAGAGTTTTCCTTGCTGTTTATTGTAGGTTGGAGGACGCTAACTCTGACTTATCGTTTAAGTCCGATATGGCTGGTAGGACAAAGTATGGCTTTAATATAGAGGGAGTGCCTACTGGTGGGCCTCCAAACAACCCATCCAAGTCAATAAAACTGGGAGTAAAAAGAGGATCTGAGGGACTAGTGACATTTGGCCGAACACTGAAATCTGGCGTTACCCGAGCAGTTTTTCCAGAAGATCTCAGAGTATCAGACAGAAAGATATTTGATCCTCAAGACAAGTCTCTCCTGTTCTGGAATAGGCTATTGGTCATATCATGTATTTTTGGAGTATCTATTGATCCTCTATTCCTCTATCTTCCTGTTTTTAAGAGTGAATGGATGTGTCTCCACATAGATGAAAGTTTAGCAAACATAGTAGCATATATGCGGACAGCAATTGATGTCTTTTACCTTATCCGCGTGGGTCTCCAATTTCGAACGGCTTATATTGCTCCCTCTTCCCGTGTTTTTGGGCGAGGCGAACTGGTAATAGATCCCAAGCAAATAGCAACCAGATACATCCAGCGTTATTTTATAGTGGATCTTCTTTCTGTTCTTCCTTTACCACAGGTTCCTACTATGTCTCTGACTATCTAAAAGGAAGCTTCAACTTTAACTTTACCATTGTTTCTTTCTCACAAGTGGTACTCCTATTTGCTATATTTATGCCTTCTAGTGCATTTTACTTCTTCAGATTGTGGTATGGAGATATCTTGGTGGATCAAAAGGTTCAAATGTGTTGGCGACAAAGGAAGCATTAGTGTACATCATCATCCTTCAATATATTCCTAGATTTTTGCGGTTTGTTCCATTAAGTTCGGATTTGAAAAAGACCGCGGGAGTGTTTGCAGAAACTGCTTGGGCTGGTGCTGCATATTATCTGTTGTGGTTTGTGCTGGCTAGTCACGTAAGTAACTTCTCAAGTCTGGTCGTTATTGCATTTAATAGTACTTATTAAGTGCTTTTGCAAATTTCTCTTTGTATTTTTCCTTCTAGGGCAAGAATTACAAACTGTTGCTACAATTTACTGTGAATTCTTTCGCCTGATAAGGTTCGACATAAAGTGACCAGTCATTACATACGGTAAGAATGTATATAGTAGCAAGATAAAACATCATGCCACCATATTCTAAAGGAATCATTTTAGTATTAAGTGAAGCTTAGTTTTTTGTAAAATTCTTATTAAAAGACTCTTTACTGGTAGTTGATTTTCCACTCTGCTCCTTTATGGCCCTTCGTCTAGAATATGAAAATTCTGCGACAGTTGAAAATGACATCTGAAAAATGATCATTCACAGTATACTCTTCCTTTTTCTAGATTTTGTAGTCCAAATAGCTTTGTGCCTTGGAATACTACTATAATGCAACTCATAAGACACATTTGTTAAGGGCCATCATTTGGGACACTGCTTTACGAGTTGTACATCACTCCTACCTATTTCACCCCCACTTCAATGGGCAGACTGGATCCTTTTGTTTCCTTTTCCTTTCGGCATGTTTTGTTATAATTTTAACCTGAACTATTAACTAGAATTTCATCACTTACTAGTATTTCATTATTTATGGTACTAGGAGAAGCAAGTTATCTCAGATTAAATAACCAATGAATCTCAAACATGATGAGAAGGCCAGCTTTCAAGAACCCAGAAATGCTTAAAGTTTGTTGTTTATGATAACCAGATATTTGGGGCCTTCTGGTACCTGTTAGCTGTCGAACGCAAAGATACATGCTGGAATGAAGCATGTACAGAAAATGACCAGTGCAAAGAACAATCATCTTATCTCTATTGTTCACGTGAAGGAAACTTTAATCTGACAGAATGGCAAGACATTGGTAAGAGAGTTCTTGATGAAAAATGTGCTGAGGAGGAGAACTTTAAGTATGGAATATATGCAAGAGCTGTAACAACTGGTGTTCTTGACACTGAGGACTTCGTTGAAAAATATTGTTTTTGTTTGTGGTGGGGCTTGCAGAATTTGAGGTAAAACTTCACCTATATGATGCCTCTAATTATATTGTTCATTTCCCTCCTTTTCACACTCTGTCTTTAGTTAACATTTGTCTGCCTCAAAGATGTTCCAAACTTCCGTGTGAAAATTATTGTTGAGTCCTACATCGGCTTCCTTAGGGATGGGAGGTCTCTTTATATAGTCTTGGGCAATCCTCTAATCATGAGCTAGTTTTTGAGATTGAGCTAACCCAATGTTCATTTAACATGGTATCAGAGTTAGACCCATTTTAATAATCATTTACAGATGTTGGGCCCCCATTTTATATTTTTCACGCTCCAGATGTCCAGTCCTGGCCGTGCGGGGGTGTTGAGTCCCACATCGGCTCACTTAGGGATGGGAGGTCTCTTTAAATCGCCTCACGCAATCCTCCCATCATGGGCTCTCTTTTGGGGCTGAGGCCCAAAGTCTATTTAACAATTATGTTACTCCACATTGAAACACGAACTGACTAGTCCTAGTTCAACAAAGGTAAAAAATTTAAAGCTAACGAGGTGTCATCAAAGTTTGTTTCTTAGCTACCATTCCCTTGAGTGGCATACTATTGTGTGATTAAATTTCAATTCATAAAGATAAAATGGTTGAAGGGCAAGAGGCTTCTGTGGAGGTGTGCTGTCTATTCAGGCCAAATGATATTTTGTTGCTTTCCATTATTGAAGTAGCTTTTAATTTGTCTTAGAACAGAGTTTTATCACTGTTCTTGGAATCATGATTTTCCTTGTACATGTTGGAGTTCATCAGAGTCAGAGAATCACCCTTCAATGCCCTCGTGAGCTTTAACTAGTTTGATAGTTCATTTTTACAGCACGCTTGGTCAGGGGCTTGAAACCAGTACCTATACTCTGGAAAATATCTTTTCAATAATATTGGCCATTTCCGGACTCCTACTATTTGCTCTCCTCATTGGAAACATGCAGGTACTTAGATTAAAGAGGCCCTTATCTTCTTCTTTTTTGGCAACATATTTCTTAAGGTTATTGTATTAGATATGTATGTTTTAACGCGTACAGGTAGTACTTGTTGGGTTAGAGAAATATTTAAGTTCATATATTCTAATAGTGCTTGAAACTTTGGAGAATTTAATTTCGTGTACCCTACAGACCTATCTTCAGTCTCTGACGGTACGGCTCGAGGAGATGAGGGTCAAAAGGCGTGACTCAGAGCAGTGGATGCATCACAGAGTACTTCCTCCTGAACTAAAGGAGAGGGTCCGCCGTTACGATCAGTACAAATGGTTGGAAACTAGAGGAGTAGATGAAGAGAGTTTGGTGCAGAATCTGCCCAAAGACCTTAGGAGGGATATTAAGCGGCATCTCTGTTTGAATTTGGTCAGAAGGGTAAGTACTCTTTATCTTGTTGATAACCCAAGTTCACATTTTTGGGCATGATGTAGTAGAGTACCTTTTATATGTTGAAACCTTAGTGTGAAATTTGTTGTTGTAATATCGTGACTGGCCTATTTTGCAGGTGCCTTTGTTTGAGAACATGGACGAGAGGATGCTTGATGCTATTTGTGAACGATTGAAACCAAGTTTATGCACAGAAAATACATATATAGTTAGAGAAGGAGACCCGGTTGGTGAAATGATGTTTATAATCCGTGGTCGCCTAGAAAGTGTAACAACTGATGGTGGGAGAAGTGGGTTCTTCAACAGAGGTATCCTGAAAGAAAATGACTTCTGTGGTGAGGAGCTGCTAACATGGGCATTGGATCCAAAATCCGGTTCAAACTTGCCGCCATCCACTAGGACTGTCAAGGCTTTGACAGAGGTAGAGGCATTTGCCTTAGAGGCAGAAGAAGTGAAGTACATTACATCACAGTTCAGGCGGTTGCAGAGTCGACAGGTACAACACACTTTTAGGTTTTACTCGCAGCAATGGAGAACCTGGGCTGCCAGCTTTATACAAGCTGCATGGCGCCGACATATGAGGAGGAAAATTGCAGAACTTCGTTACAATGAAGAAATGGAAGAGGATGGTTTTAATGAGAACGATGATGGAGAAACTGAGTTGACTCCAATGTTGCATAAAGCTCCGGAGCGACCACGTTAGTCTCTAACATTTTTTGCTGCTAATCCTATGTATGGAGTTTACAGGCTTCGGAACTCGAGTTTTAGAGGCTTTGAGCCTGGCTTTAGTGTCCATAATCCAGACTAAGTAAAGAAAATGTTTTTGTTTTGAGGAGTTTTAAATATGAGAGAGTTGTTTTTGGATTGCTGTAAGAGATTTAGTTGTGTGTATTCAAAGTGTCTAAATCATGTAAAAACAACAGTTAATACAACAAAAGTGTATTATTTTCTAGTCCAAACGGAAACGTAATTCCCTATGGAAAAGGCAATTATAATTTCATTCATGATGCACCATGTATATATAGCATTAGCACTAGAAATGTTTATGCTCGCTCGATGTGAACAATAAGTAGACCACCTGTATCATATATCTATAATAGTAACTAATTTTCCATATTGTCTTTGCAGAAATGATCTGAAATTATTTTGTGGAATCGACCTCAAGATTCTTAATCATCTAAAACTGAACAATATTCTCCATGAAATTGAAAGTTAACGGAACAAAGAAAAAGAACACTTTCCAAAATTATGCTTGCAAAAATGAGCATCAATATCAAACAAGTAGTTTTCTTTTACGCAGCCCTAGGATAAGGACAAAACTTGAACGTCAAGTTTATCGTATTCTGCATCATTTAGATTTCAGGAAATACAGAAGGGCTCCAAAATAAGAGCCTTAAGTAACTTGTCAACACAACCTTCATTTTGCCAGTAACACAAAATTATAAATGATGAATGAAAAAATATGCTGATAGGAACTTAAATCACAATCATGAGTGGAACTTTTTCTCTTTAAAGGCTGATATTAATAACCTGTGGATTCAACGAGATGCAGAAGTTGCTTCTAGATCAACATCTACTTCATACTTCTTCGAATCATGTCATTTGAATAATGGGGTTAAACAGATGATATACAAGCAGACTGTTAAAGTAGTAGCCTCTTCTGAGAAATTCAAGTGAACTTCCTTTCTCCTCCTGATAGTTCTCCCTTAGTCTGACATAACGAATAACAGCTGCTTAGCAACCATATAAGTAATGAAACGATTAATAATTATGGTAAATTTGTGAATATTCACCACCAACAGAGGAATCAAAACTGCACATTTCAATTATTTAAAGGTTAAATGTACTTAGTCAGATATCACAAGAACCGAAATATAAATTTACTAATAATTGAGGAACCAAAAATGCTATTAACCCTATGAAAAATGGAATTACGAATAATAGTGACGTATGAAGCCTTGTATGAAAAATTGTACCCTACCAAACCTCTTACTTGCCTAATAATTTTTTCACGGGTAAATAAATATAATGGTAAGTAATTTAGGCTCCTGCAACAATATCCTTGTGTGAAGAGATCACCAATAATCTTTACAAGAACATGAACCTTGTACAAAATGGTGGAACCGGGTCCTGTCTCTAATAATTAGTTTTCTATTGTAAAGTCTTGATATTAACTTGGCTACATGGTGGCAATCTGCACATATTCTAAGGTTTTTCACTATCCTAAATTCCTAATAGTGGATCCAGGTTCAGAGTTGATTAGAGCAAATGCAATCGCCAACTTCTCACTGTGCCGATTAAGGGAGTTCTCTTTCTCCTCTTCTCCTATGTCAAGAGAAACGTCTGAAGTATCAGGAACATAGCTGCAAACTTTAATTCTTCAATCAACTCAGCCAGCTTCGAATATATGCTTTTACATTGAGGATGAGACTGATCCCCTGCAACAAATTCATGAACAATTCCATGCATCTCTATCAGACTACAACCTGGCGTCTTCTTGATTCCACAATCCGTCATTATTCGTCTTGTCTCACGCAAGTTTTCCCATTTTTTGCAAGCTGCATATATATTACACGAGAGAACATAGACAGCCCCATTTCCAGGCTCTAGCTGAAGAAGTTGTTGAGTTGCAATTTCAGCCATTTGAACATCCTTGTGAATTCTGCAAGCACCAAGAAGAGCTCCCCAAACAATTGAAATTGGTTTCACTGGCATATTCTTTATAACCTCATAAGCTTCCTCCAAGCTCCCTGCTCGACCAAGAAGATCAACCATACAGCCATAGTGTACAACATTAGGTTGACTGCCGTGCTGGGAGTTCATGCTAGCAAAAAACCTTTTTCCTTCGTATATCATACCCATATGAGTACAAGCACTAAGAACACCAATATAAGTCACGTCATCCGGTGTTTCTGAAGCTCTTAACATCTCAAAAAACATATCTAGAGCTTCTCTCTCATGCCCATTAGTTGCAAGACCGATAATCATGGACGTCCACGTGAAGTTATCCCTACAAGCCATTTGAGAAAACATTATCAATGCCTTTTCCACATTCCCACACTTAAAAGTACATGTCTATGACAGCATTACCCAAATGTATATCAACCTTAATCTTGTGTTTGTCAATGTAAGCCTTGATCCACTCTCGAAGTTAAAGAGCTCCAAGATGTGCACAGGTGGTAAGGATGCTAACCATAGTGAACTCATCTGGTCGTATCTTTGTGCTTGCATTTCACGAAAGAGCATTAACACGTCTTTAAATCGGTTTTCTTTGACATATCCATCAATCATTGCTGTCCAAGAAATGTTATCCCTCTCCGGCATCTGATCAAAATATTTCTGACCCATATCAACTTGTCCAATGTTAACGAAACCTTTGACAATGGTGGTCCAAGATATAACATATTTATGCTTCATGCTCTGAAATAGACCAAGTGCAACATCCATCTTTGCACACAGGTCAACTAAAGCATTGTCCAACACCAAATTAGACTGTACCTTACAGTCCCTAACATATTGATGAACTCGGTTGCCAGTATCTAAATCCTTAAGCTGCGAGAGAGCTGATAAGCGAGACAAGAGTCACCGAACTAGGCTGCATTTGCTTATCCTTCATTGCATAAAAGAGTTCTCTTGACTCTCCGAATCGCTTGGACCTGTTGTACCCACAAATCATAGCATTCCAAATAAGTATATAACTTTTAGCACTCAAATCAAATACCCCACGAGCCATTTCAACTTGCCCACACAAACAGTACACATGAATCAAACCATGCTGAACAAACTCATTTAACTCAAACCCAAATTTACATATATGAGCATCCATACTTTTCCCCAATTTTAACGATACTTCACGAGTAAATGTTAAACAAGGTAATATACCCGTGATAAACACTTGATATACATAAGTGTATATCACGGGTACTTAAGGATTGTGGCCCATCTCGGGTTTGGCAGACTGGCCCATGCATACTTGTATATTTATGGAACGAATTTTACGTTCGGCTTTCCCATTTTGTGAAGATGTATGAGGACAAGAGAAACGAAAATTTATCCCATTAGTAGCACAGAATTCCCGAAACACCCCATTGTCCATTGTCATACTCCTTTCCATTTTCACACTGAATATTTTTTATTTCACGGTCGAATTGGGTTCTGATGAATGCTCTAAATTTTAGGAAGATGGAAAAAACTTGAGATTTCTTCGCTATTGGAAACGTCCATAGAAATTTAGAATAATCATCCAAAAAGAGAACATAATATCGATGACCCATAGAACTAGGAACAGGAGACGTCCATAAGTCGCTATGAATAATATCAAATGGCATTAAAGTATGAGATTTTGAGTCTACAAATGGCAACTTAACAATTTTTCCTAAAGAACAAGATTGACAAATTGGAGTACGACTCGTACCCTTACATGAAATAAAACTATTTTTATCTAAAGCTGACAAAATAGAGGACCCCAGATGACCAAGACGAGCATGCCACAAGAAAGGAGAGATGGCTGCAAAAGTTTATGGCAGGGCTTGACTCGATGGACCGGGACTGGGTGTGATAGGATAAAGATCTCCCCTACTATCACACCTCATGAAATGACTCCCCGTCTTGAAATCCTTCACAGAGAAACCAAAAGGATCAAATTCAATAGAAACGGAATTGTCAGTAGTGAATTTACGGACAGAGACTAAGTTTTTAATCAATTTGGGAGCGTGTAGGGTATTTTTCAAGATAAGAGGGGGATGAGGGGGAGATAATGTTTTATGACCATAACTCCGAATTGGAATAGAATTACCATTACCAACAATTATACCGCGAGAATTGCTCA
Source organism: Anisodus acutangulus (assembly GCA_029783415.1). Taxonomy (NCBI): domain Eukaryota; kingdom Viridiplantae; phylum Streptophyta; class Magnoliopsida; order Solanales; family Solanaceae; genus Anisodus; species Anisodus acutangulus. Next base: position 7,038,905 of record CM056497.1, read on the forward strand.
AATTGGAATAAGATGAGAGAGTACCTGAATCAGATGTCATGTGGGTAGTGGCACCGGTGTCCATATACCAATTCGAGTTCGGTTGAGTCAAACCCAGTGTGTGCATCGCGGCCTCGATATCGGTCTGAGTGGGGCCTGCTGCATGGTGAGCTTGCGGAGGCCGAGGCCGAGGCCAAGAATTCCAGACCTGGACTGTCTTGGGCCGAATCGCCGGAGTCGATTTATCGGGCCAACGCTGGTCAGCTACCGAAAGCCCACTAGCCAGATGCTGGATATTGTTGTGGAGGTGGGCCTTAGGGCCACTGTCCACTGGTCCAAGCCCATGTCCCAGAGGCCCAAGGCTGAGACCAGTGGGTCGGTGGCCCACTGTAACAGGGATGGGGTCCACTGCCACTGTTTTGGCCACCGCGTTTGCCCCCGTGATTTTTTCCATTATTTTTCCGGCCATTCTTGCTGCCCCCGTGAGATCGGTTTTAGTTCGAATTGTCACCAAAATTTTGAGGACTAGGGGAGGAAGTCATCATGACCACGGGACTAGCATTAGTAGCCGCCTTTTTAGCCAAACCGGCTTCTTCCAAGGTAAGCATGGATCGGGCTTGATAGAACCTTGGAAGAGGATTACTTTGCCGAATGAGAGTTCCAACACTACTATAGGCCTCGGATAGGCCAGCAACCATCTGTAACACAAGACGATCTTCACTAACTGGCGCACCAACGTTGCGGAGTTGGTCCGCCAATTCCTTCAACCTTTTGCAATATGCTGAAACGTTCGGGAAATTTCCATGTTGACGTGGGAAAAATCTTGTTCAAGAACAGCTCTAGAATTTTGATTATCCTGGAATATGTCACGCAGTTTATCCCATGCAGCCATCGCCATAGCGTCTGGCTCAATAATCGTCTGCAATAGGTCGGTGGAGATAGTAGAATAAATCCACTGAAGGACGGTGGCATCAAGTGTTGTCCATAACTTAGGATCATCCTCGCGTTTAGGCACCTCCGTATCATTAGGAACCACAGGGATTATGTGATGGATGAATTGATGCGAACAAGCGTGAATTTTGAACAACTCGGCCCACGTCGCGTATTGGACGTTTTCTATTTCAAGAATTAGAAGGATATGATTCTTGACGTTAGAAACAACAAGGACTGGATGAAACATGTTCTTTGACGTAGACATAACGAAAGTACAATAGGTGATAGAGGAATTTGGAAGAGAAATTTGGAGAGCGGAAGAATAAATGGAAAATCCGAGGGGGGGGGTTCGGTCTTTGGCCGAGAAGAGCAAAAAAATTCTTGAGAGAAATTTGTTTGTTTGACCTAGACTCTTGATACCATGAAAGAAATAACCCCCTTGATTATTTTCATTAATTGAAAGGTATATATACAAGTTACATATTTTCATAATAGGAGAATCTTATTCCTATTCTATTCCTAAATCCTTATTCTACCATAATTCTAACTATACAATTATGGTAAGTGTACAAGACTAATTAAGGTAACTTTTACACTATAATATTACATCAATATACATTCCTAATATACAACTCACCGTGATGGGCTGAAGTGCTGTCCCGAAATGGGCCAGTCTGCCAAACCCGAGATGGGCCACAATCCTTAAGTACCCGTGATATACACTTATGTATATCAAGTGTATATCACGGGTATATTACCTTGTTTAACATTCATGAGTAAAACCCTTGAGCAAGAAGGGAAACGTATAATTGTCCAGTTGAACACTGTTATTTAACATCTCTTTGTAAATTGACACTGCATTTTGGGGACTATTTTCCCTTGAATAGCCTTTAATCATTATATTCCAAACGAAGACTCCTGGTTCATGCATTAGATCAAACACATAACGAGCATATTTCATATCACCTAATAATTCACTAGTAGAACAAAAGGCTATAATTTTGGAGCAAGACATGGGATCAAAAGTAAGGCCTTTTTGGATTATTACAGAGTGAATCTGCTTAAGTTGGTCCATGGATTTGCACCTTTGTATGAGACTGCAGGGGTAAATGGATTTCTGGAGACAAGTGAAGATGAGCAATCTGGAAAACTTTGTTTGGACATAGTGAAGTTATGAAGATTACACCTTTTTCATGGAAAGCTAAATTGAAAGTATATGTCAAGTTGGAGAGTCCCCTGAGAATTCTTGTTGAGATTACCATGTGATGATAGTCTAGGATTTCATCCACATTTTGAATTCCTGCAGATGGAATTTAGAAAGGGAAAATAGCAGTGGCCTTTCTGCACCACAAGTTCCAAGGCAAAAATTTAGTATGCAGTTGAGAACGTTCAATATTTGTTTAAGAGTAAGTTTTTACTTTATTGGTGGACTAATAGAATGAAGTTTATGTGTTTGGATTGTAACCGTTTAACAACATATATAACTAAAGTAGATATTTTGGTCACTGCCAAACACATCTTTTGTTTTTGAGGACTATCAAACGCATCGTAAAGTGTAATCACTTAATGCATCCAATCTTCTCGTTGAACTTATTTAAATCAAACGCTGCACCTAAATTTAGGAACTTCTCTTTTTCTTTTAACTAACCACGACAGTAAACAGTTGATGAAAGTATAATGAATAGGGGGAATGAGGTGCATTCAAACTTCAGATCACTCATGCAAACCATAATTAGCCTAAAACAGGCACTCTTGCTAGAATGTTCGTCAGAATCACCAAATAACTTCCTTTATTGAAATTGACTTATTCAAGTTCATCAGATGACGTTATGGTAAATTGGTAGGCCTTCAATCTTCTACACAGTCGCGACAACAATCAAAACAACTGATTTTTTTCGGTCACTAGCTTGAAACGTTGAAAGAGTGAATTCTCTCTTTATAAAGTTAGTGAAATAATATGAATTTCATTGACCTATACGCCTTGTGTGCACAAAACTGTAACTATAAAGGGAGCAAAAGAAAATAAAGAACCTACACCAAAAAATCATACTAACAAATCTAATACTCCATTTTAACTGTTGCTGCTGGGATTCCATATGGGGATTCCTAATATTCATACTGAAGCCAATCCTTTGCACAACTGATAGCCTCAAGAGTTATGGAACTCAATGAACTCCGGTTTCTATCCAAATCTCGCGGTGCAGTGTCAAACACAGAATCTGGAGTGACAGTGCAGACTGGGATGGATAAAATATCAGATGCCATTTTGGAGAGAGTAGGGTACTTGGATCTGTTTATTCTCCACCAACCCAAAACATCAAAATCTTGTGAGCGAGGCATGAGATCTTCTTCAAGATACTGATCTAACTCTGTTTTCATCTGCTGATTGCTCATAATGTCGTGGAGATAGACATCAAAATCTGCAAATGTATCACCATTATGAAGGAAACTGTCGTCCTGAGAGAATTCTGATTTTATTACAAAATTATCATTTGCTTCATCCGCAAAAGAAGCCGGAGGCGGAGGAAGTGATTGCACGATGTAATCACAAAAGACTTCGTGCACTCCCTCATCGACAATCTTGATCCAAGATTCAGCTTCTTTACCATAAATCTTGTTAAAGGTGAACTCGACTATCTTCATCTTGAACCTAGGGTCCATTACAACAGCAACTGATAAAACCAGGTTGCAATCATTCCAGTATTTGTCAAACTTTTCATGCAATGGTTTAGTCAAATTGCTTACGAAGTGATCCTGGCCGCGGGCTGCCTGCATCAGGTCAAGCTGAATTTCCCACACTTCATGAAACAACACATCCGCCGTTGAGTATGTCGGGGAAGTTAAAATGTTAGCTGCATCAAAGAAAAGCTTCAGGTATGCACAGAGAATTTCTACCTGTTTCCACTCATCCATCGTAGGTGTCACCTTATAATCAGGATCAGAAGTATCCAAGCAAGAAAATACTTCTTTCAGCTCAGAAGCGGTTATCAGCATTTGATATGTGGTATCCCATTTTGTTTGGTCATCCACAATGAGCTCCTTTGCACTGGGAACTTGAAGTTGTCTCTTGAGCTCAAGAAACTTTTCCTCATGGGCATCTGTGGTTTTAACGAACTTAACACTTTGGCGGACTTTCTCAACGATTGGTCTCATGGAATCTAATGCATACTGTGCAAGCTGACTCAGAACATGAGCACAACAACTACCAACTATTAGCTGACCATTGAGAATATTTCCTCCCTTGATCGACAGTAGATGTCCCAAGTTTTTTCTTACATTGACATTGGCAACGGATTGATCAAGAGTAAGCATGAATAGCTTCGTCTCTAAACACCAATCCGTCAAACATGCGGCAACAGCATGATTAAACGCAATATCTGAATCAGGAAAAGGTACCATGATAACATTGAGAAGTAGGCACCGCAATTTCCAATCACAGTCAACAAAGTATCCTGTTAGGAAGACATAGCCTAAGTTTTGATCTGAAATTCTCAAATTGAGTGTCAGGCTAACACGTCCAGGAATTGCACCAATAATGTTCAAAAGACTTTGCTTTTCGCTCAGGTAAATGTTAAAAATGTGCTCTTGGATGGTATCGACACTCACAGAACTAAACAAAGGCTGAATATTTCGCACAAACTTATTAAATCCCGAGTGCTCCACCATCTCAAGTGGATAGTCATGCTGAATTATCATTTTTGCAATATCATAGCAGCAACGGGTCTGATCAAATGGGATACTAGTTGGTCCTGGAGAAGCTCTGTACCGCTTTCTTGATTTAATAGAAGAACCATTAGTTTGTGTGGCAGCGTTATTTGAAGTTAATTGATTCTTATCCTGGTTGGTCCGACTCATCGGGCAGATACCCAAGGCGATATGCCGCTTGAGGTGGCTCGTGCCTGCTAACTTTGAACCACTAACATAGGCAAATGACTTCTTGCACTGCTTACAACAGGCCTTGGTACAGTCCGCAGCAATTGTTTCAATTGTGAAATGTTCCCAAACTATGGACTTCTTCCGCCTACGCTTACTAGGTTGTGCCTCTGAATCAGCTATCTCATTATGACTAGTTAGGGTATCCATAGTAATTCCCTGCAAGTAAAGCAAACAAAATATCTATGAATATACTTTATCGTCAATTAAAATAAGTTCATCAATTAATGACATGCATCTATTGTCAATAAACCCAAGTTGGCTGCAATATTTCATTGACCTGTACCGCCAGTTTATATAGAAAACCATGTTAGATGCTTTTTCTTTCAGTTCTTGTACATGATCATTGACATTTACTCTACAGTATAAAAATAAGGTAAAAAGTTCAAAACCTTTCGGGGCATAAGTTTCTTTTAGACTACATGAATAAATGAAGCAATACTTCAATATAAGCAAGTGTTTCTCAGGAAAAAACAATGCAACAGTAGTGAATCCAATAAAATAAATGAACCAACGCAGCAATGGTGCAATATAGCTTAAGGGCATAGACAAGTCTTTCTCAGGCATAAGTAATGAACATTACTGAATATGGATGAATGAAAAGTGGTGCATTGAAATTTATCCAACAATGGGTAATCAGCTAAGTTAATTAACAGGCAGATTCAACAAGGTGCCATATAACAGAAATGTCTATAAACTAAAGCTGAAGCAGCATTGTCTATAATAGGATCTAGCTGCTCTCTTCCAATAAAATTGTAACCCACATTTCCCCTATCCAAAAAGAAGGGAGAAAGAAAAGGCAGGGTTTGGGGTGGGGGGGGGGGGGGTTGTCACTATTAACGAACAATATAGGGTATTACACTTCTGGGAATGGAGCGTTTGTTGTGGAGGAAAATCCCAATGGAACGTTTGTTGTGGAGGAAAATCCCAATGGAACAACATACTAGATGTCGAACTGGCAGAGAACTGTCAGTTATCACACGATGTATTAAGTTTCTTAACTTTAGGAATTCTCAACATTACACCCTTACATTGACTTGGTGTCCATTGAGCTTCATCCTACTCCCTAACCCATTAAAAGGTTCTCTAAGTACATGAAAAATATAATTCTAAAGCCGTAAGAAAGGTAGAAATCCTACACCAATATATTTGGAGAAACAAAACTAAGACAAGAACCTTCTTCTGACAACAAACTTCCTTAATTCTGATCCAAGAACTTGCAATCACACGCAAAGGCACCATTTTAAAAAGGGGAATAGAACAAAATCAAGAAAGCATACTCTTTTTTTTACAACAATAACAACATACTCAGTGTAATCACACAAGTGGGGTTTGGGGAGGGTGGGATGTACGCAGACGTTAACTCTACCTTTGTGGGGTAGAGTGGTTGTTTCCGATAGACACTCGGCTCAAAAGAAACAGAGTCAATGTAGGAATTCAAGGAAAAATCAAGAAAGCATACTTCTTTTTTTCCTAGCCATAATTCGTTCTAGTTCATTAGCTGATATATACTCTTCTAACCCCGAATGCTTCTTTACAGAAACGAATATCGACCTCCAATGGTAAGCAACCTATGGCTAAGGGAAGTAACCATTCCCTAATTTACATCATGGTTGTTACGTAGCACAGAAAACACTTCCCATAATCAAAATATTAATAGGAAATCCACAAATAAATACTTCTTTGAGTTGCTTTTCCTTATGCCAAGGGTCTACCTGGAACAGCCTCTCTACCTCACAAAGGTAGAGGTAAGGACTACATACAACCTCAGACCCCACTTTGTGGGATTTCACTGGGTATGTTGTTGTTGTTGCCACAAATAAATACAAAACGTGAACTCCAAAACGATCCGAATGTAGAAAAAACAATATATTCGAATGAATGAATAAATAAAATCAGGAAAAGCTTGTAACTTCCAAATTATATACACAAAAATCAGACAAACAACAGATACATGAACGAGAGTAACTAATTCCTCAACAAAGATACTCACTTTAATCAAGAACAACTGATGTCGCAAACCAATGCAATCGAAAACCTGCACGTACAGAAGGCTTTAGGGTTTATCGTTTATGATTATTTTTTAATCGTAAATTCAAGAGTTTTTTTCTGGAGGGAGAAGAGAAGAAGATGGGCTTGAAGCCTTGAACTTTTGAGGTTCAAAGCTCAAAACCCTAATGGACTTTTTAGTGCTGCCGCTATGAGGGATTTTAGGCCTATGAAAAGAATGGGTTTGTGGACTTTTTGAGGTTTTAAGGTCCATTATATATAGGCTATGTTTTTTTTGTGTATACGCCGCCAGACGTAGAGCCCCCCGCGTTTCAGCCAATCAGAACCCTCTAATTTGTTGGGGTTTTCCTATTCACCACTTCCTTTTTTTTGCTTCCCTCTATTTGATTGCTACTCTGTCCCGGCAAGATTGACCTAGTTTAACTTATGGTTGGTCAGTTTTGGGTCAGTCAGGTTGGGACTGGCAGGATCGGGTCGGGCGGAACGCGGGAGGGGTGGGACCGGGTCAGGTCGGGACCGGCGGGATCGGGATCAGGGCGGAGCGATTTTTTTTTGTACTTAATTTAAAAAATAACATATATATAAAAAAAACTCAATAATTAAACAAGATAATGTAATAAAAACTTTTCAATACTGTTTTTGTGTGTCTTATATTATTTAATAGACATATGATTTTTTTTGTAATACAAATACAATTATCAAAATTGCAACTTTGTGGTGTTGTTCAAAAGTTGCAAATTACATAGTAAAAATGTAATTAAAAAATTACATTTTGAAAAAAACTTGTTCTAGTTTTTTGATAATTTCTTGTGGTTCTTCGATTGTAATTGGTATTTGTTGGTCAAATTGCTCCACGTCGCTTCCACCCCTTCGGATAAGATTTCGTTGTAGTTTTCCTCTTCTTCTTCGTGGATCTCCGGTTGGCCACACCTTCTCCGATCCGCTCGTATCCAATCTCTGAATAATACTACAATCTACAAGCTGTCTCTGGCTAATGAGTGTCTATGCTCTCCTATTTGATATCTGCCGGTAGAAAAAGCGCTTTCAGACACAGTAGATGGCGCTTGTATGTTCAAAACATCTCGGGCCATCATTGAAAGTGTCGGAAATTTCTTCTTATTCCCCCTCCAGTATTTCAGCAAGTCTTCACGTCCTTCTTCATTGAGAACTGCTTGGTACGGTACAGAACCCTGCAAAACAAAAATATCAAACTCGTTAATTTGGTTAGTAGTGGTACGACCGCACATTCTATTTCTGAGGCTTTCAATACTAGCCGCAGAAACAGCATGTCTTTTGTGAGGTTGTGTTAAAGAAGAAGAAGATGATATGGAAGTCGGTAGGTTGCTAGCACTTTCTTGTTGGTAAAACCTATATACTTTTTTGCATTCGTCTTCTACGCTAGATAACACTTCTTCTTTAGTTTGTTCAATAGGTGGTGGGAGATTTGGATTTTTGGGACTTGGAGGTGGTAGTACTACTATACAATCGTAAATAGTTTCAATAAGTTATTTAGTACCGTCTATTTTAATAGTCGGATTTAATACATCACCAATAATATAAATAGTGGGAATAGGAATAAAATATTTTTTTATTTTGATAAACATTTTTTAATAACTGTCTTACAAGCTGGTTTATCCATATCATTAAGCAGTAAAAATATTAGAGCAATATAAAACAACATAGTTGAAATAGTAGGATAATATATACCGGAAAATCTTTTGTTGCTTGAAAAAATTTCTCTAAAAATACAATATGTTCGGAAATTTTTCCTCAATCGCTATCTACAACCATATCAGCTGAATTTTGATTATGAGAATTAAAAAATAAAGTTATAAGTTTTCTATAGTCATAAGCAACAAGTAGTTCCTCGTATAAAGAATTTCACCTAGTGGGTACTTCTTCTGACTTTTTCTATAAGGTAGTTGACAATCGTGACAAGTTTTTTTATATTATTTTCTTCGTTGTATTCTATTATTTTTAAAAATAAAGTTTATAGCAAATTGTATTTTACTAAGAATGTCTTCAAAAAGTGATAGATCATCTTTTACAACTAAGTTATATATATGACACGCACATTTTATATGAAAATGATCTGGAAAAGATGGAGTTGGACTATTTTTTAAAATTGTAATAGCATAAGCGTTATCTAATGTAATAGTCATAATTTTATCAGTTATTCCGTAATAATCGCACATTTAATAAATATTTTCTGCAATAAAAGTATCAGTGTGCCTATCATCTATACGCTAAGATACGTTTTTGCATAAACCATTTATAATCTATCCAATGACAGGTTACCGTTAAATAATAATGGTCGTTAGTACTACAGCCTATATCAGAAGTGATAGCCACTTTGTCATTAAAATGATATAATGAATAACATAAATAGTGTTGATATTCATGTGCAAATTTAAATACATCTCTCTTAACAGTTGATTTAGAAAAATCGTTAAAAGCAGGATTATACATATCTATAATATAATGAATAAAACCGGGAGATGAAGGAAATGAAAAAAGGCAAACCCTCCACAGTAACTAATTTTGTTATTGCTTCCCTATCTCTATGTTTATTGTAAACCTACAATTCCCCCCGACGTGGGGTTAATTTGACCATGTACTTGGGCTGGGACAGTATGTGAACATTGTCCCGATGGAGCGGGCGTTTGCGCACCCGATTTTGAAGTCTCGTATTGGGCATACCTAGTTGGATGAGCCCTTGCTACGTGTCTCATTAAACCCCCCGTCCCACCGTGACCTTTTCCAGTTTTAAATTTTAAAACATCTTTACAAATTTTACATCTAGCTACTTGATTATCTACGTCTCTATCAAAAAATGTCCATGCATTTGATTTTAATGGTCGTTTTGCTGGACCTCGTATCATACTAGGAGGAATAGGAGGCATTTCAGTTGAAGGTGCACTAGTGGGTGTGTTGTCATCTACATTAATGGGTGTATCATCTAGATCATCGTCTAAATTAAAGTCTTCTTGAGTTCCAAAAATAGCTCCTCATCTAAATCTAATGGTATTGTAGGAAAATGTTCAGTATCAACAAAATCATCATGTGTAGTAATAGGATTCTGTCTAGAAATAGGATGACTAGAAGAAGTACATTTGCCCTTGTTGCCCCTACAAGAAGAAGATTGACCCCTAACCGTAAGCATACGTTTAAATTCTTCCATTATAAATTTATAATTATACTAATAAATAATTAAAGTAAATGAAATTAAGTGAGCTAAATAAAATAAACAGACAATAATAATTTAATGAAGGAATGAATGTACCAAACACCGACATAACGTCGACATGTAATCGAGAGGTTGAAAATTGAAACTTTGCTCGATGGAAGATCATCAAGCTAGTTGCTCACTTCACTCCCAAATGAATAAATAAAATTCAATTTTTAGTAGACAATGTAGACTTGTAGAGAGATAGATTGAGAGATTAGAGAGATTGTAGGAAGATTTGTGAAAAAAATGAAGAGAAAATGAGGTATTTATAGTTGGAAAATTGGGTTAAAGTGTAAATATAATAACTTATGGGTTAAAAATAAATATTAAGGGGGTAGGGGGGTTTGGGGCCAAAAATGGTCGTTGCACAACGGCCAAAATGTAAAATGGTCGTTGGTGCAACGGTCATTTGCGCAAAGGGGAGTTTCGGGCGGGATCGGGGGTGGAACTGGGTCGGGCCTGGCGGGATTGGGGCGGGGCGGGACGAGACCATGTCCCGTCCCGGTTCGAGTCCCGATACCGCAAATTTTTTTTTTAAAAAAAGTCGGGTTCGGGGCGGGACCGGAGCGGTACCGGGCCGATCCGGCCCACTGGCTAGCCATAGTTTGACTTTGACTTGACATAAAATTTAAGAAACAAAAAAAAACTTTTGAAATGTGTAGTCCAAAATAAATTTTAGATATTTGTGTGGTTGTAAATGATCTTATAAAATTAAATTATTTTTAAATATAAAAAGAAGTCATTTTTTTGACAAATTAATAAGAAAAGTTAACCAATCTATTCGGAACGGAGGGAGTAATTTATTGTTTATCTTAGTGGCACAAGAGTCCTTATGTGTATGTTTTACTTAATATTTTTACTTTTTTTTCCTCTACGTTTTTTGGAATACAAATTGTAAGTAATGGCCGTAGAGAAAAAAGTTCTACCTAATACGGTAGGCACCGGGCAACGATAATATAATATAAATAAATAGAATATATATATATATGATTTTATTAGTAATTCATATCCTAGCTGAGTCTTGTGGAGTATTATCATGGAAACGATTGAGGAGCCCCGGGGGACTCTCAACCTTATCCTCAAGATCTAATTGATTGAGTTAGTGAACGTTACCGTAGATTTAACGCATGATGGTCGTGGCTCACATGAGGAAGGTCATTTGCACACTGATTGTCGGAGGTCCAAAACTGATTGTGTGAACTCTATGTCCGTGACACACGTATGGATTACTCATTTTTAAAATTGATCGTCCAGAGATAGATTGTACAAAAAGTCAAAAATAAATGAGCCTCTTAGTTTGATCTGAGAGTAAAATATGTGTCGCGTGCTATTTTTTTTTTTTTACGAAGGAATCCGCAGTCGCTACTCTTTCAAGTGCGCACAGATTAAACTCCGGACTGACGCAATAGTCTGCAAACCACGTCAGCCGATTAACCACACTTGGCAAGCCATGTGTGACAGGTTCAACCAAGAAGGTTTATGCAGGGGATCGAACTCGTGACCTTGCGGTCCCGCGCTCTACTGCTACACCAACTTGGCTACCATTGCGGGTGTGTCGCGTGCTATTTTTGTTCTTATTAGCACGTGTACATTTAATATATTTAGTCATATTTAGTCTTATGTAATTATGGTAAATAGAGGAACCCTATTGTCTGAAGATTCTACATTGTAAATCCTATAGGGCCCCCAAATTATATTATTTACGCTCCAGTTAACGGGGTCTGGGCGTGCAAGAGAGTGTTAAGAGTCCGACATCAGTAATAGAATGGGAACATGGACTCCTTATATAGACTTGGACAATCCTCACCTTACAAGCTAGCTTTTGGGAATGAGTTAGGCCTAAGATGTTAAGAGTCCGACATCGGTAATAGAATAGGAACATGGACTCTTTATATGGACTTGGACAATCCTCACCTTACAAGCTAGCTTTTGGGGATGAGTTAGGCCCAAGATGTTAAGAGTCCGACATCGGTAATAGAATAAGAACATGGACTCTTTATATGGACTTGGACAATCCTCACCTTACAAGCTAGTTTTGGGGGATGAGTTAGGCCCAAGATCCATTCTTTACATGGTATCAAAAGCCAAAACCTAAACCCTACTCTTTTTCATCAGCCACTGTAGTACCTCGATTTCTGCGTTTTATTTTCTTTCGAAAATCAAAATTTTTTTGTCATCTCTTTGTTCTCTGCCCGAGACACACACCTGTGTCCTCTGTTTACTGTTTCTGCCGAGTTTGTGTCCTCTGTTTACTCATTGTGTCTGCCCAAGAAGTAACAATACACAGGAGAAAAGTTAGAGTCTTTGTCTATTTCTATTATTCATTGTTCCGAAATTTTTCTTTTTGTCCTTTTGTGTCAATTTTTTGTTCTCTCGTGTCAGAAGCAAATAACCCTTGTCTACTGTTTGTTTTCTTTTTCCTTCACCCGAGAATTATCAGTAGTTTTGTCCTTTACCCGAGAACAAAATAAATGGCTTCCTTGACTCCTCCCAGTTTTGGACTTCAATTTTGGGCCCAGCCTCAGGCAGCCCAGCAGTCCACTCTAGATCGGTCGATGGGCCACAACCATCCGACCCTATTTCCTGGAGTCCAACAGCCCGCTCCAGGCTGTCCCCAATCTAATTTGGGTCAGGCATTCGTCACATTGACTTCCCGACAACCTGATAATACGTGGTATATGGATACGAGCGCCACTTCTCACCTCACCAGCAACTCTGGTAATCTTCCTCAACTGCAAAATTTAAATACTCCACAATCTATTATGGTTGGAAGTGGTCATCGCATTCCGATTCAAGGGTTTGGCCACACACTAACCCCACCACCGCATCCCCACTTCTCCCTAAATAACGACCTATATGCTCCTAACATTATCAAAAGCTTAATCTCCGTTAGAAAATCTGCCACAGATAATTTTGTATCAATTAACTTTGACCCGTTTAGATTTTTCGTAACGGAAAACTCTTTACGAGATACAATAGTGAGGATGATCTCTATCCTTTCCTATCCACGTCCACTGCTAGTGTCAACCCTCCCACATCTCTAACGGCCTATGTCACTCCTCCCACCGCTTTAGCAACAATCTCTCCGTCAACCTTACACAATAGATTTGGACACCCATAACTCATGTTTTTATTTTTCTTCGAAACAATAATTTAACTCGTTGCAATAATGGAAAACTTGTCCACTAATGATTTTCTTGTCCGTTAGGCAAACATGTTCGCCTTCCTTTTCAGTCTTCTTTAAGTGCTACGTTTTCTCACTTTGACATTATTCATGCATATTTATGGACATCTCTCATTCCTAGCTATTTGGGTCATAAGTTTTATCTAGTTTTATTGGATGATTTTTCTCACTTTATTTGGGTTACCCACTTAAATTTAAGTCTTAGATCTTTGCCAAGTTTCTTGAATTTCGTGTTTATATCAAAACACAATTTGAAAAGGCCATAAAATTATTTCAATGTGATAGTGGATGTGAATTTAATAATTCTGCCTTTCAAAAATTTTGCACTGATAATGGCATGATTTTTCATTTTTTTCTGTCCCCACACCTCTCCTCAAAATGACAAAGCTAAACGAATCATCAGCACCATAAATAACATGGTTCGTATTATTCTCTTTCATGCATCTCTTCCACCATCTTTTTGGCTCTATGCCGTCAAAATGACGGAATATATTATTAATATTTAGCCTACTCACACCCTACAAAATCGGACACCCATCGAAATACTATTTCGTCGAATCCCCTCGTATGATCATCTATGGATTTTCGGCTGCATCTGCTATCCAAATCTAGCCTCCACAGCCCCTCATAAACTGGCACCCCGCACCACCCCTTGTATCTTCTTAGGTTTTCCGCCAAATCATAGGGGATATTTGTGCTATGACTTGTCTTCCCGTAAAATCATCGTGTCTCGTCATGTCACATTTAATGAAGCAATCTTTTTGTTTGCCAATATTCAAAAATTTTGAAACACGAATTATACATTTCTAGACGATTCTGCAGTCTTTCCCATCTACAAGACATTACTGCGGACACCTCTGTTTCACACTACCGAACTCCACCGTTTCGCAAGATCGCCGACTTTCGCAACATCCACTCTTGCACCATCGGGTCTTCCAACACCGGCGTACTACCAGTCCACCGTGCCTCCCAAATTCCGACAGCCACCATCACATCACCCCTCTTCCACCCAGACCACCGACACATCGCATCGCTCTAAGAAGAAGAACCCTCTCTTCAAATAATTGCGCCAATTGTGGAAGGTTTGTCCAAACTCATTCGTCGCCGGTTGCCCACCCATACTCCAGTAATAAGCCCATAGCCTCTCCCACCGACGACAATCGGTCGGCCGTCTCTCTACATCACCTTGATTTATCCAATGCTGATATCGGCAGTCCAAAAGGTCATACCATATCATCGCCGATTTCCCCCACCATCACCGAAAATCGGCTCCTTGTTTCTCTGTCACAACTAATAGACACATCTTCCCTTCTCCGGCAACCATGACCATAAACCATTTTGCCGCTATCACAACACACCGATATTTCGGTAACCCTACCTTTCCCGGAAATAGTCCCAGTCCATCTCTACAACCAGAACCCCAACAACTCATTCCCGACATCGACTATACCCAGACCATCGCCCCCACCTAACATCGACCCGATACCATGCCCCGTCACCTAACCCAATTGAGAACCCGCATCCACCACTGCCACAAGTACCCTGATGCCACCTCCTCACCAAAACATTCAACCTACCCTTGTCCCCACACACCGTATGGAAAACTCGTTCCCAGTTCAACCTATCCACACATATCATATCCCCAATTCTCAAAAACCCAAAACTAGTCAAACTAGACCCTAATTGGAATGCGGCCATGTGTGAGGAATTTACTACTTTAACGAAACAACACACTTGAAACTTGGTTCCTAGACCGGAGGGGGTGAATGTGATCCGATGTATGTGGCTTTTTCATCACAAATACAAAGACAGTGGTGATCTAGAGAGATATAAGGCGAGACTAGTGGCTAATGGTACTAATAATCAAGAGGGTATTGATTGTGGTGAGACGTTCAGTCCGATTGTTAAACTGGCTACCATTCACACAGTTCTGAGTATTGTTATAGATTAGCATTAGTCGATCCATCAGCTTGATATGAAGAATGTGTTTCTACATGGGGACTTGAAAGAAACGGTTTACATGCACCAACCGCCTGATTTTGCCCATCCAGCAACCCCTCAGTATGTATGTCATCTCCGTAAGTCACTTTATGGTTTGAAATAGGCCCCTAGAACGTGATATGATCGTTTTGCACAATACATTATGCGAATTGGGTTCTCATGCACCAAGTGTGATAATTCTTTATTTATTTTTCATAGAGGTAGCAATATTTCTTATTTATTGTTATATGTGGATGGCATTATTCTTACTACCTCTTCTGATGTGTTGAAAAATGAGATCATTGCACTGCTCAAAATTGAATTTGCTATGACTGGCTTGGGGAAGTTGAGTTATTTTTTGGGGATATCAGTGACTAGGTGTGCAGACAATATGTTTTTTTGCCAGCGTAAGTATGCAGAAGAGATTGTGTACAAGGCTAAGATGGCTAATTGCAAAATCATGTTCATTCCGGTTGACTCTAAATCGAAGCTTAGTGCAGTTGATGGTGATACAATGGCCGATCCCACTCTTTATAGGAGTCTAGCAGGTGCACTTCAATACCTTACTTTCACCAGGCCTGATATTGCTTATATTGTTCAGCAGATATGCATATTCATACATGCCCCTAGGGAGCCACATTTTACTGCCCTCAAACGTATTATTCGATACGTTAAGGGCACCCTTGATTATGAATTGCATTTATATCCCTCAGCACCGACCAGATTGTTGTCATATACGGATGATGATTGGGCAGGTTGTCCGGACACGCGACGATCCACCTCAAGCTATTGTGTGTTCTTAGGGGATAACCTCATCTCTTGGTCTGCCAAAAGACAAGCCACATTATCTTGTTCGAGTGCAGAAGCAGAATACATAGGTGTTGCTAATGTTGTTGCTGAGATCTGTTGGCTCTGAAACCTTCTTTTAGAGCTTCAGTGTCCATTACGTAAGGTGTCTTTGGTTTATTGTGATAACATATCTGCCATATATCTATCTCATAATCCAGTTCAGCATCAGCGAACCAAGCACATTGAGATGGATATCCACTTTGTTCGTGAAAAGGTTGCTCTCGGTCATGTCAAGGTATTGCATGTGCCTTCTTCATATTAGTATGTGATATATTCACAAAGGGTCTTCCTAGACAGCTCTTCCTCGACTTCAGATCCATTCTTAGCGTCCGGCTTCCTTCCGCTCTGACTAAGGGGGTGTATTAGCACATGTACATTTAATATATTTAGTCATATTTAATCTTGTGTAATTATGGTAAATAGAGAATCCATATTGTATGAGGATTCTACATTGTACACACTATATATATTTGTATTAATGAGAAAGACTCCCAAGAGAGATTAATACAATCTGACAGTTCTCACTGTATTAATTATAATCGTTTCTGTGCATACTTTTTGATGATTTCAGGGACAGTCTCAGCATCCGAGAACCTTCAGCTAAGACTGCGGGGGACTGTTAGAGTAATTATGCGGTTATCCCATAATTATCTCTCATCATCATTTATTATAATTGATAGTGTAATATATTGTAATTAGAATGATTGTAATTAGCATCTTCTATTTTAGGTAAAGTAGATTAGTCTTTCATAAGACAAGTCTATTATTATTGTATATATAATGTACCATGGAAAGAATATTAATTAAGGAATTACTTTACCAGGTCAACAATTAATAATTCTCTATCTTTCGTTCAAGTACACATATTTATACGAATATAATGTGTCATAAGCATTTGTTGCAAATTAAATGCATATTGACATTTCTATAACTCATAGAAAAACATAATAGTCACCACAATTGATACAATAAAAGCAATGCAACAAAGTCTTACTAGAAGACCTCCATTATGAGATTTGAAAAAAACAGGTCATGGAATTAAGATCCATTATAGCAAAGTACAGTTTACCATAAATTTATGATCTCACTATAACTCCTATAATTACTTGTTCTCTACTGAAAAGTGGCTTTGCCTTGGCCCTTAGGCAAAAACTAATTTCATTTTTTAACTTTACCATAATAAAAATCCTCACTTTTTCCAGTTTGAGATCCCATTTAGCAAGAATCACAGAGATCTTTTTTCTTTTTGTTTTCACTATTTTTATGGCTTATTTCTAGTGCAAAACGACAATCAATCAAAGATAAAAAAAAAACATTGTAGAAATTATGAAGGAATCACTTTAGATATTATCCCTAATTCAAAGCATAACACAGATTTGAAAACAGGAAAGTGTGTGTGCATTGCAATATAGAGTTGAAGAGATAAAATACTTTTGTCCATCCATAATGATGGAACAACTAGATGCCTAACTCAACAAAAATTCAGTTTTTTTCATGCACAGGGAGAAAAATTGCAGAACTTTTTGTCCTTAAATAAAGTAAAACAGTAACTTTCTGCCTCCAATATTTTGTTGCATAAAGAAACATGAGGCTTGTCAATGAAGTTACTGCAATAAAAAATTATATTGTCCATGTTTGAACAACTAATGAAAAACGAACAAAACAAGAAAAAAACCATAATATCAAAACAAAGCGAAATTCGACCTAGATTGACTAGGAAATATTATAACCTGGTGTTGATACCAATGAAGGAAAATATAACAATCTAATAACACACGGTTCTTCCAAGATCCATCTAATTTTGTTTCACTAGTCGACGGTATAATCACATACAAAGACGAACTACACCGTATAAAGTTTCACAGTCTATGACGTATCTGAGTTACAGAAAAGAAGAATGCTCCAACGAACAATCAAGAGTCTTCCTTTGAAGTTATTCATGGAGAAGAAGAGAGTGTTTTCTTTAACGGAGAAGTTTGAAGTTCCTAGTTTAGGACTTCTTTTTATTTTCCTGAAGTGACACAATTGTTCAATAAAATTTCTAACAGTTATGTTTTTTCTCTTTATTTATTTAATAATAATATATAACTCATTATATACTTATTATATGAATACATGTTGACCCACATGGGTGGTCCGAGTCCAATATCCAACATGGTTGATTATTTCTGATAACTGAAGTAAGGGTATACACGGCCGAAACCGTGTATATCATTGGACCGAAAATTAATGTTAAATTACCACACTTATACAAGAATTCTATAAATATTTAACATTAATTTTCAGTCCAATGGTATATACGGTTTCGACCGTGTATATCCTCTATCAGTTTATGCTATAATTAATTACCTAGTTGGCGCTACGTTGGTCTTGTTGTTTCTTTTTTTTTTCCCTCTTGAAAATGTCAAATTTATTCTCTGTTTATCCATAAAACAATTAGAAGCAAGATAAGTATGTGGATTGGCAAGAACACTGTGGGCAAATTAGAAGCAAGACAAAGTAGCATTTGATTAACATTTGGGTTTCAATTTTTTAGTGTGCCGAGAGAGCGGGTTAAAAGAGTTTAGATGAGTTAATAGATTTAATTGGAAAAGAAAATGTGTCACGTAGGAAAATTAAGGTGAGACATGTGGATTTAATGCATTAGGGTTAAATATATCTTTTTTTAGAGTAGAAGGGCAAATATGCTTTTTTAATAGTACAAGGGCAAATATGACCCCAAAATTGGATGAAAATGGCACATATGTTGAAAAAGTATAATGACAAATAGTTTATTTGTGAAAGTACAAGAACAAATATGACCATTTCCAGTTTTATTAAACTCAATATCTAGTCAAACTAAAACACATAAATAAAATCAGAGTAGTACTTGATGTAGTTCTAAGAGTTCTAAAAATTGGATACTTCAAAAATCTCGTTACGCTCTATTTTATGTGAAAATATTTGAAAATATTTTTTAAATAGAATGATACCTTTTATATTTGAAAATTTTAATTTTAATTTTCTTTAATGATATGATTAGCCAGACAAATGTCGGGATATAGTTATGATCATACGTTTAGTTCAAGTTTGTTTTATTGAGAAGTAAAAGAGAAAAAGAACTAGCTCATTTGCCCATTGGATGAGGAGTTAAAATATCTGTGGTACTTCGACTACGGATCCCATACTATCCCATAAACTGAAAATTCATAACCCAATTACTAAGTTGGCCTATGCCTGTTTGAACAGCCTCAGTCTTTCTTTGATAAGAATCGATCTTTCCTCGGAATGAAATCTGTTATGTAGCAAAGTGACTGACCCATCTTCTTCTCTAGGCCACTTCCAGTGTTGCCATTTTGGAGACATGGAAGCTACCGCAATGCTATCAAATTTCGTCTCTTCAGCCACCATTTGCAGCCGCCTTTGGCTTCCTCGTATCAAAATCTGTCCGATTGACTTCTTTCTTTAAGACGCCCATGATTTCCCGAGTTTCCAACCCCAAAACATCACCAAGCAAATCCCAGCACCGGTGAACTTGACTTTCCTTTCCTGCCCCAGGTTACTCTCGATCAATTTTTTGTCTAATGACGAGGAACGTGTTGTATTTAATTCACATATAGTATACTCAATTGTGGAAGGGAGCCTTGGAGTAACTGGTAAAGTTTTTGTCATGTGATCAGGTTATCATGTGTTCAAACCGTGGAAACAGTGTCTTACAGAAATGTGAGGTAAGGCTGTGTAATAAAACCTTGTGGTCCGGCCCCGCTCCTTCCCCGAACTCCACGCATAGCGGGAGCTTGGTGCAGCACTTTTTTTTTATAGTATACTCAATTGTGAGGTCCTTTTTTTAAAAAAAAATTGTGACAAGCAGGAGGATTTGAACTTCTTGGTGAAACTAGGACGTTCAGTTGCGGGAGGAGCAGTGATAAAGTATGCAAGTGTGATTTCATTGGCTCTGTTTATGATATCAGCTCCCATGATTGTTGCCCTTGTCCTCTTATTTTTGCAAAATCGTGCAGATTCAACAGAGTAAACAAGCTCTGTAGCAAAAAAACAAATCATGATTTGTTCATAATGCCTTTTAATTTTGACCGCCAAAATTTTATTGTTTTTTCATGATGGCTTATTCGTGTTTTAGACATTAATCCACCTTGTATTTTCTGCAGTTGCAATGCAAGTCTGTTAATGCACCGGAGAGGAAGCTCTCTTGTTATTTATTTTGTAACTTAGAGACCTTTTAAACCACAGTATAAAAACTCAATTTGAGCAAACTAAAAATTTTATAAAAAAATACAGAGGTTATACCACAGTCAATTGTTTTGCCGGTCCCAAGGACTAAGCAGTGATAAAATCTAACCGATGGCCTGAAAAAAGGGACATTTGGGTAAATGAGCCGTCCGGTAGTTCAGATTTTTGCGACCTTTGTTTGATCCAATTACATACAAGGAAAATCCAAATATTTTTAACATTTGCAACCATCAAAGGAGTTTGTGTTTTCCCTTCTCGGATTGATAGGGTGTGATATTGCTCACCGCAAATCACTTTCAAGAGGTGGACAAAGATGGAAGTGATCACTACCTAAAGTTAAAGAAAATCACAAATGTCCGAATATTCTTGGTTACTGTTAAATGCTTGCTGACATACAAAATTTCTTACATAAAAATAGCTGTTAGAATCCAACTCACAGACTTCTTTGAGGTGGAGAAACGTATTGTCAGAATTTACAAAGGCGAAGGATTATGTTTCCTAAAGAATAGGGTGCTGGATTCAATTTCTCGGGGATCAAAAAAAAGTTATTCTAACAAAATGAAAGGCCGCAAGATCCTATAATGGCTGTTCTGAGGCACATAAAATTCAAAGCCATTGTCATATAAAAGGGATTGTTGAGGCAGTATTCCATCACTGAAGTTTACAGGTTGTCTCTTAACCATTTTAGTGCACCATTTACGACAGACCTGCGATACAAACCTTTAATTAGAAGCAAGAAACACTCACAACAAAATACAAATTAATTAGACCACTTGAATTTGCAAGAAAACTGAACAAAACATGGTTAAGATCAACTATAGCAGAATTTTGGCGATACAAATGGTGCAAATTTTATTGGTAAACCAAAGCCCGACATAGCGCTAAAATGTACACCTCTACACAACTAAATGGTCACTCTACCATGGCTCTATGAATGTAAGTATGTCTATTTTCTGACAAGGTTGTTGAATTCATACAGCAAAACCACTTAAATGGCTCTATCCATGGTTTAGGCAGCGGTCTAGGTGACTTATGTGGTCGGTGGTTCTAACATCATAAGCATCTTTCAAGTGGAAGACTAAATTATCAAGAACTAAATACTTTCCAAGAAAATTCCTAATTAAAGATAACGATCAAGAAATTCACCCAGCAAAATCTGTCAACTTCTTCAATGGATCATCTTGATCTTCTAATGACTCATCAGTTTGTGCTGCAGTTGAATCTGAATCTACTGGGGTTTCTGTAGTTTTAGCTGCAAAGCAGAAAAAGATGAGTAAAATTTTATGCCAGAGGATTGGACTGACTGTAGATGAGATATTCATTTCAACACCCAAGTGCCATGTTTGGTTTACTTGAACTGATCACAATTTCCCTGCACCCAGAGCAACAGGGTTTCCCTTTTGAGCGAGGAGAAATTCTAACCTCTGATACTGTGAGTGAATTCAGAGCACAATTTTCCTATCCTCAGAGTGATAAGTATTTCCTTTTTGGGACAAATCCTAATACTTGACTGTAGTTCCTAATCACCTGCTCTAATTCTCTGAGCTGCATGCCCCACCCAAACTTCATTAGATATATTTCCAAGAGCGCCCTTTAAAAAAGATTTCCACTTCCTGCATATTCTAGGTTAAGAAACATAAAGGAGGTTTTATATAGTATGGGGTAGAACCAATTCCTTCGTTTCTCAATTCACAATTATATTCCTCTTGTTCTCCCACATTTTACATCAATTTTAACTTCTTGAAGCATCACACAATTATCCAAGTCAAACTTAGCGGTTGATCTTGGGGTGTTTAAGTAACTATTTGAAAACCCATGCTTTCTGTTGTTGTCGTTGAAGTAGCCAAACCTATCACTTGAACTCGCAAATGGTTCATTTTCATATTTATCAATAGCATCTCTTGCAGAACTGATGGCCCCAGGTCTAGTTCCAAACAAGATAAGATGAAGCATTTATTTGGAAGGATATATCCATTTCAGTTTGATAAGGTAAGTGAAGGTGAGCCTTGGAGTAACTAGTAAAGTTGTTGCCATGTGACCAGGAGGTCACGGGTTCAAGCCGTGAAAACAACCTCTTGCAAAAAGGCAGGATAACGCTGCGTACAATAGACACTTGTGGTCCGGCCCTTCCCCGGATCCCGCGCATAGCGGGTGCTTAGTGCATCAGGCTGCCCTTTTTTTTTTAAGTTTGACAAGGTAAGTAAATATTTGGAAGGCGGATATATCCATTACAATCAGACAAACAAGTGAGATCACTCCCTTCTACTCTCTGGACCTCATCATATTTAACTAATGTCAACCCAGTGTCATTATCGCTATCATTCATGTATAGAGAATTGAGAAAAAGATGAATCAAGAAGTAATCCGATACCAGTTTGCTGAACCGTCTGGCGAGTTTTAGTACGAGTGCTTGATCCCTTATTTAGAGAAGCAAGTTCCTCAAGCAATTCACGCTCCTTCACACTGCAAAATAAAGAAGAACCATGAATGAAGTTCTACCATGCATAGACAGAAGTAATTATGAGAGCACTTACTAACAAGCCCTAAATTCTTGTGTAACAAGATCAGATCTGTATTATATGCGAAAAGCATTTCCTATGTGCATTTTAAAACACCATTTTAGAAGACCGGAAGGAATAGTTTGCTCCATAGGCATTTGTATGCAGAGGATACTACTACACAAATTAGATGGTGATACTGATGAGTTGAAGTATATGATTTTTCACCAGTAGCCTTAGTAACAAATCTCTTTCTTTTATATTTTAACTTCAGGAATTAGGACATATGACCACTAGGTTGGCTGGCAAACGAGTAATAAGAGTGAAAGAAACTCAGCTTCAATTTTGACTACTGGCTCTTTCCTAGACCAAATCAGATAGGACAATCTCCATTTTATCATGAGAAAAACTATAAGCTAAGCCTAAAATTATCCAGGAAAATAGTTCCCAAATGTGTCCGGCATACTCCTCAGGAATATTAGGCAGAGTGACTCAAGTAGATAAGAAAATTGACATGTATAATTAGTTCATCATCAACAACTTAACACTTGCGCACCTGATGCGTTTTGGTATGCTAACTTTAATCGTGAACAAGTGATCACCACGTATTGATGGCCTATTCAGCTTTGGTGCACCTTTCCGTGTCAATACAAGCACATCCCCAGGTTGAGTGCCTGGAGGAATCTGGAGATCGGCCATCCCTTCCACTGTTTTAACCTGAGGAGAAATCAGGGAGAAGGAAAAGTACTAAGAAATATGTTATCAATAAAAGCAATTGAAGGGCAAAATGAGGTGACCCCAAGCATTGGTTCTTTCTCTCACACCTTTGTTCCCCTCTTTCATCGAGGAAGAAAGACTAATCTTCCAAGCGGACAAACATAGAAAATAGAAGGATCTCGTCATATGGCAGGAGAATTACAGAACTATCATGCATTTGTTGTATGGGGAAATCTAAAAACTTGTAAAACTTTCAGAATTGTGTATTCATCTGTCTCATTTTTCAAGTAGATGTACCTTGCCCCTGGGTCTGATAGGGGAAATGTCTTGAAAGAGGCTGGTTTGAAAGGAGCAAGCACCAATTTCTATGAAAACCAATTCGCGCTCATACTAAAAAAAATTCTGTTTTCCTGACTCACCAAAAACATACGGAACTAGGCTCTTAAACAATACTTCCAGACACGCTTTATCTTTGAGAGTAACATAATTATTTACATTGATACAATACTAACAACGTTACAGCAACATCCGGGCTATAGGGGTTCCCTATCTTATTTCACATTCTTATCAGAATATGACAGAAGTCAAGGCAAAGATCGTGTAAAATTACCTTAACAGCAGCCCCAAGTATAGCATCTAGATAACCAACTGAAACTGTTGAAATCAGATTTATGCCATCTCTTTGAATCTCAGGTATCTCTTCAATGTCAAGATAGACAAAAAGATCTCCAGGCGGGGCCCTGCAAAACATAGTCAAAAATCAACTAAGAACCTGAGCTATGTTCTCAATCTCATCTGTATACAAACATCTAACATGTGGAGTCAGAGTCCCATAAATAAAATTAAGGGTTTATATCTTTCCCTTTTCTTCCATACAATTAAGCATTTGTCAATGTAAAGGCCAGCAGAAGAGTACTGAGACATTGCATAAAAAATGACAGGACAGATCTTTTAGGCGATTGGCTCTCTTGGCAAATTATCACATCCGACAGAAGGTGCATATAACACAGAGGATAAAATGAAATGGCTGCCTGAGATGGTTATCATATCCTATTTAGACCTCAAAATGCACCAACCCGGAGGTTTTCCACCATGATGATTCAAGATGTTAGAAGGGGATGAGGTAAACCTAAAATCACATATAAGAAATCTTCTCAAAGATCTAGAATCTCTAGCCATCTGTGCAGACTTAGAGAATAATAAATCTTAATGGAAGCAAAAGGTCCATATAGGCAATACAAACTAGTTAATCAAGTAGGTACACTTACTTTAGCTCCGATAATTGTTGGTCTATTTAAACTGATTAAACATTAAATATTATAGAGCCAAGCGGAATTCAGAACTGAGTATTCTTTTCTTTTTATTTTTTCGGCCAAGGACTTATGTTGCTCGAATCCTTCAAAAATGTCATTGCACCCGCGTTGGATCCTCCAAAAATAATGTTTTTTTGAGGATCCGATACGGGTGTTGTGGCATTTTTGGAGGATCTGAACAACGTAGCCAGGGACCAAGGAGTATTTGTTGACCACTCATCCATACGTGCTAGTTTTTTCTAAAAAGCTTTTCAATCAAAGAATGTCACTTGCATTCCTTAAATGTCCAAAGAGCAAGAGGAAACCCCTATATTTCCCAATATTGCATGGATGGCTAGAGATTCTAGATCTCTTGAGTCTAGAATACTACAGTACACTCTTAATCCGAAGTAATCTTAATAGAAATGAAAAGCCTCATACTATAAGTCTTCATCTTCTATCTCTCCTAGGCCTAGCCGAACCTGAACCAATTTTCTTTAAAACCAACCTGGCATTTGACAGATGAAATTTGGAAAATAATGAGCATGGTTAATGGATGAACATGGAAATCTTGAGCATAAGTTTAAGGATAGCTTGAACTTTTCTTCTCCTATTCTCATTTTTTAAGGTGTTGTCAACTGTCATGGGTCTAATTGTTATATAGGTAAGGTAACAGCACATTTCTGTAAAGGAGACAAGGAAGCATCTTTTCCTTTTACTCTCTTTTACAGAGTGAGTAAAGCATATTTGGAAGACAACACTCAAAATTGACTCAGTTAACAAGCGACAGTTGGTGAAAGATTATCACACTGGAGGTGTGGATACATGGGTCCTCCTCCCTGCATATATAATTATATATCAACAACACCAGGGATAATTATAAGACCATTATAGTGATCCCAAAATACTAAAGAAGAAAAATTATGCAAATGATGTCAATACTATGTTTTACTGAACATACAAAAATTCCAGAGATGTTCTACTGAACCATAACCCAGGACAATAATGCAGATTATTGTTACAGATATGCAACTGTATAACTTGAAATACATACCCCCTAGGACCTGCATCACCCTCAGCAGCAACTCTGAGGATACTGCCCTTGCTTACTCCAGGGGGTATCTTGACTTTTATATCTTTCTTTACTCGTATCCGCCCCTCGCCTGAGCATTTACGACAATATTCAGAGATCATTTCACCATCCCCACCACAGTTTGGGCAGACAGAAACCTACACTTAATCCAAATAGATGGAAAATGTAACAATGAGTATGAACATATACTTTTCGTGTGACAAAGATAAGAAATCCAAGCAATGTAAGAATCTAGAGACCAAACAATCAATCAGCTAAAAAAACAACCAATCAGCAAAAAGATTAAAGCAAAATAAATACTCTCTGTCCCAATTTATATGACACACTTCCCTTTTTAGTCAGTCACAAAAAGAATGACACATTTCCTTATTTGACAACAACTTAACTTTAATGTTTACCTTTTACGCTTAACGAGATGATCTATAACCACACAAATATCTTTTGTTTGTTTTAGACCACAAGATTCAAAAGTCTTCCAATATTTCTTAAAATTCCGTGTCACGTCAAACTACATCATATAAATTGGGACGGAGGGAGTATGTCATATTGGTTAAGAAACTGGAACAATAACAATATCCAGGCAAACAAATAATCTTTTAACTACAGATAAATCCATTAGCACATCTTTGTGCATGGATAGACTGACTTGGGCCATTCATCATCATGTCATGTCATGGATATCACTTTGCTACATGATTTTAGATTATCTTTGACTATATACTTTTCCAATCAACTAAATGCAAATTAAGCCTTACACTTGATTTCTTCAATAATGAAAACTTTCACCACATCCTAGATGGCTCTGTGAAAAGCAAGCTAAAGAAGTTTAGTTCATTTCATCCACAATTATTTCTATTAAGTACGACGTATTTAATTTCAGTTACTTATAAAAAAAAGATATATTTAATTTCAATCACAGTTTCAGCACCATCAGTTCAGAAGCGCTTATACCATAGGGGTTGGAAAGACGTTATTAGTTCAAACTGTTCAAACCTCTTTGAATCATCCCTTCATTGTAAATCTTTCTAAGAACTTTTGGAGCCTCTTCAAAGGTGTAACTATCCCTTAAATAGAGAATTTTAAACACTACCCAGAAACCACCTGATCTCATATAGCATGTATAGTCAGCCTCACAGTTAATTCTAGCCTATATCAGGAGTAATGCTGTTCAGGTAAAACCCATTGTTCCAAAAAAGGACCAGGTTAGCAGTAGGAGTATCAAATTGGCAAGTTGGGCCAAATTTGTTCCGGGTTATGGATCATAACTAAACCACCCAGAACTCACTTGCATCAAGATGAGTCAATTTGGGCCGAACATTTAGTCATAACCTGACCCACCTAATTCAAAATCATGTTTCATCTGTTTATTTGTTTGTTTGTCTTATAATTTGTTTACTTACCAAAGCAAGTTAAAACATCCTTTTCTTTACTTACTAGTTAAAGAAAGTGGATGAACACAACATGTCAAACATAATCAACGAAAAAAGAATAAAAAAAAAATTGACAAACTTTTAGATGATTTAATTTAGGTTGTGCCCAAAATTGATCCATCAATGAATTTATTCCCAACCCAGCCAGATTAGACAGGTTGGGGAAGGTTATACTCGTATGTGCTAAAATTGATACCCCTAGTTAGCAGCTGATCCTCTCTACATGCAATAGCAAACAGATTGGTTTTCTTACAAATTAATCAGGACTACTGAAAAACAGACTCATTCTGTAATACCAAATAATGCGGCTCTAGAATATATGGATCCAGTAACTTACTTTTAGACAAAGAAAACTTATTCTGTCATCAATTGAAAGTGATAAAGAAATAACTGAATCAAATCTGAAGAAATTTATATAAAAAATGTAATCTAAACTATTGAGACCACCAAGAAAATAGATTTATACGCTATTACCTGAGAAAACATGCCAAAAGGTGTTTGTTCGGTCCTCATAACCTGACCTCGGCCACCACAGGTTGAACATATCCTCATTTTGGAGCCTACCTTTGCCCCAGTTCCCGTACAAACTTCACAAGTTTCAAGATGTGAAAGCTCGAATTCTTTTTCAGCTCCAAAGATAGCCGCTGAAAATTCTAATGTCATGTCGTAACTGAAAGGCATTGAAGTGTAAATAACTCTATTAGGCTTCTCATTACATCATTTAATCTGCAAACTCGTAGTATATATGAAACATTGTCTATCTATTTCTACTTTTATTCTTCTAAAGTACATATTGTTCCTAGGATGTATGCTTAATTTGTGCAAGTATACACCATTAGCCAATCCAGTTTGAACTTTGAACTTGGAATACTTCTTTATGTCAGGGATTGATATGTTAAAGACACGCATACTTGCAATTCATGTACAGATCATTTCAAGCACAAAAGTTTGCTGATATTATACTCTGCTTTTTCTTCAGGTCATAAATACAGATTTATAACATGAATATAAATGATATCTGATAACAACTGATTCCTAATGAAGACTCCAGCTTTACTTTTAAATGGAGTTAATAACTTCGCTGTTCCTAAGTTTTGCCAATCATACTACGGTAGCCTATCAAGTTGTCAGAATGAACTTTCCCCTCATGGTTAGCAATAATTGTGACCATGATTTCGAGAAGTTCCTTGATTCTACAAATTACCATTCTAAGGGAACTATGTTCCACCACTGGTATAAAATCAGTTACAGGCTATATTCTTCCTAAGTTTACCTGTCATACTATGGTAGCATATTAGTTATCTTTTTTTTCTTTTTGATAAGGAAGCATATTCGTTGTCAGAAACAGCTTTCTGCTCATGGTTAACGACATACACTTGTGTTGTGACCAAAACCTTTTTGTTATAGGTAACCCATGAATTCTAAGGAAGCTGTGAAGTGTCAAATTGTTCCAATCAGCTCTTGACTCACCGTAGATCTTCACCCTTGGTAACAGTAGTGCGGCGACGCGTTCCAAATCCAGATCCATCCATTCCAAAACCACTCATAGAAGGCCCAAAGAATGTCTCAAATAGATCAAAAGGATTTGTCTGCAGTAGAATTCACCAAAAAAAAAAAGAAACAGATTAGGTTAAAGATAATTTCCATGTAACCATGCAACTATTACGATATTCCCACTTTCTTCTACAACCTACTCATTTACCCTTTTTTGGAGAAGTAAATAAATTAGAAGAATAGCACCTGGAAATGCAACCTTTACGCATTGACACATTTACTTGGACTCAAGTCCAACTCCCACTCCTACATCAAACAAAACCCATTCTTTCGGCTAGCATGCAAAAAAACAGAAAGTGAACAGAAACCATCATTGTGATTCAACTTCTTTCATTTGGCATTCTACTTTCGAAATGATAATACATTTTATCTATAGGCATGAAGAATTCTGTTCTTTTTTATTCATAATCTTACTAGAACTAATACCTTTTCTCCTTTTTAAGTGGTAAGAGGAGGAATGGCAAAGTTTCTGATATTACCCGTGGCATGCCATTCAACATAAGTGAAAAGCACTCTTTTCCCATTTGACAAATGCATGAAACCAAAGAATTCTATGAACCTTCTCAGTTCCTAATGTAATACATTTTCCTCTTCAAGTGGGATGGGAAGAAGAAAGGGCAAAAAAATAGCACATACAGTTGCAGGAGGGACAAATACTGGCAACCTATAATTCCAAAACTTGCAGATATTGTGCATGTAAGCAATAGTACAAGAACATAATAGAACTGCTTGCTAAAATAGATGGCACACTAAAGGTCACCAAGGAAATACTACTTCCAAACCCTTGCATAATTAGAGAAAAGCATGAACTAAGCATACAATATTGAGCAAAAGCAAACGTTGACACTTCCCATCAGAAGTTGCCAAGTTTCCATGTGACAAAATTTAAGATCACGATATTTGGAATTTTTTTTTTGATAAGCCATGATATTTAGTACTTCCTCAGTCCCAATTTCAGAGTCCTACTTGGAATTGGCAGGGGAACTAAGAAAAAAGTTGAAAATGAGTTGTTTATGGGTAACATGCTGGGCCACTAAAGTTATCGAAAATAGAATATAAGTTGCATAAGAAGAGTAAAAGTTGGTCATACACTGTGTGTTCGATAACATGACTTAAAACTTCCCTTATAAAGAAAGTGGATATTAATTTGGGAAGGACTAAAAGTAAATTAAGATAATTCCTTTGGAATAACAGCAGTAGTATCACACTGAAAATAAAAAATAAGAATTTATGGCATACCGTGTAAGCACCGCCTCCGGCCCCTACAGTACTTTTTACCCCGGCTTCACCATATTGATCATATAATGCTCTTTTTTTGTCATCTGATAGTACCTGGAAAGTTAAACTTCAGAGTCTATCCAAAAGAATTAAAAACAATAGAGAAATATGTCAAAATACTAACACCAGGATTCTAAACCTTTAGATAGTTTGAAAGCTAAGACATGGCACATCTTAGTTTAAAGGCAGACAATTTCTAAATACACGAGGAAATGGATCGCTCAGGGTTTAGCAGACAGACAACCATTGCAGTTTCCAAGGAAGATAAATGACGAAACAGATTGAATAAATGGATAAGCAGTAATTCCATCAAGCAAAGAGGAGAGGGGGAACCTAAAGATGGCAATACGAGGAATCTGTATAAAAGCCACTTATACCTGAAGATCAATATTTTCAGAAGGAACTAAGAAAAACTGCCTGGGATCAGATGTTAAAGTAAATTTCCATATTTACCTCATAAGCATCTTTAATCTTCTTAAACTTTTCTGGTGCATTAGGTTCCTTGTTGACATCAGGGTGATACTATAGAACAATATCAAAAGTTAGAAAAAATTAAGGGGGAACTGGGTGAAAGTGTAGCATGTAATTGTAAGATTAGCATAAGATTCGTCATCCTGCTAGAGTATGTATGCTATGGACGCGTACAGGAAGTAAACAAACACAAAATACAAAGAAAAAGATAACGTATGCAGACCAATGATTCATTACACATTATCAGCATCTTTTCAATCTAAGCTACTTCACAAATAGAGGCAGTCCCAACCGCACAAAAATCAGACTAAAGAGTAGCATAAATAATTGAAATATGAATGGGAATTGATAATAGCGACTTGTGATATCCTAGGAAAATGCATATAATATAATGTCAGCCACAAGATTACTTTTCTGTTGTAACTTGGACCTCACATGCACAAACAAACTAAGTCACAATTTGAAGAAGTATCATTTAGTATTCTCAGTAGTATACACATGGGTGCAAATAGAAAGATGGGGTTTGATGAAGGCCTCAAATACCTTTTCTTAGAAGTTGCCAGGGACAAGCAATGCCCAGAGAATCTCATGCCTTTCATGGCCGGACCAACCCAATCGGCACTTTCCAACAAGTCTTCCTAAATTGGAAGAATAAGAAACAAACTAGAAAAAACTTTCTCAACCACTCATATATGGTAGGGGTGGGCATGGTACAGTATGGTACGATATTGGAAACTTCGGTACGGTAATTTCGGTTTTCGGTTTTTAAAAATACTATACCATTACCATACCAAATTAATTCGGTATGGTTCAGTATTTTTAAGTTCGGTTCAGTATTTTGCGGTACGGTAAATCGGTACCATAGTTTGTTCGACTTCGACTTACATATACTCATCTAATAAAGAATTACGACTTCGGCTATTCAAGAAACGTCTCAACTATATCGTACTAACACCCTACACATGTAAATATATTTAAAATAAAGCACAAGCAATCCCTTTCATAAATCAATTACACAAAAAGGGTATTTCAATCAAGATAGATTAGTCAAAATTCCAATATGGAAACAATTAATATTGTACTAATACTTGTTTATATTGTTAGTATTATAATACTAATATATATGAATTATATATGTAACTATATACTTCGGTATGGTATTAGGTATTTCGGTATATTTTTTATCAATACCGAATACCAAACTTTTTAAAGATCCATACCAAATACCGTACCAAATACCATAATATCAAAACCACGGTATAAAAAATTTTGGTTTCGGTATGGTAATCGGTATATACCGTACCGTGCCCACCCCTATATATCGGTATGTTTGAATTGGAGTAGCTTAAAAAATGGCATGGATCCCAATTGAGCCCATTTGGCCCATCTCTTGTAAAATCCATTCTTGAACCAGTAACACCATACACTAACTCTTGCAATGTTACGCAACTGACGTCACACATCAACTCTTGTGGCGTTAAGCAGAAAACCATTGTCTCTCAGTTTCCTTCCCCACCCACCGAAAACCACCAGAGAAAGACAAGATTGCTTGCGAAAAGGACTCTCATCTTCCTGATTTTGACTTTTTGAATTCCCTATCTTTATATTTTAAGCAAAATATACAATGAATTTGCAACAGATAACCCAAGCAAACCCACCATCCTTCTTATTCACCAAGTAGCATTTTAATTTTGCTCAAATCTGGTTTTGATAATACAATAGTTTTTTCCTGAAAACATGAGGCTTGTGCAATAACTGTACTAATGAGATATTATAGTTTTTGTTAAAAAAAAAAAAAGGAGAGAGAGAGAAGAGATGATGGGAAATGAATTGCTTTATTATCCTGCCTAGCATGCTTGGTTTAAACAATGTCTATAAGTAATCAAAAAGGTAAATAAAGGATCCCTAATCCTAAATACACAATTACAAAATTCTAAACGTATTCATATTTACAACGTATGAATTCTTGTTGTATTTACAACTTCCTAACATTAACATTCTTAACACTACTCCTCAAGTTGGAGTACATATTATATGCTCCTAACTTGCCACAAATATACTCAATTATGGAGCTACAGAGTAATTTGTAAGAACATCTTGTATGTCATTACTCACGTTGCCATAACATGTCAAATGCACCCACTTAAAATCTTTTATCGGATGAAATGACAATCTACTTTTGTATCGTCTGGTATTTCATTAAAAAATGGATTTGAAGCAAGGTGTATTGGGCACAATGGCTTATTTTCTCTCTCTGGAAACGTGTGAACTTCCATTCCCCTACCTCCAATAGGGTTCTCCAGCAACTCGGCCTCATTCTGATAATCTTTTCTTTTCTTTCCCCTCCTAAATTCCATTTTTCTAGTCCCTACTATGTTTCTTTCTCTTCTCAATCTTTCTTTGTGATTTCTTAATCCATCAATCCTCCCTTATCTTGTCCCTACTCTGTGTCTCTCTACCAACATTCACCGAGTAACTTAAGCCTACTCTACGGCAATGAGAAAGGTGGATGTGGTGTAGTTTAACAGGGTACTATGGATAGAGGTGTAATATTTTTGGCAGGGAATAGAACTTTTGAAGTGCTGGAGGCAAGTGAAATTTTTCTATCAGCAGAGTATCTTTTGACAGATCTAACATCTTCGGTTTGTGTCGACGTATGAGACTGGCTTCGGAAAAAACAGGAGGCATTTGCAGAAGTTGGAAAAAGCAAAGTCAGTAGTATTCCTATCATATTTACCAGAATTTCAATAGAAGGGGGAGATATATTAGAGTGGTCGCAGTAAAGGGAAGTAGCAAGTCTACGGTCATTATTCCTGAAATTGGAGATGATATTGTTGGACAGATTTTGCTACTAAAATCAGCAAATTCATAGAAGGAGTGACTAGTATTCCCTTATTTTGTCTGTTGGAACTTTGATGTTTGACATGTCATTGGTAACCAATGCCTTCAAAAATATTGGAAGATTTTATCCAACTTGGAGTGTCAAACATCTTGCTCCAATCTCTCAAAATGAGGCCAACAGCCAAGTGTGGGTTATATTTTCAAATAAATAATGCAAAAAAAAAATTTGATAAGGTAAAATTTTACAAGGAGTAATATGTGAAAAGTTTATGATGAAGATGAAAAACACACAACACAATCCTTCATAAGTAAAATGTTTAAGGTTTTCCTCTGCTATTAATGTGCAGAAATAAAAAGCCCTGACAGTATGGGATGGGAAAAGGTTCCATGGCAAGGGAAATTGTTGTGAGAATTCAAAATTCTATTTACACGGGCACCATCTCATAGTGTGGGTGATTCGTCATGATGTGTAGTGTCATATCCCCTCCATACGTGATCAAAAGTAAGCATTGAAGGTGCCAACTATCATCTAATAAGGGTTCATTGAATACTTAAAATGAAACATTCTGCTAGTCACGAGTTCAATCCAAATATCCATCATCAGAATGTTTGCAACACAATCTACATAGGTTCTACATTATTCCAAGGCATGTTCCTAGGAATCTTCGACTTCCCCGCTTGTTCCCATTGAAAGACCATTAAACAACCTGCTAGTTTAGTTTCCTACAATCAACTACTTCTTACATGAATGAACAAAAAGCAGCTTATCTATTAATGTGTAGTAACCCTCGCCTAAACATATATGGTTCCAATGTAACTTTAAACTGACAGCCAAATTCTCAAAAATTTCAGAAAATTAACCCGTTTTCGTTCACGTTTGCTATCTCAATTCACAATGACAGTCAGAAAGAACTAGGCAAACTACATATCATCGACTTACTCAGCTACAAGACGGTATATACTTGTGGCTTCAGAATAAAATAAACAGAAAACACTAAACAAATTAAATGACAATATCTTGGAACAGTTAAAGAGAAAAAACAACAAATGATTCCGTACCTGGCGAGCTAACCTTCGATAAGCAGCCTTGATTTCTTTACTGTTAGCAGATTTTGGGACTCCAAGAGTGGAGTAATAATCAGCTGCAGCGGTAACCACCAATCTTCCAAAACGTCGTGCGGAAATCTTCTTATTCTGCTGGGAGGACGAAGAAAAGGAAAGAGATATAAACTTGTTGGAGAAGAAAGTAGAAGGGGGAAGAGAATGGGAGCGGTCGGAGGAAGTGAAGGAGAGAAAACAAGGGCGGAGAGATAGAGAAGCTGTGCTGGCCATTGCCGTCGAGTTCATGGAACTGGACTGGGGAGTAGTTGTTAACTGTTTTGATGCTACAACAACAAGATAGACAAGCATTTGATTTTGCTCATTTCGTTAGTAGTACCGTTTTTTGGTATTTGGGAATTGGGGGAAAATAGAGATGAATGGTCAATAGACCCTCCGGCCCTTCCCATCACCGCGAGAGCGAGTTTTTTTTTTTTTTTATAGTAATTTTGCCTCAATATTATTATTCGTAAATTACGAAATACGGCTGAATGATCAGAATTTGAGAACAAATCAACTAATATCACCTGCAAGGTCCTAAATCAGAAGAGAGTAAATTGCTCTCATTTCAAAAAAGAGCAATCCCATCAGATCTTCCGCTGAATTTTAAGTTTCTATTCCCGAGACTTTTTAGAGGGATTGAATGGAAAGGAGGAGGAGGTGAGAATTAAAACATGTGGTGCCATAGGGTGACGCGCTTCAATTGCCTTATGTGTTCCAATTATACAACACGTTTTTTGTGAAATACAGTACGAATTTTCACTTTTTTATCTCCAATTAGGGTCAATTTGTGTGCATATTAATTTTACAAAACACCTGCCATATATGATATAGATATTGGATAACACTATTTATCAAAATTGTAATGAATGTTAACTCAACCCCAAAAGCTAACTGAATATTGTTCAAATTCATATAAAAAGTTCATATTCCTATTCCATTTTCGAGGTGTAACTCATAACCTTCCCCGCACGCTCAGAACTCGTTAAATGAAGCGTGAATAATATAATTTGGGGTCTGATATCGATTAGACATATTCCTATTCCTTTTTGAACAAGACAGAGAATCTACTTGAATTAGACATCTTTTCATAGTACCACAAGTTTTCAAGCTTTATGTATTATAATAAAGCTACTTAAATATTCATAATTGTTGTTTCTAATTGGCAAAGTCATCATAGTAGTATTTTTTAGGGCTGGCCAGTGGGCCGGGACAGCCCGACCCCGACCCGAGCCCGTCCCGACCCGCCCCGACCCCGCCAAAAAAAATAATTACGGGGGCGGGACTCGAACTCGGGACGGGACGATGTCTCGTCCCGCGAGACCCGAGCCCGCCCCGACCCCGCCCCTTTGCAAAAATGGTCGTTGCACCAACGACCATAATCTAAAATGGCCGTTGGCCAACGGCCATAATCTAAAATGGCCGTTGGCCAACGACCATTTTAGCCCCCCCCCAACCCCCTACCCCTTAATATTTATTTTTAACCTATAAGTTATTATATTTACACTTTAACCCAATTTTTCAACTATAAATAACTCATTTTCTCTTCATCTTTCTCATAAATCTTCCTACAATCTCTCTAATTTCTCAATATATCTCTCTACAAGTCTACATTGTTTGCTAAATATTCAATTTTATTTATTCATTTGGGAATTGGTAGTGAAGTTGGCAACTAGCTTGAGGATCTTCCATCGAGCAAAGTTTCAATTTTCAACCTCTCGATTACACGTCGACGTTACGTCGGCGTTTGGTACATTCGTTCCCTCATTAAATTATTATTGTCTGTTTATTTAGTTTAGATCACTTAATTTTATTGTCTTTAATTATTTATTTATTTATTTATTATCATAATTAAAATGGAAGGATTAAAAGGTATGTTTAAGAGTAAGGGTAAGGGTGCTTCTTCTAGTAGGGGCAACCATGGTAAGGGTGCTTCTTCTAGTAGGGGCAACCAGGGCAAGGGTACTTCTTCTAGTCATCTTATTCCTACACAGGATGATTTTGTTGATACTCAACATTTTCCTACAATACCATTAGATTTAGACCAGGAGCTATTTTCTGGAACTCAAGAAGACTTTAATTTAGACGATGATCTAGATGATATACCCACTAATGTTGATGACAACACACCCACTAGTGCACCTTCAACTGAAATACCTCCTATTCCCCCTAGTATGAGACGAGGTCCAAAGAAAGCGACCATTAAAATCGGATCATGGACATTTTTGATAGGGACGTAGAGAATCAAGTAGTCATATGTAAAATTTGTAAAAATGTTTTAAAATTTAAAAGCGGAAAAGGTCACGGTGGGGCGGGGTTAATTAGACACGTAGTAAGTGCTCATCCGACTAGGTATGCCCAATACCAGGCTTCAAAATCGGGTCGCAAGCGCCCGCTCAATCGGGACAAGGTGCACATCGTCTTGTCCGGACCAAATGTGGTCAAATTAACCCTATGACGGGGGTAATTGTAGGCTCTAAATACAATAAACATAGAGATAGAGAAGCAATATCAAAATTAGTTGCTGTGGAGGGTTTGCCTTTTTCATTTCCTTCATCTCCCGGTTTATTCATTACATTAGAGATATATATAATCCTCGCTTTTAACGGTTTTCCTAGATCAACTGTTAAGAGAGATGTATTTAAATTAGCGCATGAATATCAACAATATTTACGTTTTCATTATATCATTTTAATGGCAAAGTATCCATCACGTCGATATAGGTCGTAGTACTAACGGTCATGATTATTTAAGCGTAACTTGTCATTGGATAGATTATAAATGGTCTATGCAAAAGCGTATTTTAGCGTATAGATATATAGATGATAGACACACTTGGTACTTTTATTGCGAGAAAATATTTATCAAGTGTGCGATTATTACTAATTACCGATAAAATTATGACTATTACATTAGATAACGCTTCTAATAACAATTACGCAATTACAATTTTAAAAATAGTTTAACTCAGTCTTTTCAGGACCATTTTCATATAAAATGTGTGTGTCATATATATAACTTAATTGTAAAGGATGGGCTATCACTTTTTGTAGACATTCTTAGTAAAATACAATTTGCTATAAACTTTATTTTTAAAAGTAATAAAGTACAACGTAGAAAAGAATATAAAAAATTTGTCATGATTGTGGACTACCTTTTAGAAAAATTCCACAAGAAGTATCCACTAGGTGGAATTCTTTATCTGAGCAACTACTTGTTGCTTATGACTATAAATTACCTATAACTTTATTTTTAACTCTCATAATAAAAAGCTAGGCGATATGATTTTAGATAGTGATTGGGAAAAAATTTCCGAACTTATTGTATTTTTAGAGAAATTTATTCAAGCAACAAAACAATTTTCCGGTATATATTATCCTACTATTTCAACTATGTTATTTTATATAACTCTAATATTTTTATTACTTAGTGAATATATGGAAGAACCACCTTATAAGGCTGTTATAAAAAAAATATTTCTCAAAATAAAAAAATATTTTATTCCTATTCCCTCTATTTATATTATTGGTTCTGTATTAAATCCTACTATTAAAATAGACGGTACTAAATCACTAATTGAAACTATTTACGATTGTATAGAAGTACTACCACCTCCAAGTCCCAAAAATCTAAATCACCCACCACCTATTGAACAAACTAAAGAAGAAGTATTGTCTAGCGTAGAACACCAATGCAAAAATATATATAGATTTTATCAACAAGAAAATGCTAGTAACTTACCAACTTCCATACCATCTTCTTCATCTTCAATACAACCTCACAAAAGACATGCTGTTTCTGCGGCTAGTATTGAAAGCCTCAGAAATAGAATGTGCGGTCGTACCTCTACTACTAACCAAATTAGCGAGTTGGATATTTTTGTTTCTGAGGGTTACATGCAGTATCAAGAAGTTATCAATGAAGATGGACATGAAGACTTCTTTGAAATCTTTGGAGGGAATGAGAAGACATTTCCGACACTTTCATTGATGGCTCGAGATGTTTTGAACATTCAAGCGTCGTCAAGCTGCGTCTGAAGCGCTTTTCTGTGACGGATATCAAATAGGAGACCCACAGACACTCATTAGCCGGAGACACTTGGAAATTGCGGTATTATTCGTGAGATTGGATCTGGCGGAGCGGAGAAGGTGCGGTCAACCGGAGATCAACGAAGAAGATGATGAAAACTACAACGAAATCTTAACCGAAGGTAGTGGAAGCGACGTGGATCAATTTGACCAACAAATACCAATTCCAATCGAAGAGCCACATGAAATCATCAAGCAATTAGAACATGTTTTTTTGAGAATGTAATTTTTTTAATTGTAATTTTATTATGTAATTTGTAACTTTTGGACAACACCACAAAGTTGCAATTTAGATTTTAGACAATTGTATTTGTATTACAAAAAAATCATATGTCTATTAAATAATATAAGAGGCACAAAAACAGCCTTGGGATGTTTTTATTACACTATCTTATTTTGTTTATTGAGTTTTTTTTATACATATGTTATTTAAAAAAAAAATGAAAACCCGATGTATCCCGCCCCGACCCCGACCCCGACCCGAGCCCGACGGGATCGGGATCGGGACGGGACTTGCTCCAATCCCGCCAGACCCGACCCCGCCCCTTCTCCCGTCCCGCCCCGACCCCGACCCCTCCAGTCCCGGCCCGCCAGACCCGAGCCCGGCCCACTGGCCACTCCTAGTATTTTTTAGGCAATTCGAAAACTTGATATTCAAGAATTACCAGAAAATCACAAACCATATATTGTAATTTTACAAGCAATTCTAAAAGCAAATATCAGAGCAAAACTTTTCAGGTTCTAACACAAAATATTGCCTCATAGATTGTGCTGTCGGAGGTCAAAAGAAACTCGAATTACAGGAGGGATTGAGTCTCAATATTATGAGATGCTTTTGGTAACTTTATCACGTTTGAGGAACTCATAATTGATAATTATTTGTTTTTCTCCTCGCTGTATATGTACCAAAAAGTTCACTGCAAAATGGGGAAATTTACCGTGTAATTTGATATTTCTTACCTTTTCAATTAGTAGGTGATAACTCGCTGCCTATTTTCTTTTCTTCTTTTTTTCTTTTGGTTGACTTTAGATTCAATAAAACTTCTTGTTAGGGAAAAGAGGTACAGTACTATTTCAATTTGAATGTGTCAAAGGAATCACTCAATCAAGTGAACTTACTCCAACCAGAATCAGTATGCAATTTGCCTCTAATCAATTCTCTATCAAATCCAACTATTCTTGCTAAAGAAATTTTCAATCAGAACTAACCCCAGGTGCCTTATTGCTAGAAAGATTAAACATAAGTGTTTCATTTGCCTGCCAAAGTAGATAGTTATCACCATAGAATTAATACTTCTGATCTCACATTGGTCCAACACCGTGAATAGGAAAACCTTTTCCCTTCAGGTAGCACTGCCTGCCAGCGCAGAATAACACAACTTGATATCCGTGTATCATCAACGTACCCTCCTCAGACACGGGAAAACAATTACAGATAGAATGCAACTCAACCATCGCCTAAAATTGTATAACAAACTGAACCTATTATTGAAGAACGGGTTATCAAGTGGGTGATTTTGCACCGGAAATGACTAGAGGCATCGCAATATGAATAGCAGAAAGCGAAATCAGCATATTTCATCTTCAGTTTCCTGATATCACTTTTAGTACTAGCACATTTGAGGCCTTCACCATGATGCCCATTCCAGCACTACTTAATCAGGGTCATCAACCAAAGTGGCCTCAACTCAACACACAAACCTTTTTTCAATCTAATAAAAACAATATTAATATAGAATTCGCTTAATACATCCTATACCACGGCTGACAAGACGCCAACAGGCTTGTTTCTTTGTATGTTCCACAGCTTTAACTGGACTAGCCTCAACACTAGAAGATGTCTGGATGGAAGCGTCCTGGAATAGAGCTGCTTTGCTGAGCCTGGCGCAAATGCATTGTCAAAGCATAATTATTCACCTGCAATGATGACCATCGAATTAGGATTTCTGAGTAGACAATCTTGTTTGTATACATTAAATAGAGAACAGAGAAAGGGTACATAAGAATACTTTATACTCTTCTCTACATACGGATGCGGCACTATGCAAGTGGTTCACAAAATTACTGAAAGTACACTGGGTCTAAAGAACAAGGAGGAAAGTATAATACATGTGCACTGCAAAATAGCAGTAATGCAAGACTTTATGCCAATATCTTTTTTTACCTAAAAATACAGGTGTTACTAGCTTGAAGTAAGGACTATAGAATATTTCAAATATAGAAGTACATTCTCAAATGAATCATGTTTTAGAGTAAAATCTTGCACTTTTCTCGATTATCAAATCTGCTTCCAACATAAACAAGTAATATAGTAGACATTCTCAAAAGTAGAACTATCACTCTGAAGGTCTAGGTTACAACATATGTTATACTCCGTCTATCCCAGCTTATAATACTCTTTGCATTTCGGTACGATAAGAATACTTGCAATTTT
This sequence comes from Anisodus acutangulus, assembly GCA_029783415.1. Classification (NCBI taxonomy): domain Eukaryota; kingdom Viridiplantae; phylum Streptophyta; class Magnoliopsida; order Solanales; family Solanaceae; genus Anisodus; species Anisodus acutangulus. The sequence goes on from CM056497.1 coordinate 7,080,023, forward strand.
TTTATGAAGTATAATTCATTAAAAGCTTCAAGCAGATGCAAAGGTTGAAAAACAGAGATTAAGTCAGCCTAATACAAAGAGAGACTATACTAAGACCATGGAGCTGATAAAATAAATATTTGCAATTATATAGTATCAATCAATACAACTTTCCCAAAATTTAAAAAATTAAATTCATTTAGTTATAATATCATATTCTCTCTATCAAACAAACTTTTCAGTAGCTATTTAATAATTTTTAACCACTACAAATGTAACACAAAATTCAATTTAACTTAGATTATGTGCCTATGTTCGTGACAGGTGACGGAGGAAGTATATTACGCCAATGCAGACTGCGCAGTCTAACCAACTAAAAATATCAGAATAAGTGCTCATTAAAAAATATGAGAACCAAAATGCAATAAGACCACCGCCTGTAAACATCAATAATAAACTAAAAAGGTCATATGAAAAAGGTGAGCCACATGAGGAAAAGTTGGTCTCTAAAGCTCCAGTTTTTACCTCAAGAGTTTTTATTTGTTCCTGATATTGAGCGATCATCTGCTTCAATTGCTGCACTTCCTGGTTTCTATCATCATACTCTTTTTGCCGTTCATGTTGGATGGCAACAGCGCGTTTCAGAATGGCATTTTCTCTAAGAAACACTTCAATTTGCTCCTTCAGCATCATATTTTCCTGAAAAAAGAAGTGATATGGTCAACATCCAAAGAATTGTAGGTGAATGTCAGTAAATTACCAACTGAATATTATTGTTGTACTCAGACCCATGAAGCACTACAGTCCCACGATAAAGCAAAGACATGCTGCACTAAAAACAGAGCAACATAAGCATACATGGCATATTTTTTTGTCGAGAACTTAGTAATGTAGCAGAAAAGAGAAGTATGTAGATGTCGGAAATTTCTCCTCATACAATGACATCAAAATATTATTCCAGCTCAAACCTACAGATCAAATCGCCACACCATCCAATACCAACCTTGTGAACATTTTGAGCTGCTTCTGCACCAGCATGCACACTAATTGATTGCTCCAGGCTCTCCAACACTCTTGTGGCACGAGCCCTAGCATCATCTATGCTTGTAGCACTCATCATTTCCCGGACAAGCAACTCCACCCATTCTGCACCATCAGCTGGAAGATTATTCTGGAGAGGAGGACCTTCAGATCGAACATCTGGCCCATTAGTTGGTTTTTCTCCTGCATGAGGCTTGATTGGTTAGGTTTGTGATTCACGAGAAATAGCATGATAATCAATAAGGACCAAGAAGTGGTGGAGACACAAAGGTGGTCTTAACATTTTTACAAATAGATATACATTAGAACACCTGAGAGCTCACATAAACATTTTTATAGAACTCCATAAAACACACATACAGGTAAAGACATGCAGTTATGGAGATAAAAGAGCACTTGCTATCTCATTTTAGTTTATTGCTGTCTTCTTGCTCATGTCTTGGCATGAAATGGGCTCGAATGCACCTGAATAGATATAGAGTATTCTTATAGCCAAACCCTAACTAGTTTCGGTTTGAGGCTTCATCTACTGATTGTTGATTGACAAGGTTAGAAACTTTCCATAAAAGTGAAAATATCTTTTTCAGCGACCATAAAGCACCCAAAATCCCAACATCGATGTCCATATAAGGCAGCTGCGAAACACCATTTTAGGAATATTAATGATGATTTAACATCGGTTATCGGCACAAATTTGATGATCCAACCATATCATTCTGCTGATGCAAGACATAGAGTTGTACTTTTCCCAACAATTACGCAACACCATAATATTAATGAGAGAATCAACACTCGCGTACAGGTATCTCTTTCCACCCTCAGAAATGGGATATCAATGTATATAAAAAAAAAAAAGGACAGCCCGGTGCACTAAGCTACCGCTATGCGCGGGGTCCGAGGAAGGGCACACGTATCTCTTTCCACCCTCAGAAATGGGATATCAATGTATAATGCAAGGAATTATAAGCAAGAGCAATAACTAAAAATTTGGAGCAGAGGCAGATCCAGGATTTGAAGTTTATGGTTCCCAGCCATCTCAAATTTTAAAAAAAAAAACTATTATAAAGCGCCCAAGGGATTCGAACCCTCATTAGGATGGCATCATAGCTTAAGCAGCTTCCATTTCTGCCACTGGACCAAGCGCTACTTTATTAGTGGGTTCCCAACAAATATTTCTTATATATTCAATGAAACTCTTAAAATAAATATAGTCTACGCAAAAGTTACTGGATTCCCGGGAACCCACAGCCGGTACCCTAGACCCGTCCCTGATCTGGAGCATCAAAGAATCAGCCAAATAGGGGAAATAATAATTGGATACATACCATTATCCATCTCTCCATCAGTAACTGTCTTTGCATGGGTATACACAAGGTGAAGCTCATGTAACCTCTTAATAGCAGCATCCAAGTCATTGCCACACTCTTCCAAAGCTTTCTCAACAAGCTGAACAATATATTGGAAATTGTTATAAAAAGAAAACAGCAAAACAATCAATTGGGTCTCTGCACCTAGTATTATCACAATCAATTGCACACTTGCCATTATTAGCTGAACAGTACATCATTCATAAAGGACTCAATACAATGGAAACTGTATAAAAAGAAAACAGCAAAACTACGTTTGGGTCTCTGCACCTAGTAATTCAGAGGCGAATCCAGGTAAAGGGAAAAAAGTGCAGTAAGTTGAGTTCGATCCCGCGACCTTAAGAAATTAAACTCAGTGTTTAGCGAGTGCACCACTCAGTCTCATTTGACCGTGGGTTCATTCGGTTAATATTAAATATATTTTAAGAATTATACACATAATATACCGAGTTTGGTCGGGTGACGGATTCACGTAACTCATTTTTTATACATAAATTCGCCCCTGCCTAGTATATCACAATCATTTACATACTTGTCATTGTTCGTAGTAAACATAATCCCTCAATTGACTTTGAAGATTCAAAATCATTTCATAATTGTTGGAATGAAATGTTTTTTTTGGATAAGTAAGGTTGTTGCAAATGAAGGTTAAGATAGCGGTTTAAGCATCATATATCAAAATGACCAACAAATAAATAAATTTAAGAAAATTAGTGCAAACAATTTCCTCCAACAAAAGGCGATCTAAAGAAAATGGGGAAACCTGAGTGTCCATATCAGGAAACAAAGCTCTCAGCTGATCGATGAAACTGGACGGCGGCGAAGACGAGAAGCGGACCGGAGAGGTGGAGGAAGAACAGCGAAGCTTCTTTGAAACAGGCGGCGACGCTGACGTCGGCGATGGCGATTGTAAATCTTCAAAGAAAGATCTCTTCCCGCACACAATTGCAGACATTGTTTAATCTAAACAAAACAAATTTCCACCTACAATTGAAATTAGGGTTTTGAGAATCGAAGCTTTTTCTTGAGGTGTACGTACGCCTTTTTAGCTTGGTGGATTTGGTTTGCTTTGTTGTTGTGCTTCCTTTTTTTTATATAGTGGAGATGAGAAGCCCTTCGGGACATTTTTGGATTTATAAAAATGAAGAGAAATGAAGGGTGGCGTGGGGAAGAGGATTCCCAACACGCGCTAAAAGGAGAGTGTTTGAATGGCTGGTGCAAGTACAACGTCATGTTGCAGCAAGTGATGTTTGTCTAAGATATTGAGATATACTATATCATGTTAAGAATTGATGGGGGAAAACTCAAAAAAGATAAAGGATGTTTATTTTTTCAACCCAAATAAAAAAATATCTCTAAGAAGAGAGTACTTGTATTCTCCTAATAATTCAAAAGTATAGCATGCCTGAATCTTACTGGAGTTCGCGTTAGTGAAGAATCGAATCAGAAAAAAAGGATTTCTAGTTAAAAAATACCTAATGAAACTGTCGTTGGAATTAATGGAATTGAGATTTTATTCAAAAAAAAGATCACAAATATCTAAAATTTTATTTTATATAATATCCCATCCGCAAGGACCATGATTGAGAATCCTTTAATTGTAGTCGAAATATAATCAACTTAATTTAGTGGTGAGAAAAAAAAATCATTTCACTAGCGGAGCTTATTAAAATTTTAACATTTCTTTTACTTGTTTATTTTAGTAAATCAAAAAAAAATTAAGGTTTGAGCCTTCGTGGTAGCAAGGATAAGATTTTACGGCTTATTATGGATGATTCATATAATATATTAATTAAATAAGATTACATATTTTAAGTGATTAACTTAATTAAGTAAATTCACTTATGTTATTTTCTTTCATGCATCGCTTTGAAATATTTTTCCTTGAGCCGAGAGTCTGTCGAAAATAATCTCAATACTTTCTAAGATAGATGGGGTAAGGTTTGTGTACACACTACCCTCCTCATATTTCACTTGTGAAATTATACTGAATATGTTATTATTGTTGTTGTTTTTGTAACTTATCTAAGTAACGAGCTCTTTTTTTATAAAAAAAATTATTACATAGAGGGTAGGGTGTCACACCCTAACCTTGGGGGCGGCACCCGACGCCCTAAGACCCAAGCGTACCGATCATGATACCTGAGAGATACACAATAACTAATGGTCCGACGAGGCCTCTGACACATACTTAACTGAATAAGGACATAGTCACATGCACTCAGAAAAGGCCCAAACCATACATATAGGTATAACAAGGCCGACATAAAGCATAATAAATCTATTGATTAGGCCGACAAGGTCACACACGACTACCACACATAACAATTGTTTACAAGCCTCTAAAGAGTATACTGACAACAACTGGTCAGGACAGGGCCCTACCATACCCAGCTATATACATATGCATAACTATCATACATATTAGCTCACTACACAGCTTCAGAAGAAAGGATTGTGATAACCTCCAGTTGAGTCGAGTCCTACTATGAGGAAATCATCTGCATCACTATTTGTACCTACGGGCATGAAATGCAGGGTCCCCGTAAAGGGACATTAGTACGAAAGATGTAGTGAATATGTAAGGTTGAAGCTATAAATAATACAATGCTATAAATGAAGCATAAGTTAAAACTGTAACTGAATGTATAATTGTAAGGTGAAGTTGTGGAAGTACAACATGTGCTATAAGTGCCTCTGTGGGCCAGAATATGCATAATGAAATATAATCGCGTATATAACGCCATAGGCCTTTGTGGGTAGTACTATTAATATCATATCAGTATAAATTGCGCAATAGCGTCATAGGCCTCTGGGGGTAATATCATTAATCTCATATTTGTATAATCATGTATATAACGACATAGGCCTCTTGGGGCAATATAAATATATAATGCATGCATATGATGACCTCTTTAATGACTCCAAATTATTTTTGAACTCGTTAGAGTGACATAAGGTCGTTGCACCTCCGACTCCCTTAGATGGTTAACATTTCATTTGTTATTCTTTCACTAACTCTATAGAAATTATGAATCACGTTGTAAGATTAACTTTTAGGAAACAATAAGGATTCGACTTTTATAGACGTCAAAAGGATGCTTTCGATACAAGAATGTAATCTTGATAAAGAATGATAACACGCAACAATACACTGATAGAAAAATCACTAGTGCCTTCGCAAGGACCTTTACAATAAAGTTCTTATAGAATTTCGTTTCGTAATAATCATTTCAATATGATAATGCCAAAAAGAAGGAAGTGAGTCCTACATACCTTATGGAAGAAGCTAGCTACATTCCGTGAAGCCTCACACGAGTTATGGGTGATTATCTACATCACATAAGGGTTGACGTCAATATCGAATTCAAATTTCATAGAGAAATTTCACTTAGGCATCCTATCGACAACCTTGAATACCTCGGGTTCTTAGACTTCTTTACAAGGAAATGCTTATGTAATTTAATCCCGTTGTTCAATCAAAAACATAATTTCTATAGAAACTCATTTACATGTTCTTCGACACTTTAGGTATATATGATTCCTTAAGCTTTTCTTATACGAAATTTTTTATGCTATGCAATCTCACAATCCTTCAACTTGTATTCTCCTTAATCCGTAACATACACAATCCATTCAATTATCCAATTCAACTCATACATAGAGTTAAACAATCCAATAACTCATACTATGAATAATTCATAAGTTTATGAAGTTTTGATTATGAAAATACTTCCATAACTTTCTCCAAATCATCAATTAACCATAAATATAGATAGAAGAGGATATAATTTACATTAACACCTCATAACCTCCTCAAAGCAGTTAGAAATCTCATATTCAAGGGTTTGTAAACCCGACTTTGTGCGGGGGAGATGATTATGATGGTAATCATGGTGTTTATTACGTAATTCTTGTGGATTATAGCTTTGATTTTGTATTAGAATGATGGGGTATGATGGAGAGAGCTTAGGAGATGTCTTGGGACTGATTTGGGTGAAAAAATGAGGGTTCCGAATCAAAAACCCAATTTAAACCCCAATAAAAACTGCAACAACCTAAAACGAAGGCCCATTTGACGGACCGTCAAACTTTTGATGGTCTGTCAAACTGCCAGGAAGATCGATGACTCAGGATGGGTAATTTGATGGTCCGTCAAACATTTAACGGTCCGTCAACTTTCCCGTCAAATTGTCCAGTTTCATGTTTTCGTCGAAACGTACTTCAACTCGTTTAACTTTCAAACACTCCAATACTTCCATAAATAAATTGTAAACCTCCATTATCCTTTCGTAAGGTTATACCTCTTCCCGAGACTTCGATATCCATTGGTGAAATTACGGGGTGTAACATAGGAGAAGAAAAAATGGAGAGGGAATTACAATGTTGGGATTCAAACCCTCACCAATAATGTGAAAATTTAGATAAACAATCAAGTGAGCTACTAGATCCCTACAGTAACGAGCTCTTCAGAACATGTGCATAATGTTTTTCAAAATTTAAATCATAAGTGTCTAATAGAAAAAATTATTATATGTTTAGATGCTCAAGCAGAACAGATTGTATTTCGAGTGTCTAGTATTACATTCACTGGCAAGCTTAAGTGGTTTGTCTATGTATCCACCAAATAATTTATTAAGGTACCTGCAAAATCAATATTGAACTAGTAAAGAAAATGAAGAGAGTAGCAACTTATTTACCAATTCAAAGTACCAATTCTTTCCATAACATCCTTATTTTCTTGTTGAGTTTCTAATTATACAAATTAGTTACAGAAAAGGGTCAAAATACCCTTAACATATTAGAAATAGCTCAAAATGCCCCTTCCTTCCACCTATTGAATTAAATTTGCCCCTAACATTATTTTCAAGATTACAATTTTTTCTTCAGTAAGAGCACAATAATATGACATTTATTAAATTTTAATTAAGCATGTGCCCTTTATTTAAAAAGGAGTCTCAGATACCAAATTGTTATTGTATTAAAATAGTTCAAAAAGAGAATTGGAATATAAGATTGATGAATTGTTATCCAAACTCAACTTTCTCTTTTATCCTCCTTGTCATTACAACTAGTACATGTTCAACATAATTATTTTCTTGATTTACTTATCATTTAAAGTACATGTAAGTTAATTCGGTTTATAAACGAAAAACTATATGATATATGACTTTATTAATCAATTGATATATGATGAAACTTAATTTATTGTAAAAAACAATATTACATTAGATTTTGGTTAACTTGGTGAGTTTTATGACTTTTGTGTGTATAATTCTACTTAAATAGTCTATTTTCTAATTATAAAAAATTAGTGTTCTCTTATTATTATGAATACATCTGTTTAAATAACAGATTCTAAGTAATTGAATTAGTTCATGTTAAAATATTTCCTTTAGGAATGTCTCTTCATGATTTAGATATTATAGTGAATTCAATTAATTATAAGCAACTACTATTGATAATTCTTTGTTTCAACAAGAGATTTCAGTCGCATGTACCTTTTTAGTAGTTAGATATTACAAGAAGCTTCATGTGGTATTTATTAGGATTAGGACTGAGAAAAATGACCGCTTATTTCAGACAGCCCAGCCCGGACCAATAAAAGAGAAAGTTTTCGCATGGGCTCATCATCGGATGCAAAGCACTTTGCTATTTTTTCATCTCAATCACTGAATGAAAGGACTTAGCAAGAAGATATTGTTAGGTTTAGCTGCGTTAATTTGACATAGATTTTGTGTTAGGTTGTATCGTGAATAGGTCGGTTCATTTTGGGTTGTGTTAGAATTTTATGTGGATCAAATAAAAGCTACATGTTTAATTAAAATTTAATAAATGTCATATAATTGTGCTCTTAATGGAGGAAATATGTTAAGCTTGAAAATAATGTTAGGGGCAAATTTAACCCAAAAGGTGGAAGGAAGGGCATTTTTTAGCCATTTATAATACGTTAAGGGCAGTGACGGATCCAAGTTTTTTACTTAGGGTGTTTGAGAAAAACAACAAAAGTTAAATATAGAAAATAATGTTGTCCTTAAGAATTGAACATAGGATGTTAGAGACAATTTTGAACACCTTGGACCACTTGAGCTAACCTTTTGCATTTGTTTAGGGTGTTCAAAAGTTAATATATATATACGTAAACACAAAAAAAATTATCCTATATATACACTGTAATTCTTTGCCGATGGTGTTCACACCTTGAGCCCCCACTAAATCCGTCCATGGTTAAGGACATTTTTTATCCCAATAGGTGGAAGAAAAGACAAATTTGATCCAATAGGTAAAACGAGGATATTTTTAAATAATTTCTAATACGTTAAGGGCATTTTTTACCCTTTTCCAAATTAGTTATTACACACCTATAATAACATTTCATATTTATATTTTTTTTATGGTGTATTTTTTTTATACTAGTGGATATAATTTAAACATGACAAGTTAAATTAATACTTGTGCATCATGTTCACAATACAAAAAGATTCGAAGTGTTAGGATTTGAAATATTAGAAGTATATACGCAATTACACAAGACTGTTTAGAGTAAAGCTAAAAAAATTCTAGACTTTACAACACCTCGAAGTGCCAAATAGTACCTAATTGCAATTTGAATATCATACGATTCTCCTTACTCAAAATGGGCCTACTTTAATGACTCGGAACTTCTTTAAAAGTTGGATCAGGGCCGTCTTATTGCTGCATTGGGCTACCAGACTTCAGGGCCTTAGTACGTATAGAAACTGGACCTTTGTGCAATTTGTGTTGCGTAGCCCATTGGTGAACCAAGTCTTGAATTCCAGCAAAAGCAACCAAGAACTCTGCTGCATCTGTTCTACTTAACACTTTCTTCACTGCCATTTCCATTGCATTTAGCCTCAAATTTTGGGCCTTAGTAATAACCCTGTGGATCTTCTTAAACTCAGATTGGATGCAAGCCATTGCAGCACTCTTTTGGGCCTTATTTGGGCCAAATGGGAGATGTAAGATACAATTGGACTGGATCACAGTCATTTCCTCATCGATCACCGCTTCCTCGATTTTCAATTCGTTGATCAATTGAGGCAATGCCACGTCAATGGCAACTGAATCTGGTAAAGATTTTGAGAAAGCAGATGAGTGGGCCAAGTGTTGAAGGAGGTCCAAGATTCTTGAGGGCCAGTTCTGGTGAAGGAGTCCATTTAGGCATGATCAATTGGGCTACATCCTTGAGCGTTGTTGGGACAATGGACCTGTTGTATTGGGCCCGAAAGCGATTGAGTTCGTCCTCAATGAGTCCATCAACGGCCCATCTTGCTTTTAGCTGTTTCTCTAGCTTTGCTGATCTGTTCATCTGTTCACGCCTCCATATCCCCTGTTTTCCCCAATTAACTCTTCCCCTGCTTAAGATACGTTCAATCAAGAAAAATTAATACACAATAATAATAACATACCTAATATAATTTCACAAGTGGAGTTTGAGAATGTGGGGTGTACGTAGTCTGTTTCTGATAAACCATCGACTCAAAAATAAGCAAACAAAAGCAAAAAAGAAACAACAGATAATAACAGAAATTCGAAAAATATGAAGTATAATGAATTTAAGAACAAGTTTAATTAATCGCAAGCTGCCCATTAGGTGAATCAACATAATCATAACATATTAATCCAAAATTAACACTCGCATCCTATTAACTATGACATCCAAGAACTTCAGACAATTACTGAAAATCTTTAATGGGTCCTGAAAATTTTCAAGAAAAGAGAAAATCCCCTTAATGATCGTTCTATACGACAGTTTAAAATCCTGATTATATTAACGCAAATGCCATTTTGTATTCTACCTCGTGTGGTGGGTTCCCAATTTTGTATTGTTTTGCAAATCACAGGTGTGGCAATTCTCTCGGAGTGAATGATCTCATCATTAAGAAGAACGTACAATATGGGCAGAGACGAAGGCCGCTTCATTTCTCTTTGTTTTCTCTCTATATGGAGTCGAAATTCTGGAATTTCAATTACATAGAGCCATTTGGGAAGTAAGGATAACGAGAAATGAGATATGCTGCAATGTCAGTTATGATCGTTAAGGAGGAGCGCGAGTACGATAAGAAAAGGAAAACGTCTTTCAAGCACTCCACCTAACAAAGCATACACTCAAACTTCTTTAAAAATTGTCTGGTTTCATCATACTAACGTATAATCAGAAACTTAAGGAAATAATTTGCTGGTCTTTTTAAGATTATGCACGTCTCAGCCCCAGGTGTATTGTGGAGTTAGAAGGGCAATTAATTATTACTAAATCATAAATCTAGCTCGAGTGAAAATGAGGTGCATATTTGAAGATATGGCATTTACATAAACTTTGAAACCGTACCCAGGGAGCTTACATCAGGAAACTCCCAAGCTTGCCGAGGATATTGATAATGCTAAGCTTGTATCTAGTCTAATATATGGGTGGCCAGTGGACCGGGGCGGAGCGGGACAGGGCGGTTTGGGGGACGGGGTGGGTCAGGACCGGGTTTTGGCGGGATTGGCGGGATAGGAAGATGTCCCGTCCCGTCCCACATCCCGCCGGAAGAGGGGACGAGATTTGGGGGGACTGGACGGGACGGATCGGGTTGGGTAGAGGGATTTCGGGGATTTTAATTATTTTTTTAGATACTTAATTTTAAATATATATATATTTAAACATTTAAATAATTGAACAAGATAGTGAATAAAAACATCCCAATGTTGTTTTTGTGTCTTATATTATTTAATAGAAATATGATTTATTTTGTAATACAATTTCAAAATTGCAACTTTATTTCGTAGTTCAAAAGTTGCAACTTTATTTCGTAGTTCAAAAGTTGCAAATCACATAGTAAAATTGTTATTAAAAAAATTACACAGTCAACCATACTTTTTCTACTTTCCTCACAAACTTTTGAGAATCTTTTGTTGGAATCGAAAGTTGTTGGTCAAATTGTTCGACGTTGCTTTCTGCTCCATCGGATAAGATTTTGTTGTGGTTGTCGTCGTCTTCTTCGTTGATTTCTGGTTGACTACACCTTCTACGCTCCGCTCTAATCCAATCTCTAAATAAAACTGCAATCTCCAAGCTGTCTCTCACCAATGAGTGTCTGTGCTCTCCTATTTGAAACCTTCCAGCAGAAAAAGCGCTCTCAGAAGCTGTTGATGACGCTTGCATATTCAACACATCTCGGGCCATCTTTAATAGTGTTAGAAATGTCTTCTCATTCTCCCTCCAGTATTTCAGCAAGTGTTCATGTTGACAACCGCCTGTGTAGTGGTGTAATATGTTTGTCACGGGTTTGACTTAATAAATACATTAATTTTAAGTGGGACAAAGTTTATGTTTTTAATTATGTTTGAAAGACAAAACATGTAAACTTCATAAAAATGTTTAGAAATTAGCAGATGGACCTGAAAAGTCAATTATTGCTTTGACCGCATCTTATATTTTGTACATTAAGTTGCTCGTATCAATTATTGCTACTATTAACTACTCCACTTCCTCCGGATAAAAAAGAATGTCTACTTCGTTTTTATTTTTTGAGTAAAAAAGAATATTCACTTATCAAATTAAGAAAAAAATAATCTTACTTTTTTATATTTGTCTTTATTAAATGTTAGATGATCAAATTTTAACATCTATTTAATTAGGAACATTTTAATTAAACTACCTATTTTTGTTTAGAAATTAATATTTTTTAAGGAATATATAAATGACTAACTGAACACACTTTTTGACGTGAAGGGAGTATACTATTTCTCTTTGGGCAGGGTGTCATTTGTGGATAATCGCATTGCATTGATGCAGTCACTTTTCTTAATCTCCCACGCTCTAATCAAAATTCAAACAAGAAATAGGAGTACAAAAAATAAAAAGTGGTATACTCGTGGAATTTAAAAAGTAAAGCTTTATGTGTAATCCATCCTTCTTTTTTGGGAATCCAAAGTTCATAAAATGTACTTCCTCCTGTTCATATGTGCAATAGGATCTGATTCTTCACGAAAAGTTAAAAATTGATGTTTTTAACTGTTACTTTTAATTAAAGTAAATATTTTTTACATAATTATACCGGTATTTATTATTTCTTTCCAAATTTATATTTCTTTAAATTAGTGGATTTTTACATAATTAAGATATTATATAAATAGTCTATTCAACTGTAATTTAATAAAAACATCTATTACTTTTAGGTGCGAGTTGATGTCTTAAGAGGTATATCCAAATTAAAAATACCATATAATATGACACCGAGAGAGTACCGACTTTGTCGATATTCCAGTTATTTGGCTGTGCGTGTTGGAATTAATTATTGTCAACAGATAAGAATCTAAAGGCACGTTGGCACTTGACAGCTCTTTTATTGTACGTTAAAAGAATTATTACTCATTTAGATGTATACAAGTCCAAAATGAACTAGAATTATTTATAAGAGAATTATTAAGTTAGTTAGGTGATTAAAACATTAAGTTAGAGGGGTTAGTAAGTTGAATAAGACGCATGTACATATTTATACTAGTTAAGTGTACACTCTTTGAGCGTGAATTTTACGTTTATCAATAATATATATATATATATATATATATTAATTGTCTAATTCGACCTGTTATTCATCTTTATATTTCGGATGATATCCAATCACATCAATTCAAATACTATGAAACCATCAAAATTCACATGGTCCAACTTTAAATAATATGTGCATTTTTTTGTATACTTTAACTTCTTTTTATAACACAAACAATTATGTCAAATATATGGATATTAACCCAAGATTTTAACTATTTTTTTTTTACTATTTTGATAAAATATTTATAATAAGTGATTCTTGATATACCGCAATGACGTACAACAAAAATATATAAACCATACATTCAAACTCGATAAAAAAAAAAGAATAAAAAAAAAGTGTAACTGCACGAGATTTTTTCGTTAGTTTAACTTTTCAGAAAAAAATAAAATCAAGTAAAAGAATAAACAAAAAAATATCTATATGAAATTTTGTTCGTGAGTTTAGACACATTATGTAACACAAAATACATATTTTCTATGGTCCAATTTATGTGATATTTTTCGCTTTTAGAGATACAAACTTCTTACTTTTGACAGCACATTTAGACATAGAATATTATTTTTTAAAAATAAAATTTATATATTTAAAAATGACAGAACTATTAAGTCCCAAAGTCATACGGCCATTCCGATATTCACGCATGGAAAAAGCACCTTGAAGAATCTTTTCCCTCTTTTATATATGAAGAGTCCTAAACCTAAAAGAAACTGAAAGTGCTTCAAAATTTTACCTAAAATATTTAAAAAGAATTAATCGGTTAAAATAGTTTTTTTTTTCAAATAGATTATATTATGTAGTTCAAATAAGAAAGTATTTAATACATAACTTTTAAGTAGTTGATTTCGAAGTCTTAAATATAAGAGAAACAATTAATGACTATTCCTAAATATATTATTAAGAAAATAGTAAAAGATAGTTTTTTCTATTATAGAGTCTTTTAATGAAGAACAAAAAGTTCAATCAACATTTATAAGATCATTCATGCTTTAGTGTACAATAAGAATGAATATGCATAATAACATGAAGTCGAGATGGATACAACATTAATTAAATTGTAAAGTAAGTGTTATTACAGTGATACAATAATTGAATTCAAAGTAATTGAGTATCTTCCAAATTACTCTTAAAACAAAAAAATTATGTGAGTTAGTTATATAGCATTTGTAAATATGAGTATCTTAGTGTAGTGATATGACGATATGTTATGTTCTTTGTATGAGATAATTATATAAACAATTATATTTGAGTTATAAAATAAAAGTCGATGTAAAGTGTAAATTTCCGAAAATAATGATTATCAATCCTATCGTAAAAATAGAATCTGGCCGCTTCATTTTGATTAATCTGCTCTTTCTGCAACTGAAAAAAGTTTTCGTTCTTTATCCAAGCACATACCTATGCATTTAAAATTATACCCAAAAAAAATTATGCATTTAAATTCTGCATCTAAATATATTTAACATTTGCTTATATTCTTATAGCTACAGTAGTGCTCCAATTTTATCTACTCTATATTCTCCAATCGTTTGATTAAGTTGACGAAAAGTGTAAGTTTCAATTTTATTTTATACGATGAATTTGGAAAAGAATTGAGTTGGATTACTTTGCTAATTAATTAATTAATTATTTAATTCAAAGACTTAATTATTTGTTCTCAACATTAAACGAAGTCATAAGAAAATTATTTGTTTAAGATAATTAAAATTTTAAAATCTAAATATAGACGTCTGACATAGTTCAAACAATGAAGGATTTATTAAATAAAATTTTAGTTAATTTCAAAGTCCTAAATATTTAAAAATGTGGAAGGTATTATAGTTATTTATGTTACATAATTCAAAGAAGGAAGGAATTATATAAGGTTAAATCTTAATAGATTTTAAAGTTGTAAATATGAAACCTCCTACATAATTTAAATAAACACATATTTAATAAGAAATTTTTAATTGATTTCAAAATCTTAAATATGAAAAAAATAATTAAATTTTTGGAATCATATTCTTTTAACATAAAACGCTCGATCTCCTTCACCAAACTTAGTAGAAATACCAGATGTTATTGTTATTTATTAGAAGATGTTGATGGGATTAGAACTTCAAGGTGCGATAGAATTTTGAAGAGCTTGGAATTGGAAATCCATGCAAATTCATTCTTGATTCGTCTGCCCGGTATTGTCTAACCAAACTAAAACGAATATAAACAAAACAGAAATAACTATATATAGATGGAAAACTAAACCTAAACAAATTATAAAGCAAATAATAAGGAATGAATTTATTTAAGTAATATCTTAGTTGATTTTGAACTCCTAAATATTAGGACCTCTTATTTAGGTCAAATAAATAAAGATTTTAATAGCTAAAATTTAGTTGATTTAAAAATTTCTAAATATTAGAAAATAATAATTTTCTCTATTGTAGAGTCTTTTAATATAATAGTTCTATATAATTGAGTACACAACTTTAATAATTTACGTAAAAATTATTAAGCCATATTCCTTGAGTATTATATGTATGGGTTTATTTCACTTTAGTATAATTCATATTAACCAAAAAATTTAGTTGATTTCACGGTTCCAAATAATAGGAAAGTAACTTAAATTATAATTTGTCCGGTGTAAAATATGTAGGCCGATTCCCGAAATGCCTTTCTGGATATTCCTCAATGTCCCGGCTATTCACGGAACGTGAGAAGCAGACGATTAATCATCTGTTTCCGTAAGAAATTGAAGAATTTCTTGGGAATCCTACAAGATCCGTTCGTTCTTTTTTCTCTGATAGATGGTCAGAACTTCGAACGAAAGAGGAATTTTAGGAAAAAGATCTTTTTTTTTTAAATCTTTTTCCCCTTACTCTTTAATATCATCGTATTTTTTTTGCTATCACTAACGATATTTCGCTAGAGGTTGTATCAAAATCAATTGATTGAGTCTGTAATATGGATTTTGTAGTTACTCTAGAAGTCCAAATAAAGTAACACGACGTGATTACTTGTATTTATATTGCTCACAGTAATATTTACTTTGAAAGATATATACTTATGGTTCAATTGAGTCCTTTGACGAACCTAGAGCAATTTTATTTATTAAACAACCCAGGCAGGTATGGACTTAATTATATAAAGACTTATTCTTATTCAAGAATCAAGCATACTTTTAATTCATGGCTTGCCAGCTGTATCCATGTAATACTCTAAAATAAGATTGTACATCTTCAACAAACTATAACGAATTTATTATGATGCTTGGGTGCGATTCTGATATTATAATTTTATTGAAGTTGAATGTTTTACAATGAAGAAATGAGGGAGGAATTACCAAACTATCTCCTGTTAATACAAAATGAAAGAGTTTTTATTGTCTGCTCCTGAAGTTCATTACAGACATCTTTCACATAATATATATAATCTAAAATCATCTACATATCCTAATAATATTAAAAATATGTATTATAAATCACCAATCAAAACAGAACATTGTAGAGCGGAACTAAGAAAAGCATCATACATGTCCGCTTGGGCAGCTCAATTGGTTTCAAGGGGGATATTTGGAGCAAAGACCAAGGATCGAATCCCGTCAGCGGCAGTGTGGGGGTTTCTTCTTGAAATAAAGGAGGGCCCCTTGTGCGCAGCGTGGTAGTGGTCTAACCTTTGAAATCAATTGAGTCACCATGATTTACCTCCTTCACAGACCTGTTGGACCGGGGTGTGGGAGCTCCTGGGGTGGGAGATTCCACCTTTTGGAGCAAAGAAAAGCATCATACATACATTTATTGAGCCAGAATATTAAGTTATAAGAGATATTCCTCCCAACACCAACTGATATATGAAGTCATCCAACGTCTTAGCTAATTTTAGGGAGATAAAGAATCCTTAGGCCTTTTCACTCTCACATGCTCAGATCATAAAAATTTGTTGATCCTATTTAATTTATAGAATGTCAAGCATATTTTTACAGGTAAAAATATATTACTTCAAAAACTTTCAGCTACTGAAAGTACATCCATAATAAAAAAGAATTCTAAAAGAGTCCTATGTGTAAACTTCTTAAAAAGAGTCAGCAAAAAAATCAAGACAAACGAATTGGTATAAGAAACAAACATAAAAAATATATATGAGAATTTAAGGCTTATAAGCGGTTAATTAAGCTTTCACTATAGTAGTTAATCATTAATATACTCTTTTTGATAATAGTAATTGTATTTTTTATTAATTATATTATTTGGTTACCAGATACTCATGGAAAAGCATGTATTAATAGTACTTATGTCTTTTTTGTCGAAAGCATATTATTATTGAAAGAATACAAGCATGCAAATTAATTGAAATTAACATGAAATCATTACCTCATGAGTCACAACCTTCTGATTCTACCCTACATGGCCTCACTTTCAATATAAGCTCTCATCACATGGCCTTCCTGTGTAACTGCGAAAAAGCTAGGAAAATTAAGCAAATGAGGTTATGAAAAACTTAATTGCATGCAAAATAAATAAGACATAGGAGTAAGAAAAGATGAAAGAAAATAAATTTGCAATCACTTATGTGCATAAGAACGGAAATCTACACATTATTCTTTAACAAAACACAAGTAGCTAGAATGAAGATACATCAAACTACTACATAGTACTAAATTTCATGAAGAACATGGAATTCACGTAAATTATTTATATTCGTAGAGTGAAGTGTCATAAATTTCATGATATACATCAAACCTATAAATTATTTATATTCATTTTTTTTCCTAAAAAATTTTCTAACGTGTTTGGTACCTTGAAGACTTCTATTTCCATAATTATAATTCAAAGACGGTACGTATTTAATAAAACACTAATACCTAGAGGTATGTAATTACCGTCAAAAGAGTTTGCATCGTTGAGGATTGGTATGACTGTTAACACTCAAAAATACTTTTAGTGTTTAGCCGAATCAAGCGGCAGCCGAAGATGGAAAATCCCAAAATGAGCAGGCAACAGAATTCTAAGCCGATAACCGAACTGACTCGTAACCGAATTTATTAGCCCTAGCCCTCGGCTAGAAAAACTCCATCGGCTATCTCGGTAACTTGGCCGAACCATAAGTCCAAGGAATGACTGAGACCCACACATATTCGGACGTCTCGATGACCAAGTCAAAGCACCTTCTAGACCCCAAGAAGCAGAAACAAACCATCAACAGCTAGAAGGAAGTGTCGTCGGTCGTGCAAGAGGAAAATAAGGAGCAAAAATCGGCACCACCTCCTCATAGTTAGATAGTGAATTTAGTGGGTAATTTAGTGACTAACATAGGGGGATCACATCTTATTTCTTGTAGTATAAATGTAACATTAATTGTACAGAATAGAAAACAATACAATCAATAAAAAAACTAATTTTTACATATCTTTATCTACTTTTATCGCCTTTATTGCACTCTAGCTATATTTATGTTTCTTACCACTTAGTTTACTCAATCACCATCCTAACGCTCTCTAGAGTAGTTGGGGAACCCATAGCTGAAAGTTAGAGTTCCGCTTCCAGCCCAAATCGCTTAGTTAAGGAATCAATTTGTCATCTGTTTTCGTCAACCGATAAAACGGCAAATATTTCGAACGGGAACAAATTTGGCACGCCAAGTGGGACCATAGGTGATCTCATAGCGAAGTTTGATTCTCCAGGTCAGGATCACGCTTGGCGTATGCGCCAAAGGTCTGGTAAGAAAATGAACCCAGAGTCCAGTCCACATCCTAAACAGAATCCTCCCAGAAGGAACAATGAGTCACAATCTTCTTCGGGTATGCCTACATCGGTTGATACCCCTCCACTTCCTCGATCAACCCAAGCCGTGGGTGAACTTAGTCAGCATGAAGGTCCAACTG
The DNA here is from genome assembly GCA_029783415.1 of Anisodus acutangulus. NCBI lineage: Eukaryota > Viridiplantae > Streptophyta > Magnoliopsida > Solanales > Solanaceae > Anisodus > Anisodus acutangulus. The sequence continues at coordinate 7,098,826 of CM056497.1, forward strand.
TTATGACCACGCCATTCATTAGACAACAGATTGACTTAGGCATCCACGATATTATGTACCAGGTTTTTAAACAATTGGCTGACATTGTCAAGCCAATGATGCATAATGAGGTTCAACAGGCGAGAGAATCGAAAGTCAATCGACTGCATCCAGGAGAAGGTTCGACTAGTTCTGCTATCCCTCTGAGGAACGGCGCGGTGCATCATACAATTGTGACTCCAGGTGTTGTTCCTCATCCAAATGTGTATCAGTCAATACCTACTCAAGTACAACCGATAGCACACCTAGGAGCACAAACCGAGTCACTTGGTAACCAGTCGACTGTATGGTTGCCACCAAACACTGGGGGCAAGCTGTGCCACTCGACCAAGCGAATCTACAGTATGGACAGATCATATGGCCCGGAGACCAGTTCAGGCGTCCGGACACCTTGGTTTGCCGCCCTTTATGCAGTACGCTTATGTAAACAGCCCTACGGTACATGCAACCAATGTTGGCCAACCGAATTGGCAGCCGATGGCCCCTGGCTATGACCATGCTCGGCTATCTGGTGACACTGTCTACAGCGGGACACCATTCCAGCAGTCACAGCCGGTACCCAATCCATACCATCTAGGAAGCGCAAACTTTCTAAGAACGACTGATGTCCGGGGAGAACAGACATGGAACATTATTCCACCTTATCCTCAAGTTCTGTCGGGTGTTCCAAGAGCTTAGGTTGCAGGCTTTAGTGGCTATGCCCAACAACAATAATGGGGATATACCCTACCTGTTAGTAATGGCCAGCAGAATACCTACAACTTTAAAAACCCTGTTCAATAAGGTGCAGAATGGAGGCCTCCAGTTCAGAATGCCTACCAGTCGGTTCCAGTTGAGAATCGGCAGGGGACGTCACATCTGGTGAACCCTGAAACCATTACGAATACTATGAGGAGGTACTTTGGCATCCAACTGAAACCCTTAGACATGCATGTTTACATGAAACCCTACCCCGATTGGGTAGATCGGGTAGCACCATTGCCAAGAGGCTTCAAAATGCATGATTTCGCCACCTTCTCGTGTGATGACGGAAAATTTATCATTGAGCACATCGGCAGATTTACCGCCCAATATGGCAAAGTTGGCCAGAATTAGTATCACAAGCTGCAGTTATTCCTCATTTCTATAACCAGAACAATATTTGCCTGATACTCATCCTTGGAAAATGCATTGTATACTTCCCTGAATCAGAATGCGCCCATATGATAATCAACAACATGCATCCTCATATAAAAGAGAAATTAGTGGGATAATCCCGCTCTAACTTAAGCCAGTTAGCCGAAAAGGCTAGCCAAATAGAGAAGTACATATAAGAAAAGGAGAAAAGAAGAGCTAACTGAAATCGATACTCCCATTTGGTATCCATTATTGAGGCAGATGAGTCTGACTCAGAGTCAGCCGATTACACGGCAGACGCAATGGTAGCCGAGATTGTTAGGGGTAAAGTTTACTCTTGCCCAACCCTGAAAGCTACGAAGGGCAATGAGACGAGTTCGACTGATGACATGATCAATTACTCATTTGACATTACAAAGGTAGATCAGATCTTTGATCAACTGCTTAAAGATAAACAAATTCGGCTGCTTGATGGCCATAGGATTCCGGCTGCCGAAGATCTCAAGGATAAGAAGTACTGTAAATGGCACAATTCGTATAACCACGCTACTTCTAATTGTGTGGTCTTCAGGAAGGCAATTCAAAAGGGCATCAAGGAGGGCAGGTTCAAGCTAGTCGATAAAAGCATAACTGAAATGTTTGTTGATACTAACATTTTCCCCGCAGTACCGATATCTATGGCATCCTTTGCTAAGCCAGATAAACTAAAAGACGTCAAGGGGAAACAGTCGATGAAAAAAATATGGGTTCCAAAGAAGCCCACTGGTAAGGAGGGGGTCACCAAGACCTCTATGTTTGATCGGCTAGGCAGCTTACGAGATATCTACGAGGGCACGGATAGGCAGCCAGCAAGAAGCAGTTTTTGTGGCCGCCCTTATAAACCAGAGCATATTGCTCGGGAACCTCACAAATAGTACCCAGTATTAAAAAGAGGCCCATCAGACCTCAGGAGCAGGCTTGGGGGGCAAGCATGGCTGCAAGTCGATGAGAAGCCGAGTGTGCCCCAAATAGGTGATGAACCACTACCCATGGCTAAATAGAGGGTGGCTGAGTTCAATGTGAAGGAAGGTGTTTCTTCCTTGCGTATCACAGTGAGGGATGAAGGTCACCTGAGACCCCGAAGGATGATTAAGCCAACCACCAATATAGAGGAAGGAAAGTGGTTCATCAATCAGGCTTCTGGAAAGAAAGAGGCACCGCCAGATGTCATATCCAGAACACAGAAAAGGAGGATGCAGCGTGCCAAAGCCTTGATCAAGATGAAGCTAACGTTGCACATGATATCCAGCGCTGAGGCAACTGATAAGTAGGAAATTCCTTAGTATATCGTAGCTGAGGCTATCGAGCGGGCATTCGACTCAACCTCTTCAGAGACAGTTCCACATGAAGGGGAAATGTTGGACCAACCAGAACTGAATATGCAGCCTGATGATAACCCGACAGAGGAACCTCGATGCGAGACTAATATTCTGAAGGAATCCCTAGCCAAGACGGTTCCACAGGTCGCATGAAGGATCCAGGCATTAGAACCCCAGCCGGTTCCTATATGCCTCTAGGAGATGGAAGATATTAACTTCTCATTAACCGAATTGGATGAGGTAGGAGACTTCATCCTCGATTTATTCAAGCAGAATTCAGTCGATGAGATTTGGGCAGCCATTGAAATGGTCAGCATGATTCCATGTGAGTTCTGGGTCGGCCGCTCTAAGTTGGATAAGCCTCAACAAAACCAGGGAGGACCTCATCCCAACTAACATAAAAATGATTAGCTTTATGGGAGAGGCCTCTGAAGCTTTGGGGATCTTAGTAGCAGAAATCATCGTAGGTCATAAGACGGTCAGATCTGCCTTTTTTGTGATATACGGCAAGCCATCCTATGCCATCCTGTTGGGCAGAGACTGGATTCACACCAGTCGATGCCTTCCTTCTACAATGCATCAAAATCTCATTTTCTGGGAAGGAGACAAGATATAAATCATCCCAACCGACGATAACTCATTTCAAGCAGGGGTTAAGAACTTGGAGGTTGTCTTATATTCACCCTATGTGGCTCTCATAGCTGTCGCAAAGCAATACGAAGAAGAGTCTTGGGAATACTGCAATCTTACTTCACGAGGTTTTGAAATAAAATAATTAGCCGAACCACAGCTTACCTTGGAAGAGTTAAATGATCGAAGAGATCCAAATCATACATGATCTATGGCATCGGTTGACTGCTCTAAGTTCTGAAGCTAGAATAGACGAGACGTCATAGGTAGGAGACTACGATAGAGAACCAACACTGACAGCCGATGACATTGAGTTGTCGATGGAACTTGAATCACCCATAAGAGGGGCTATGCCTAGTTTTGAATTTCAGGATCCCTTGGAAGATATCAATTTGGATACTGAGGAAGTCCCTCGACTAACACATATTAGTGGCTTGCTGAAGGAGGATGATAAATAAATCATAATGGCTCTTCTACTGCAGTATATGGACTGCTTCGCATGAGATGTCTGGGTTGGCACATACTTTGGTAGATCATAGATTTCCAATTAAGGAGGGTTTCACACCTCATAAACAACCGCCCAAGAGATACCACCCTCAGCTGATGCCTCAAATTAAAGCTGAGATTGAACGACTGTTAAAGGCCAGATTTATCAGAATGTCTAGGTATGTGGAATAGTTGGTAAACATTGTGCCAGTCAAGAAGAAGAATGGCAAGGTTCGGGTATGTATTAATTACAAGAACTTAAATCTATCCACTTCCAAAGATGAATACGTCATGTCCATAGCCGATATGCTAGTCGATTCGGTGGCCGCTAACGGTGTGCTGACATTCATGGATGGATACTCTGGCTATAATCAGATAGAAGTAGCTGAGGAAGATACTCACAAGATTGATTTTAGGTGTCCAGGAGCCTTGGGCATTTACGAGTGGGTAGTTATGCCGTTCGGTCTGAAGAATGCTGGTGCTACTTATCAGAGGGTAATGGACACCATCTTCCATGATTTGATCGACAATACTGTGGAGGTCTACATTGATGATGTGGTGGTGAGGTCTAAGGACTTCAAGGATCATTTAGCCGATTTAGAATGAGCACTAAAAGAATGAGGATTCATAATCTTAAAATAAATCCAATCAAGTGCATGTTTGGGGTATCGGCTGGCAACTTCCTTGTCTTTTTGGTACATAAGAAAGGTATTGAGATAGATCAGAACAAAGTCCGGGCAGTAATGGAGTCGGCACCACCCAGAACAAAGAAGGAGTTACAAAGCCTGCTAGGGAAGATCAAGTTCCTAAGGCGGTTCATATCTAATTCAGCTGGCAAAATGAAGGCTTTCTCACCTTTGCTTAGGCTTAAAGGGACAGAAGAGCTAGTATGGGGCCCGGAACAACAAGAAACATTTGACCAAATTAAAAGGGCCCTGGAAACTCTTCCCGTGCTAGTACCTCCCATGCCAGGGAAACCGTTGAAATTGTACATCTCGGCTGCAGATTTGTCTATGTGTTTCTTCAGATAATATTAGATATATTTTAATAATTATATGCATAATATGCCGAGTTTAGTTGACTGACCATGATTTCACATGACCCAATTTTTGCACTTAAATTCGCTACTGCACATCATGACATAAAAAAATCTATGTATGCTAATGGGATTTCAATTCGGCATTTGGTTGCATTTATATTTGGGATTTTTACACTTTATGTTAATTAGGGTAAAATAATTATTCGATTTAGCCCATAAAATTTTTGTCATAGCTACCTCTAAGAAGTAATTATTGATAGTAATTATCTTTTATTTTATTATATTATATTTAGTAGCTACAATGATTTTGTAAATTACTATTTGTAGCTATACTTAAGTACATTCGGTTTATGGCTTGAATTTATTCCTCACTCCTATCTTTTTCTTCACCTATATCTCTCTCCGTCCCTTTCTTCATCGCCGCCCCACTGCCGGAGCTCCAGCGACGAGTCACGACTACAACACATCTCTCATCTCCCTCTCATTCACACGACTGCCAGATCTCTCCTCCGATGAGCAACCGGAACTCCGCGAACCACAAACAACCACCACATCACAACTTGCCTCACCGGATCCGTTATTTTCACCACCACGAAATCCGACATCTTCACCACAAACAATACTATGCTTTTTCTCTCCGTATCTATCTAACTCCTCCTAGCTCCAGCGTCATTGCCATCGATCGCGACGACGAACTTTGCCGTTGACGATAGTGGGAAAGAAATGGTTGACGGGGAATGTTTCTCAGATCTGAATACAGTGAACTTGAATACAACTGAATATCCCTATATTTTTTTGCACTTATGTTGTTTGAATACAACTGAATTGAAATATAATAAATTAAATATAGTGTAAAAGTAGCTACAAATGAATACATCCGAATTGAATACCACTAAATACCTAGGCCTAAAAAGAAACTCCAAAGTTTAATCATTTGTGCAAGTTTCTCAAAATAAATTTACCCTCTTTAGCCGCCGGAAGTCTCCTTCATCTTCTCTGCTGAGACTTCCGTCTGTTCGTTTCCTGCTTTAGCCCATAAACTCCTCTTTCTCTGTCCCTCTATCTCCATGTTTCTCTAGCACTCTCTTTCTCTCATTTTTTTTCCTCCTCATTTCTTGTTTGTTTAGTTGTCTGTCACTTTCTTTCTCTCGTTTTGTTCTTCTTTTTTTCTCCTCGTTTATGGGTTGTTTAGTTAGATTCAAAGAAGATTGGTTGTACTTGTACGTATATTGTAAACTCATCTTAAAGGTAAATTGAATTTTTAGATCTAAATTGAAATCAGAAAGATTTCAACAGCAAACTACTCTTTTGTATCTTCTCTTTCTCCTTTTTCGTTTGGTGATTTTTATGATGACGTATTGTAAATCCATCCCAAATGGTAATTTGAATTTTAGATCTGGAATCGAAATCATTTATCTTGAGTTTGATTTGATCCGATGTTATTAAAAACTAAAGAAATATGTTTTTTGACATTATTTATTAATAATGTATAATATATATATATATATATATATATATATATATATAGTAGTATAAAAATATTTAAATTAATCAACCTAATTACAATAGGAAATATAATTCTATCTAAAATAAGAGATATACAATTAATGAAAGATTATTCGGGAAATATTCTATTACACCCCCGCAGTCGAAGCGGGAGGTTCACGAACACTGAGATTGACTCGAAAATCATCAAATAGTATGCGGAAGTCATTTGGTGAAGATATCGGCAATTTGATATATCTGGAAGAAAAATGAAGGACATGAACTAGACCACGAGCCATTTTTTCGCGAACGAAATGAATGTCCATCCTAATATGTTTAGTATGCTGATGTTGGACGGAATTTTCAGAAAGATATATCGCACTAATATTATCGCAATAAACTAGTGTTGCCTTTTGAATCGAGCGGTGAAACTCAAGTAGAAGGTTACGGATCCAACAAGACTCAGAGACGACGTTGGCGACACATCTGTACTCTGTTTCAGCACTGGATCGGGATAGTGTAGGTTGCCTTTTGGAAGATCAAGATAATAGGTTATCTCAGAGGAAAATGCAGTAACCAGACGTGGAGCGTCGGGTGTCAGGACATCCACCCAATCAACATCAGAATAAACAGTGAGACCAGTGAGTGAGGACTTATATAGATGTAATCCGAAGTGAAGTATACCTTGGACGTATCATAAAATACGTTTGAGGGCATGCATGTGTGCTTCCGTCGGATTATGCATGTGTAGGCAGATTTGTTGCACGATATAGGATATGTCAGGTTTCGTGAATGTGAGGTACTGCAGGGCCCCAACCAGGCTACGATAGTGAGTCGTGTCTGAATATGGGGGGCTGGAATCAGCGATGAGCTTGGAATTGATGTCTACTGGCGTGCGGGATAGTTTGCAAGATGTCATGCCTGCACGATCAAGTATATCTTCGGCGTACTTCTTCTGACACAGAAATAGGCCGCCAGAATGTCGAGTGACAGAGATGCCCAAGAAATAACTCAGGGCCCCCAGATCCTTCATAACAAACTTAGAGGAAATGAGAGACATAATGGACTGGCGGAGAGCATAAGATGAAGTAGTGAGGATGATGTCATCATTATATAATAATAGGCAAGCCATGTATGTACCTTTGTTATATATGAACAGGGAATGCTCGGATCTATTGTGTGAAAAACTGATAGAGGAGACATAATCAGCGAACCGCTGGTACCATGCTCGAGAAATCTGTTTCAGTCCATAGAGCGATTTCCGTAACAAACACACATAATCTGGATGTATAGGATCCCTGAAACCCATAAGCTGATGCATATATACCGTTTCACGAAGATCCACATATAAGAAGACATTCTTGACATCAAGCTGGTGAATGTGCCAAGACTTGGATAGAGTAATGCTGAGGACGGTCTGGATGGTTGCGGGCTTTACGACCTGGCTGAACGTTTCATCACAGTCCACTCCCACTTGTTGAGACCTGCCATCACATGCAAGACGAACCTTATACCTCTCAAAAGAGCCATCAGATTTTTTTATGTCTAAAAATTCACATAGAACAAATAATGTTAGCATCAGGTGGATGGGGTACTAGGTCCCACATCTTATTATTAATAAGAGTATTATATTCGTCAATTATTGCGGCTTTCCAATTAGGGTCGAATAAGGCATCCTTCAGATTTTGAAGGATAAGGGAAGGGACAACTGAAACGGATAGGTTAAACAACCATTTATGTTTATGCATTCCGTGAATGGCATGAGTTTTCATGGTCCGAGAGCATGTCTCGGAATGCAGGATAGGAGGGGGTTGCACCGTAGAACTGTCGGGAAGAGGAAGAAGGGCATGGGTAGCGGGACCGGCTGGCCGATGCTTGGTTTGCCAAAAGGTGGCTACAGAATCACCTTGAGGCGGTCTGTTTTGGGCCACCGTCGGCAGAACCGGGTGGGCAGTGTGTCCCGGACTGTCCAAGGTGGGGGCGGGTGCTGGGGTATGGGACGACGGACTATGTAAATGATAAATTAGAAGAGGATTCAGGCCGTCATCTAGAAAGTCATAGGAATGCCGAAGTGGCGAGTTTAGGGAGGCAAAGGAGAATTGAGACTCATCAAATAGGACATGACGTGAAATAATAATTTTACGGCTTGACAAGTCATAGCACGAGTAACCACGATAATTGATGGCGTAACTCAGAAATACACACGGGGAAGACCAGGGTTGGAGTTTGTGAGTAGTCGGATGGAAATGATAATAGAGACATCCAAAGATACGCAAGTGTTAGTAGGAGGGGTTCCTACAAAACAGAACTTGAGTGGGCGACCGTTGAGCTAGAGACTTGTTTGAGATTATGCTTAGGAGATAGGTGGCCATGGAGAGTGCATAATGCCAGAATTAAAGGGGAATTGAGTAGGGCATGAATTAGGTTATTTATGATTCTGATTTTCCGTTCGGCCTTACCATTTTGGGATGAGGTGTGAGGGCAGGAAAAATAAAAGGTAAGACCATTATTGGAGCAAAACTGTTTGAATTGATTATTATTGAATTTCCTGCCATTGTCACATTGAAAACATTTAATGCTCTTTTCAAATTGTGTTTTTACGAGAACACTAAATGAGGAAAAAATGGGGTAGACCTGAGATTTATTGTCAATTGGAAAAGTCCATAGAAAGTTGGAATATCATAAAAAAAACAACACATAATATCGATGGTCAACCGTACTTAAAATAGGGGACGTCCATAAATCACTATGTATGATATCGAAAGGTAGTAAAGTAAAATTTGTGGATGTAGAAATTGATAATTTAACATGTTTCCCAAAAATACAAGATTCACAAATAGGAGTCCTAGAAATATGATTGCAATTAATAAAAATATTTTTTCTAAGCGAGCGTAAAACGGAATCTTCTGGATGTCCTAATCTAGAGTGTCATAAGGAAGACGAAAGAGCATCAAATGTTGATGAAACTGAGGCTGGATTATTGACGACGTTTGAAATAGGGTAGAGATCTCCGGTGCTATCACATCTCATTATTCGTCTCTCTGTCATAAAATCCTTCACAGAAAAACCAAAAGGATCAAAGTCAAGGAAAACATTATTATCAGTTGTGAAACGTCGCACCTAGATTAGATTCTTAATGAGTTTTGGAGCATGGATGACATTTTTTAAGATTAGTGGTAGATGTGGTGGGGATAATGATAAATGACCGAAATCACGAATGAGAATGCCTTGTCCACTACCAACAATAATATTTCAATTTAAATTACTCAAATTGGAATAAGACGAGAGCGTACCTTGTGACGCCGTCATGTGAGATATGACGCATATGTCCATATACCAATTTCCGTCTGGAGCATTGAGTGACATTGTGTTCATAGCTGCCTCAATGTTAGTCGATGCATAAGTTGAGGGCGAGAGGGCCTGTGCTGTGTAGGCTTGTTGGGGATGTGGGCTGAGTATGCCAGTGTGGGCTTGTCGGTTCTGAAGTGGAGTCCACGAGGATGTTAGATACGGGCTAGGAGGATAGGCCCGTGATGGTGGGCCACATACGGCCCACGGTGGCTAGGTAGCCCACAGCGGAGGTTGTTGCCACTACCAGCGGGGAATGCCCCTTCTCGCCGCCATTTTTTCCAGAATTTCGTCCGTTATGGCCCTTGCCGGACTGCCTACTCTGGCGGTTGTTGCGGGTGGATGCGGGTTGCTGGGGATCCTCGGGCCGACGGTTCTTGTTGACAGAGTTGGAGGCCTTGCCATCGACAGAGGACCCGACGGTGGTGGTGATGGCGGGGTCAGAAATGCTGGCCTGAGTGGTGATGCGTTTGATTTTATGGGTTTCCTCAAGAATAAGCTTCGAACGGCCTCATAAAATGGAGGTAACGACGTGCATTGCTGAAGGAATCAGGCAACGCCGTCATATGATTCATTCAAGCATGCAATAAGTTGCATGATCAATCGCTGATTAGTGACTGGTGGACCAACGTTGGAGAGTTGGTCGGCAAGTATCTTGAGTTCTTGATAATATGCAGACACGTTTGGAAAATCGTCATGGTGAACGTCCTTAAACTGATTTTCAAGGTATAACGCTCGTTGAGTTTTGTTGTCGTGAAAAATACTTTCCAAACTTTTCCATGTTTGGCGGGCAGTGGCATCGGTCTCAATGATGGTGTGCAACAGAGCATTAGAGATTGTGTCGTATATCCACTGGAGGACGGTTGTGTCCAACCGAGACCAGAGTGCATCATATTCCACAATATGGGATTGTTGGTTTCACATGCCACCCATTTCATATAAAAAATGGAATTGCAATCTCCATTCTACAGCTGTTCTCATGTCTCGCCTGACTGCTTGGTTATAGGGCTGGCTATAGGTGAGCCAGGCTTTTGAAAATATAGATGTAGAGCAGTTAGGAGCTAAATATTAGAAGAGCGCCCTCTTTTTCTCTCTCGAGAAATCGAGTTTGCTGGGCTGGTTCCCCATCCACGATATGTAACGAAATAGTTGATTGGTTTACCGCATTCATGAAAACAATTGCCTCTCTGGTGGTCCTTTACATTTCTAAAAGAGAAGAGAGTTAGTCGCAACAGTAGAAAGAGCCCCAAACTCTGAGGATCACTTGACCCCGATCGAGCAATCTATTGTCATTGCTATCTCGTGCGCGAAGGGTTGTCCATGCTCCTAATTAAGTCCATCTGGGTCTTTCTTCCATCTTTAAATATTGGTTCAGACTCAATCAAATGTCCTCTCCGATTGGCGAACATCAAAAGAGAAGGCGGAGGAATCAACTGATTGCATTAGTCTCAGGTTAGGGACATAGTAATGTATTACGAGATTAGGCCGATTAGAGAATGCCAATTATGTTTTAATAATAAAAGAGGTATCGAATCTTTGCTTTAACAACTTTCAAAGTTGCACTAATATTAGTAGTAGGAGGAGCACTAGTAGAAAGAACCTCTCTCAAATGTAAATAAAGATGTTATCCAAGTTATTCAAAAGGAAGTCGATAAAGATTTATCCCATGCTCTTAGTGCTAGCTCTTTATGCCTGGCACTGATGAAGAAAGATTAGATGTGCTAACTCTACTCTTTGCATGTTTTCATGAATCATTGGACAATGTTTGCGATGTGAATCGAGGCTTGTTACAACCGATTTCTATTGAATTAGCCCCAATTTCTATAATAATGTTTATCGCTAATTGTAGTAGATCTGCAAGGGAGAAGAATGCTAAGCTCTTATACCAAGACTCAGGATAAGGAAGGGTAAGTCATCTAAGAATAAGACATGTAGACCCCTACTCAGGTAAGAAAGAAAGTCTCTTACAGAAAAGGCAGGAAGAAGAGGACTTCGCTCTACAGAAAACCTAATAGAATGGGCTACTTCTTAAGGTGGAATGGACCACTTATCATAGAAGAATCTTTCTTACATCAATTATTTACTATACGAACAAGGCAAGTCAAAGCAAAGCCGATGCACCTGATACAACTAAAAAAAAGAGCAATGGTCTGAAACCCTAAGCAATTGACCAGGAGAGGATCATCCGGAATGGACTAAGAGCCTGCCAACCCTTTATTAATCTAAGACATCTACCCATGGCAAAAAAGAAGATGGAAAGAAAGACGATTGACACCTTATCTTTGAACCAGCTTCTTCAATCCTACTGCTCTTCTCCCTCTATATAGCGCGGGCGGCTTGCTTCCCAGCCACTAGCAGGAACCAGATAAGGAACAAGAGAAGGAAACAACTCAATTTTAAAGGTTAGGCGCAATAACTACTCGTGTAGAAGGAGATATTTGGGAGAAAAGCCCCGTCTCATGGTGTTTTTGTTAGGAGTTCCTCCTATCTGGTATATTTTACTGTGGCAACCCTGATGGAGAAGATTGTTGGCCCTCTCTCTACTGGTTCTCTTAGACTAGCATCAACTGATGTGAAGGTTAACCCCATAGTCAGGTTTTATTACTTTCGAAATCCTGGTGATAGATGTGGAGAGGTGTATGAACAGAAAGATTCATGATGTACAATAAACACACTCTATGTAGGAATTCAAGTACCAACAAGAGTTTGGTCCTATATATTTCAGGTATATTGGACCTTCATTGCCTTCTGATCTATCAAATGATTTTCTGATGGGATAGTTCTGTCGTTGTGACCATAATATCGCATTACCATGGAGGCTGCCTTGTTGGAAAAGTGGTTGATAACAACTTAAGACTGGGGCACTCAGAGTTGTTGATGGTTCAACCTTTACTATGTCACTGGGCACCAATTCGCAGGCTACTATGTTGATGCTTGGCCTCTAAGTTCTTTAATATGCGTTGGATATTGCACAAAAGTGTGATTGCGACTAATCAGGAGCTTGCGTATGTAAACGAAAGAGTAGACATCCCCTTGATAACTGAATGCAAGCGAGGCTGGGCCTAGATTCGCGTATGTAACTGAAAATAAAAAGAAAGGAGTTTCCCTTCTCCTTTCTTATCTAGAAAGAGGAAGATAAGCTCTAACAAGGTTCAAAGACCCCCCCCCAAAGTATGGATTAAAGAAAGTCTTTCGGGTTAGTGAGGAACATGATAGTGAAAGAGAGAAGAAAAAAAAATGTTTATGGCGGCTTACCTTCGTACATTCAAGAACAGTTGTGACTCATTGGCATCTATCAATGAACCGGTGTACCAATCTGATATGTTTACATTCCTTCTTGTTGGCCTGCCTTCGGACTATGAAAGTTTTGTCACTATGACGAAACTTCAATGACCAAAACCAACTATGGATGAACTTTGGTCCAGCTTGTTGTTACATGATTTTTGCTTTCAGCAGATGCATCCTATTACTATATTGATGATCTTGTATACTAACTGAGTCCACACTCGCTCGAGAACACATACGTTCTCCCTGTAATTGTCTTGTCTTTGTTATAGTTTCAGGGCCTACGTCTACCCGTATGGAGCCACCATCATTCGTAAGGCTTGCTTTACATTGGACCCGATGTTGATCCTCTCATAGCCTATTTAATACGATGATAGTAGCAAGCAAGCAAGTCATTTCTTTATTTTTTTTATATAGTACCGGTGAACTAGGCAAGCGACCCTGCAAGGCAACCAACCTTTCTGCAAAATAAATGTCAGCCTCGCCGCTGCTTTCAGGTGATTGGATAATAACTGTAAGGAATACTAAATGAAAGTATGCAGCAAGGCAAAGCCGATTGAGAATATGACGGTTAGCCCCTTATCGCTTGGGAGGCATCATGTTTAATAAAGATTCTTCCTCTAATCGAATAGAGTATTAATCCGCTCCATTCAATTCCCTATTATTTCACTTTCTCGCTATTCAAAATATCATAAGAGAAGAAACATGGCAAATTGAATCCTAGGGTAGATTCCTACTGTTGAACGATTGACTAACTTTCTCTTTAGTTGTTTGATATTGGGTTCGTGTTCAATGTACTTCTCTTTTTATATATGAAGTTACTTCTTTTTTTAGCCCTTTTTCATTTGTGCATCTTTCTCCGATGCTTTCCGTTGGTTTTAGATTCACCTTTGTCTTTTACAGCTTTGTGGTTTGTAGTCCTTGCCTTGATATGTAAAAGGAAGATCTACCTCTTAATGGCTCACAACAGCCCTGAATTGCAAGCTTCAGCTGAACAGGGTAATGCAGAAGTATGTACCGCATTGGTAGATTTTTAGTGCATGAAGATGTACTTGGAAAGTAACCTCGATTGCTTATTTTCTGAGCTGGTTTGCAGATAGAAGTAGGAGTATTACTTGTGGCAAACTGTTGATGTTGGGAAGACTAATATATGGTTTATTTTTCCTTCATAGGGGGGTTGCCGAACAAAAAACCCCCTTAGCCATATGGGACTTGTTCAATATTTGATAAAAAATATTCCTGTGCAAAACTATAAATTCATGATATCTATCTTTTTTGTCCGAAGTCGAATGTTTAGGTTTGACTTCTCTCCTATTTTTCCCTTCAATTCTTTTCTCCCTTTTCAGTATGAACTAAACCTTTTCAATTTTTCTTTTCAAGTCATGAAAGAGCTTCATCCTGGAACAATTTACTTTTGTTATCAACCATAACTGATGGATTTGTTATTAGCTACAGACAGCTATCAAAATTTAGATTTCACGTCATTATAACATATCTCGTACATAAGTTGGACCACCTACAATCTCATTGTTTTTGCCTTTCTCGCAAGTTCACTGTATAACTTTATTCCTCAAACGAATGTTATAATACACCACGAAGCATGTCATGTTAATATTTAGTTTAATCACTTTTTCTTTATTTGCATCTCATTAGTATAACGATGTTGGCAAAATGCCCGTAGTAACAAAGTAGAAGTGTGTATAAACACCTATTATTCATTGTTATACACTTTTATACAAGGTTGATACATTGTATACATAAAATATATAATGTTGTATATAGTGTGTATAAATATTGTTGCAATTTTTTTTGGCTATACAGATATAAATTAAAACTATGGATGGCTAAATAAATATAATTTTTTATGTTGAATTGTATATTATTGAAATTATCACTTTACATTTTCGCTTACTCTTTATAAAATGTAATAGCAAACATCGTCCTTCAATTCTCCAACAATAATGCTAAAACATTCAATAATAAGCCGCAATCTCAAACAAATGGGGTATAGTAGTCTACCGTATGAATTTAATACCTATATATTTTCTTTTAACCTCAACTCATATCATCATATTAAATAATAAAAAAAAGTAAACTAATAATAATAAAATTATTTTATATATTTTTACTGACAGATCGAAATATCACTAAACAAAACAATAAGTCCAAAAATCAACGTAATAACAACCTATTCGAAATTAGGAAATATAATAGTATACGAATATATTTCTTCAGTTATCTCATATTTTAGCCAAATGTGTATTGAATTCAAGATATTTATAAATCTTTCGAAATACCTTCATCCAACATAATTTTAGATCTACTTCCTTAGCCTTTTTAATACCACTTACCATAATCTGAGGTAAGACCTTGTAGGTGATATCAATTGATCTGTTCTAAAACGTCATTCAGTCACATTTCACAATTTACTGATAGTAATGCTGAGAGATCGGAATTACTATCTCTAGAAATAATCTGGCGTAAGACGGAAACTGAATATTTTAAAAAAAACACTCATTTGTGGAAAATATCAAATACTTGTATGCTTAGTAAATCATCCTTAAAGGGAAGCTAATAATTGAAGGAAAGGGGACCACCAATTTTATTAGTAGATCGAATTATTAATGCACATTCAAGAATGGTCCTTTGGTCGCTGTACCTTATTGCCCATTGAACCACGCAAAACTTAACCACTATAACTTATCATTGTTCACTTATCTTATAATGGAATCTAATTTTGATATGCTACTCCAGTTATCACCTCTCATTTTAAATGATAATTTATCACCACCTTCGCACTGCGACGTGGCGAGGTGTAGCATTGTTCAAAAGTGGACTAAAGTTTCTTATGTTTATCGTTTATTTCACGCATATGGCAAGCGCGTAAGGAATATTCTAGTCACGCTTTTTCCATTTTTTTTGGTGATATAAAAACAGCAGTGGGAGAGTGAAAGAAAGAAGCAGCACAAAGATTAGAAAGAAAAGCAAAGGAAAAAGACGGAAAAAGCCTCACCTTCTTCATCTTAGTCGTTGTTTATGCAAATCTCGATCTATACGTATATATTCCTGAATTTAAAGGTATGATTTTGATACTAGTTTTATTTAATTGTTGTGTTTTTTTTATCAATTGTGTTTTTTTTTTTTTGATTTTAAACCGACCGATTGTGAAAACCCTAAATTAATGTCGGTGATTAGGTTACTGTGGCGGATCTGCGAGGTTAGTTTGATCAGTCAAACGTGATGACTTCGTTGAGTAGAGAACTGGTGTTTCTTATACTTCAGTTCTTAGATGAAGAGAAGTTCAAGGAAACAGTACACAAGTAAAGACTCAATCTTTTTGTTCTTTTTGTTAATTGTTTTATTTTGGTGATAATTTTTATGTTAGTAATTTTAAGTATTAAAGGTATTTTTGGTGGTTTAATGTTGTTTGTTATTGATGAACAATGAAGGTTGGAGAAGGAGTCAGGGTTCTTCTTTAACATGAGGTATTTTGAGGATTCAGTGACGAATGGAGAGTGGGATGAGGTGGAAAAGTATTTATCTGGGTTTACTAAGGTAGATGATAACCGGTATTCGATGAAAATATTTTTTGAGATCCGAAAACAGAAGTATCTGGAAGCACTTGACAGGTACTAATGGTTCTTTTTGATTTTTTGGGACCCCATTTGATATGTCTTTTATTTTTTTGCTGTTTAGGTTGTTGATTTTTTTTTTTTTTGGTTGTAGGCATGATCAAGCAAAGGCTGTGGAGATTCTAGTGAAAGATCTGAAAGTATTTTCCACATTTAATGAAGATTTGTTCAAGGAAATAACGCTTCTCTTGACGTTGCAGAATTTTAGGTATATAATTTTGATGTTGGTGTACTTTTAGAGGGTAGTGGTTGTTGCAGTGAAGATGCTAGCATTCATGATTTGGTGTATTGTTTTCTTTGGCGGAGAAATTTAAGCAAAAATATTTTGTTCAGCACGAATGCAGAACGGCAGTTTTCCGTATAGTCTGCTGTTTGTTTGTTTGGTAAATAGATGGCTATATGAAAGCAAGTTTGTTGTGAAGTGGAATCTGCACCTCAGTGTTTTTTCACTTGCAGCGGAGAAATCTAGAAGTCCACACCCCATATGAATGGGATCGAGAAGTCTATATGTCATCACCTAAATCTTAGGATTCTAGATATGCAAAGGAGTACGAGTATTTACTGCTATAAATGTATAGTATGACGTAGATAAGTCATATTCGATAATTAGTGAAGTCATTGAACTAAAACTAGTCTAATTACAGTCTTCTGAAATACCTAGTAAGATATTTCATGTAATAGCGAAGTGTTCAAATACTTATGTAGACACGGATCGAGGGTGTTCGGGTGAACACATACACATACATGCAGACATGATTACCCAGAAGATGGAGAAACCAAAAGGCCAACAAACCTGTACATCTTGGCCATTGTCGAACTCAAACCACCCAAGATATGTTGACCAAGTCTAGTGCTTACCCCACACCCACACCAAAATCGTGTTGGATAGACACGGTGCTGCAAGGGAATTTGAAGGATGAGCAACATAGATTTAGAAGATCTTGTTGATCTGACTTTGAATTTGAAGGATCCATGCAATATAGATTTAGAAGATCTTGATGATCTGGCTTTGATTTCCTTTATTCGGCTCCTCTTTTATTTGTGTTAAAGCCAAAGGTTGTCCCTTTACGTGATTGAATTTGGAAAGTGATCTTTATCAATTTAGTTATAATCTGATTGCTACAATTCAACTACTAGCGAAGATTACATAAGTAGTTTATTTCTTGTTTTGCACGGGAGTCTGATTTTGGCACTGATTACGTCCTACTCAATATGAAGTCTGGATGGGTTGTCAAAATAACTTTGTTACTTGTGGTATATATGCTGACTTTCTTGGGGGCTTGCACTTTTGTTTCTTGGGGGCTTGCACTTTTGCTCGACAAAGTTGTATAATAAAAAATGATGCCTAATTAGGAAGAGAAAAAGGTTCCTTCTCTCAATTGTAAGGTTTCCATATTATTATGCTAGTATCTCTCTTCCTATAGTTTCGTTAACTGTGGTACAGGAAATTATCTGTAGGTAAGCAGTTGGTTGCATTCTTTTCCTCCAGTCTACCTTTCACTGTTCATTTTGTGATAATAATTTTATGGTGGAAAATCTGTAATGCTAGGGAGAATGAGCAGCTTTCTAAGTATGGAGATACCAAGTCTGCTAGGGCTATAATGCTTGTTGAACTAAAAAAATTGATCGAGGCCAATCCTCTTTTCCGCGAGAAGCTTCAGTTTCCTACCTTAAAGAACTCAAGGCTGCGGACATTGATAAACCAGAGGTGACCAAGGAGCACATTTATTAATATCCTTCTACTCTGTGTTTCTTGGCAACCGAAGTGTTTTTTTCTTCTGGCTGCATTTAAGTTAACTACTTATGAATCCTTTTTCGGTTTACACCACTATATGTTTTGTCATTATTATTCCTTCCTGTTATCTTGCAGTTTAAATTGGCAGCACCAGCTGTGCAAGAATCCCAAGCCCAATCCTGATATAAAAACTCTCTTTGTTGACCATGCGTGTGGGCAACCAAATGGTGCTCGGGCTCCTTCGCCAGTTGCTAATCCAATAATTGGTTCTATGCCTAAAGTAGGTGGTTTTCCACCTATAGGCGCCCATGGAGTATGTGTTCCTTGAAACAACTACCTCCTTCCTTTCTTTCTTAGTTTCTCCCTTTTAAAAAAAAATTGTAAGCTCACTAAGAATATTATTCAAATTTGTTGTTGAAACTAGTCTTGTTTCTTTGTCTGAAAAGCCATTCCAGCCAGCACCGGCACCTATTGCTTCGCTTGGAGGATGGATGGCCAATCCACCCTCTATGCCACACCAAGCTATTTCAGGAGGACCAATAGGCTTAAGCCCTCCTACTAATGCAGGTAATTTTGCTTTTCCTACCATGTCATTTGAGTGTTATCTGTTTCCTATTGCTATGTTTTTCCCTCTGGCTAATTTGTTTGCTTGTTTCGTGTGTGTGCAATACAATAGCATCCATGCTAAAGCACCCTAGGACTCCTCCGGCTAGTAATGCAGTGTTGGATTACCAAACTGCTGATTCTGAACACGTGCTGAAGAGGCCAAGACCCTTTGGGATGTCAGAGGAGGTACATAATATGCCATTTACACTCTTTCTCTCTTTTCTTTTTGTGTGGGCGAGGGTAGTGTCATTCTATACTTGGGTTAGTTTAGGAGTTCTGCATGAGATATTTTTTGTTGGGGTTAAGGGAATTATTAATTCTTGCTAGTCTCTAGGTTTTCTTTTATTTGTCATCTTCTTAAAATGTCAAACTGTGCTTTATCATGGGAGATATCCGGTATTCATTACTTGATCTAAATGGAATTCTGCAGGGCAATAATCTCCCCGTCAACATCTTCCCTGTCACATATCCTGGACAGAGCCATGTTCATAGTTTGCATTCTTCTGATGACTTGCCCAAGACTGTTGTGGTGAACTTGAATCAAGGGTCTGCTGTTAAGAGCATGGATTTCCATCCTGTGCAACAAACACTTCTTCTTGGTCAGCTTTCCGTGTTAATGAATTATTTGGATACACAGAGCATTTCACTCTAAGCATGTGATTTTTTTTTTTGAGAAGGTAATAGGCATGTGATGTTATCTTTCTGAAGATTGTGCTTGTCTACCTTTTCAGTTGGAACAAACATTGGCGACATTGCTATATGGGAGATTGGTGGTCGGGAGAGGCTTGCATTTAAAAATTTCAAAGTTTGGGAGATAGGTAACTGTTCGATGACTCTGCAGGTTAGTGTATCTGTACAAAGAGTATTCAACCTTTTATGGTCCTCCTTCCAGGTTTGGTAGATTTTAAGTTCTTTTTTCTTACTTATAGGCTTCTTTAGCGAATGAATATACTGCAACAGTCAACCGTGTGATGTGGAGTCCTGATGGGAACCTTCTTGGTATGTATTAATCATCCCTCTTGTCATTTTGAGTGAGGATCTTTCCTGGGGATGGAGGCATTTTGATAAGGTTGCTGCTATGGAGCGAGTACTTGTAGAATTTTTGATGGATTGAGCTCATTTTTAAATATTAAAAATTCTCTACTATTTCATTTGGTTTTCAGGTGCTAAGAGGAAATTATAGATTGATTTACTTTTGGTAGTTTTAAGCATGGTCGTTTTTTCCCCCCAAACCACTAGTAGTTTCTTTTTCTGGTTTGACTCGGTTTATCGGGTTGGTACAGTTTTTTTGTTTTCTTTGTATATCCCTAGTGCCCCAAACCCCACTTTGTGGGATTTCACTGGGTATGTTGTTGTTGTCTTTGTACACCCCTGGTGAGAAGTATTGTTTCCACTCCATAAAATTTTGTGATAGTGAATTGAGCCACTCCTCTCTTTTATTATGTGATAGAACAAATGAAATTTATAAGGTCAGTGGTTTCTGTTATTCAATCATGCTATTTTCTTGCTTCTCAATGTTGATACAGGTGTTGCGTATTCTAAGCACATAGTTCATCTATACTCCTACCATGGTGGTGATGATTTGAGGAATCACCTTGAGGTGTGTGTTTAGCCTTCAGATCTCAGTTACATTAAGCTATATTTGTCTGATATCTTATCACTGTTCTTAGAAGCAACTATGACCCGATCTTTTTTTATTTGTTCTAGATTGATGCGCATGTTGGCTATGTTAGTGATCTAGCTTTCTCTCATCCAAATAAACAATTATGCATCATAACTTGTGGAGAGGACAAGGCCATCAGGGTATGCATTGTTGTTAGTTGTCAGTCCTATAAAGCTGAATTTGAATTGTAAAAGGGTCTCATTTTGGAGCCTTTGTTCCACTCAGGTGTGGGATGCTGCCACTGGCTCTAAGCAGTATACTTTTGATGGCCATGAAGCGCCTGTCTATTCTGTGTGTCCTCACTACAAGGAAAACATTCAGGTACCATCTAATTTGTGCATCTATAGAATCAGAATGCTGACATACATATGGGTTGGTGGTTGCTTTTTATGATTTTTGTCGATTGACTTTAAGAGTATGTAAAATTGATATGTGGACAACCAATGCAAGTTTATCCCCCTCCCTCAAAATTTGTGGACAACCATTACAAGAGAAAATGACTATGTCAATACAACAACATACCTAGTGAAATCCCACAACGTGGGGTCTGGGGAGGGTAGAGTGTACACAAACATTACCTCTACCATGGTAAGTAGACAACGTGGGGTCTGGGGAGGGTAGGGTAGGGTGTACACAATCCTTACCCTCAACTGGGATCTCATCCGGTCCGGTCGCTCGTCCCCTGTGCATCTTGAGAACAACACCCTTAACCTCCTCAACCTTAATACTCCTACAATATCTAAAATCCCGGTACCTTCCGGATTGCTCCAGATCTCCCAGCACAATGTCTTTATTTCCTTCTTCGTTTAAGAGTTTATGAAGTAAGACTGCCACCTCCGTCTAATAAGCGCGTCCTCCACCAGTACTTTGCCGTCCTCATCCTTGATGCATTTCACGTGATCCAAATCACGAGTCCTCCTCTCTCGCCTTGGCTAATCTGTACAATTTTTTATCCCTGCCTTTTTCCTCTAATTCCACATACAGGCGTTCAAAAGCCGCCTTTTTCACCGACGTAACCGCTAGCTTTGCCAACTTCCTCGCCATCTTATATAATTTCCTATTCGTCCACCTCTCCACCTCACCCGTGCTTTCTACCAATTTTGCATACGCCACTTTCTTTGCTTTCACCTTCTCTTGAACTTTATCATTCCACCACCAGTCCCCTCGATGCCCACCACGACTACCCCGTGAGACTCTTAGCACTTCTCTAGCTACCTTCCGAAAGCAACTGGCCATACTATCCCACATACCGGTGGCATCCCAACTTCTTCCCCAAGCCCCCCGACCATCAACCTCTCCTCCATCTCCTGAGCACTAGCCATGGTCAAACTCCCCCATTTGATTCTTAGCCGGTCATCCACAACCCTCCTCTTCTTCTCCATCTTGATCTCCAAATCCTTCATCAAAAGCTTAAGTCGTGTTGTAAGATACTCACTCGGAATAACGTTGCAGTCTTTACAAAGATCGTTATCAACCTTCCTTAGGAAGCAAAAAGTCTATTTGAGTCTTAGTCACCGAACTACGAAAAGTCACCTAGTGCTCCTCCTTCTTCAGGAACCTCGAATTGGCTATCACCATCCCAAAAGCTTTAGCGAACTCCAAAAGTGAGACGCCTCTCGCGTTTCTGTCCCCGAGGCCAAAGCCTCCATGCACGTCGTCATAATCCCCAGAAGTGACCCAATATGTCCATTGAAATTCCCTCCTACAAATAACTTTTCAGTGGGTGGTATACCTTCCACCACCTCGTCCAAATCATCCCAAAAACGTTTCTCGTCCTCCTCATCCAAGCTCGCCTGCGGCGCGTAAACACTAAGAATGTTCATAGTGAACCCTCCAACTACTAACTTAATCGCCATCATCCTGTCATTGACCCTCCTAACCTCTACCAACTTGATCCCTCAACTCGCTGTCTACTAAAATGCCTATCCCATTCCTATACCTCGACCTACTCGAGAACTTATACCCGTCCACATTCTTAGCCTTAGGTTCTACCCATTTGGTCTCCTGAATACATGCTATATTAATCCTTCTCTTCTTAAGAATCTGAACTAGCTTTATGGACTTCCCCGTTAAAGTCCCAATGTTCCAAGACCATGTTCTCAGCCTATCATCTCCCTTACCCCACTTACCCCCTTAATCCTCGCCTCCGTCCCCTACCGAGAACATGATCCTAGTCTACCATCATTCACCAAAGCCACTAGAGCAAAAAAATGCTAATCAAAGGTTAACGCTAACACACACGGGAACCAATACTAAAGCACAAGTTAGCAAGAATACAACTCTATTAACAATAAGCAATAATGAAAACGGAGAACAAGAAATGCACAAAAACTATTAGCACTCACTAGAATACTCCCCATAAATAAAGTCCCTAATTGAAATACAATAAAGGGCAAGAACGCACAAACTACTGGCACTAACTAGAGCACTACCGTAAATGATGTGCACAAATTGAAATATAGTAGAAGGCTGAGATAAGACCTGTTTTGGGCTTGAAAACAAGAAACCTGATTTTCATCGTCGTCGGAGGCTGCCGGAGGTTGCTGTCGGTGGTGGTGGTCTCTGAAGGTCTGACCAGATCTGTTCGTCGGTGGTGACGAGTGACGGGTTACGGTTGATAGTCGGCGGCGATGATACAACCAGATACTCCGAAGGATAAAGAAAGAATAGCAAGGGGGAAGAAAGAGAAAAACAGAGGACAGGGCAGTGTCGGGGCAGCGTACCTGGTCGCCGGTGGTCGGCGGACGGAGCATCGTCGACGGTCGGTGGTGGTGGTGTGTCGATGTGGGGGGCGGGGGCGGGGATGTTACCGTTATCGAGCAAGTCAGAGGGGTGGGGGGAGAGAGGGAGTCAAAAACTCCAAAAATTCAAATCTTTGCTAGGATATGCTTTTGGCCATCGCTATTGACCTTTTTGACCATTGTATGTTTTCAAACTTGCATTAATCAATTCTGAATTTTGATGTGCTTTTTTATTCTAATCTTGTCTTTTCTTTACTGTTTTGGCATCCTTGTAGTTATCTCCTGACAACACTTATTGGAAATAAAACTTTGTGTAGCTTCAGCTATCTGATATGTTATGTTGATAAGCATTGTTAGACAAAAGACAAGGATTGCGTTTTTTTTCCTTTTTTTTTTGTTTTGAGAGAGTTCCTCCATTGATTTTGTTTATCCTAGTCTTGGAATCTTTTTTCTTTCTAATCAAGGTCTTCTTTTCTGCATTAGTTCATTTTTGCAACTGCTGTTGATGGGAAGATCAAGGCTTGGCTGTATGACAACATGGGATCCAGGGTTGATTATGATGCTCCGGGCCACTCATGTACTACAATGGCTTATAGTGCTGATGGAGCAAGGTAGAAGTCTAGTTAGCCGCCTTCGTTCTTGAAAAACAGTGAAAGATTAAAGTGGCTAAATATTTTTTTTTTCGAAAAACTGTAGGCTCTTTTCTTGTGGCACCAGTAAAGATGGTGAATCATACCTTGTGGAGTGGAATGAAAGTGAAGGTGCTGTTAAACGTACTTATATTGGTCTTGGGAAGAGATCTGTCGGGGTGGTGCAATTTGATACTACAAAAAACAGAATCTTGGCTGCTGGCGATGAGTTCATAATCAAATTTTGGGACATGGATAATATAAACCTCTTGACGACTGCAGATGCTGAGGGCGGATTACCGGTATGTAGTAAAAATCTTATTACTGCTTTGAAGGTTATTGTTGTAAAATGTCGAGCACTTCTAAAAGATACAATTTGACCTTTAGGCGTCTCCATGCATCCGGTTTAGTAAAGAAGGGACACTGTTGGCTGTATCAACCAGTGAAAATGGGGTTAAAATATTGGCAAATGCTGATGGTGTTCGGCTGATCCGTGCTATTGAAAGCCGTGCTCTTGATCCCTCCAGAGTTCCTCCTGGTTCTGTTGCGAAGGTATATTTGTTTGGAGGCTTCATTATTAGCCTAAGACCATAATTTCATTTTATTTTTTTTACTCTTGGCAGGCACCCATGATTAGCACATATGGTGCTTCTAGTTCAACTGCTGGAACTAGTATTAGTATTGCAGATAGAACTGCGCCAATGACAGCCATGGTTCAATTGGTAGGTTTTTCTGCTTAGCTCATGCGGTTGGATGATTCGGTTTTTAAAGCTGCTTGGGTTTCACCGAATAACATCCCTTAACGCTTCTAAAATTAATATTTACATGTGCGAGATACTGTATGTTAATTTGAACCCTTGACAGAATATTTTGTTAACTATTTTTATGACTACCTTTTAGAATGGAGATAACCGCAGCCTGCAAGATACCAAGCCTAGGATTTCTGATGATCTGGAGAAGTCCAAAATTTGGAAATTGACTGAAATTAGTGAACCTGCTCAAGTTCGTTCCTTGAGGCTTCCAGATAGTCTACTGTCCGTAAGGGTAAGTTATGTGGTACCTTTCTGTTGCTTATTTGTTTAATTTCTTTTGCTTGGGGAGCGAGGTCTCTAGGAGTTCTCCCTTACCTAGTTGTTCCAGAACAAGTTTTTGTCCGGTCTATTCATGTACTGGAAAGGAAAAATAGGCAATTTCACTGTGGTTTTGTAAATTAGGGTTAAGAACCACTCTCAAGTTTATGTTTCAGATATCTTACCGAACTTGACTTATTCTGAATCAACTATTGTATTTGCTATATTCAGATTATTAGATTAATGTATACAAATTCTGGAGGTGCAATTCTGGCTTTGGCATACAATGCTGTACACAAACTCTGGAAATGGCCACGGAACGAGAGGAACGTTACAGGAAAGGTATTGGAACTTTTTGTTTGAGGTTCTTTTTTTCTTCCCATATGCCATAGTGAATTATCTTTCTGTTTCCTCTTTTACCTTGGATCTTTTAATGTTTCTTTTCTGATGACCTTTCCCAATATCTCTCTCCAGGCATCTACTGCTGTTCCGCCTCCATTATGGCAACCTTCCAGTGGAATTCTGATGACAAATGATATAAGTGAGACAAACCCTGAAGAAGCTGTTCCATGCTTTGCTCTTTCTAAGAATGACTCGTATGTTATGTCAGCATCTGGTGGAAAAATTTCTTTGTTTAACATGATGACTTTCAAGGTATTTTATAAACCAATGTTTCTGGCTTGGTTGGATAGCTTG
This sequence comes from Anisodus acutangulus, assembly GCA_029783415.1. Classification (NCBI taxonomy): domain Eukaryota; kingdom Viridiplantae; phylum Streptophyta; class Magnoliopsida; order Solanales; family Solanaceae; genus Anisodus; species Anisodus acutangulus. The sequence goes on from CM056497.1 coordinate 7,124,384, forward strand.
TGTATCGGTGTGATTGGTGGTGCTTACTTTATGCCTTGCAGACAATGACGACTTTCATGCCCCCTCCACCTGCAGCAACTTTTCTTGCCTTCCATCCACAGGATAATAACATTATTGCCATCGGAATGGAGGACTCTTCAATACAAATCTACAATGTTCGCGTTGATGAGGTCCTGAAATAAATTAACACTAGAATATCATCCAGATATGTGATGCGTGCTTAATGTGATGATTTTTTACTTTTTGATTTTATGTGACAATTGAGTAATATGCGTGCTTGAAATCTACAGGTGAAAAGCAAACTTAAAGGTCATCAGAAGAGAGTAAGTGGTTTGGCCTTCTCTAGTGTTCTGAATGTTCTGGTATCATCCGGAGCTGATGCTCAGGTAAATCCCAGGTTAACTTAGAAAATCTGCAGGACCCAGATTTACTGTTGGGATTTTAGGGACTTGTTTGATGCTTTCTTGATAGACGCTTAAGAAATTTCAGTGGGTGATAGAGCGTAGATTTTCTTATAAATAGCTAAGAAGCCTTCTACCTTGTCATCAGGTTGCTTTTTAGTGTACTAATTATCTGTCTATGGCGGGAAAGTTAAAACACAGCAGTTTGCTTTAAAATGTTTCTCTTGCTTTCTCCAGAAAATTTCCATCCTGTTTTTTTTTATTCAAGTGCAACATCTTAGTGTGGCATGATGTCTCTCTTTATCTGTTTTTCTTACCCTTTACATTCTTCAGCTTTGTGTTTGGAGCATGGATGGATGGGAGAAGAAAACCAGCAAGTTTTTGCAGATTCCCTCTGGTAGAGCAATAAATCCTCTTGCTCAGACACGGGTTCAGTTCCATCAAGATCAGACGCACTTGTTGGTTGTTCATGAAACACAGATAGCTATATATGAGGCATCAAAGCTTGAATGCGTGAAGCAGGTATGTAAGACATACATCTGGTTTACTTAGTGCTTTGCTTTTGGTGGGTTACGATAATGTTATGTCCTATGTTTATTTGGCAAACATTATATTATTGCATGGTGGGAGATAGTACTATGGTTTTTCAGATAAATAGACCTCAAATCATGCATACTTGGAATTATTGTCAAAACTAGTAAAAAATATTGGCGTTAGTCGTTGTATGTTTGTCTGATCTGATCAACTCAAGGAAAGGAGGCTGTTGAACTCACAGAAAGTTTGGTTACTTGCAGTGGGTTTCACCAAATGTTGCAGTTACTGATGCGACGTACTCCTGTGATAGCCAGTCAATTTTTGCAAGTTTTGATGATGGAAGTGTGAGTATTTTTACTGCTGCAGCACTCAAACTGAGGTGTCGGGTGAATTCTGCCGCATATTTGCCTTCTAACCCAAGGTATGAATCATATCAGGGATAACAGACAGACTCGATTTAGTTTCATATTCTCTCTCATGTTTGTCCTAGTTGCCTGATGATGTTCTTGGCAGCTCCAGAGTATATCCACTTGTCGTTGCTGCTCATCCATCTGAAGCAAACCAATGCGCAGTAGGACTTACTGATGGCGGAGTTTATGTGCTTGAGCCTCTAGAATCGGAAGGTAAATGGGGTGCACCGCCTCCAAATGAAAATGGTGTTGCCCCTGGTCTTGATCAATCATCAAGATAGTAATCTACAGTGGGTCTCTGATGCAAATCTGTTGCCCATCAAATGCTCCTGTGCTATATTTTCAGGTAGAGCTGTGTATTTTCATGTCTAGGATACACCTCTGACACCAGTGATGAGAAGATTGCGGTGTCTCCAGTTGGAAGCTGAGACGGTGTGGAAAATCAGGATTCAGCGAAAAAAGGATTTAAAGAAAGTCAAAATGTTGATCATTATAGGTAGAGTAGGGATTCAGTTCAACCTCTCAGAAATTTTGCCTGTAAGTTGTTTCTGTTCAAGCACTAAACTATGGCAGTGTAATTATTAAGAGCTCCAGCAAGTCTCTCTCTCTCTCTCTCTCTCTCTCCCTCCCTCCCTCTCCCTCTCCATTACGAACTTCTGGGACTCGTTTATATGCTTGAATTACACTCAAATGCATTAATCAATTTAAGCAAGAATCAGCGTGTAGAATTTAAAAAGTCACATGAGTTGTCTCTGGGCTGTTTATGTCGACGTTCAGGTACGTTTTGTCAAAACATTTCACTGGAGAAGCGTCTTCTACTTTACGTACCTTTGTTGTGTCCCCTTTTTTACGAAGTGCTTATGCTCCTTTTTTCTGTTCTTAACTCAGATCTTTTCTTTTGTTGTCACAATGTCAAAACCAACATAGAATAAATAATTTGAAGGATGGTGACGAAGTAAAAAGCCCTTTGTTCATTTATTGTCACTCACATACTATGTTATTTCATAAATTTCTTCTGGCTTTCAAAATTTGTTTTTCATTCGCCGGCACAATAGTCTGTTTTAGGTCTCATATTTTTCGATCTCGCTAAGCTGCTACTGCCTACTGCTTCCCCTATTTTCTTACGAATTGCATATTTTCATTGTGACAAAGTAATCAGATTTCCAAGTGGATAATCTAAGGTCCTGCTAGTAAAACTCCAAATATGCCAGACGAATTACTTGATTTTGCCTTTTGAGAATTTACTTGGTCGAACTTTAGGGATAAATAGGCGGGGGCATATTTGGCACTAAATTTTTTCCGTTAATTTTGGTTCAAAGCAAATGTCGAAAGCATAAAATCACAAAGATCGTAGGATGGGGAGCCTTGCAATTAACCACAATATAACAGAAGCAAATTCTTCACACTTACATATATAACAGAACAACCTAGTCTTTTGCTTTTAATTTATCTTTTCGGTTTTTTTTGTAATATCAGCAGGCATGATTTGATTCCTCAAACTTCTGAGTGTTCACTTTATGAGAGCGCATAAAAAGAGGAAAAACAGCACATGAGAGAAAAAGAAAGAGAGCTAATGCATGGGGACAAATGACGAAATCTAGTGACATTGTGCCAAAATAAGACTGGAGACAGAAATGAAGCAACATTTAATGGCAACTAAGCACTAAACGGGTGTGTATATTAATAGTATATGTACTACTATCTTGTAGGAGTATTAATAGCAGCTAGCGACCTCAATCTGGTCTACAGTCTAAATCAATTATATCCCATAAAACATTAGTATTTCCTCGGGTCAGAAATAATCGCTGTTAAGAAATTATTTATCATTCATAATGGCAACTAAGTACTGAGGTGGCGTTTTTTTTAATGATATATGTACTACTTATCTTGTATAGTTGTATTAATAGCAGCTAGCGACCTCAGTATCTACTGTCTAGATCAATATATCCCATAAAACATTATTCCCTCGGGTCCGAAATAATTTCTTATCATAAGTATTCCCCCTGGTCCGAAATAATTGCTGTTAAGAAATTATTTATCTATTCTTTAATCAACATTTACAATGAGACGTTGAAAGAATTTAAAAAGGATAGTGCATACAAATGTCTTTATGATTAAGTATCTAAAGAACTCTCTCCATCTCGTTTTTGTAACCCTCCTTCTTTTTAAGTCATAAAAAAATGATATTTCTAACTTTCTATATTTAGTAATAACTTAAATTTAAAATGTGTATTTTATCTTTAATAAGATGATTTATAATCACTCAAACACTATCATATAAATTGAGACGGAGGAAATACAAAAAAACTTTAAAAATAGATTATATGGACCAAAGATAGTAGCAATGCAAGGTAAGACTGTATACAACAGACCTTATGTTCCGGCTCTTTCCTGAATATTATCCATAGCGAGAGCTTAATGCACTACACCGACTCTTTTTTAATGTATTTGTTATACTGTACCAGAAAAGATCGTAAAGACCAAATATGAAATTTCAATTTTGTGATAATTGGCTGGAAAAAAGAAAGTGCGGGTGAAAGTATTGTCGTGTAAAGTTCCTCCTTTGCTCTGTGATGTAACGTGTGTCAGTTCCACCTTCTATTTGAAACGGCGCACCACTTTTATGTGATTCCATGCGAACCCCTTTACTTCACGCGTTAATAGCGCGTGTTTGGATATACTCCCTACGTCCATTTTTAGTAAGTATTACTTGGGCACATAAATAGAATGACCATTTTATTATATTACTGCTAATTATTATTAAGTTATCTATTAATTTTTAAGTTATCTAATAATTAAAATTAATAAAATATAATTTAAAAATTATTTAAAATTTTTAATCGAATAATTAATGAAATAGTAATAAAAATAAAATAGATATAAAATATTAAATTATCTCTTCATTTGTAGACATTGACGGAGGGAGTAATAGTCTTGCTTTATTTAGCGTTAGTCCACAAGTAGGTGTCCCCATTGTCCTGCGTTTCCAACACTTGTTATGAAAAAACACTATCCCCTTCCTCTCTATTTTGTCTGATATACTAAGATCTACGTTCAAAATATCTACGACAACGACCTTCGTTAACTCCGTCACTCGATTCCCATATATATACACATTCACTAGATCCACATTCATCATGTTTTTCTCCGTCTCCGTTTCCGTCATCTCTAACGGCACCAATGAACGGAAACACACTCCATCCTCGTAATAGGCATATCACTAACGGAAAGGAGAAAACTAAGGTTACAGAAATGAAGAAAAAATCGTTGTCGGATGTCGGTGGTTATGGATGGTTAAGTAATGCGTATTTCATGAAGTGGACGGTGGAGGATCTATTCGGTGTAGTGAAGTACCATCCGATACCGTGTGTCTTTGCTGCTTTAATGTTGATTTTCATGGGAGTGGAATATACTCTTCGTATGATCCCAGCTTCTTCCCCGCCGTTCGATCTGGGATTCATTGTTACGGTTCCTCTTAATCGTTTGCTTGCTGCTAGACCTGCTCTCAACACTCTTTTTGCTGGACTAAACACGGTAAGCTACGCACATCATCAATCTGTGCATGTCTGTGTTATGTTATCGATCTAGTTATGTACTGGATCTACAAAAACATAAATTAGTAACTACAAATTCTGTAGTTAAACAGTAAAATCTGTCTCTAATCTTATTTAATGACGGATTATCAAAAAATTATATTAGCTACGAACGAAATTCTTAGTTAATTTCAATTTTTCTTTAGCGTCTTTTCGATAATTTTTTAGTATTAATCAAAATTCAATTCAATTTTTTCCGATTTTACTTAGTGTTTGATTATTTGTTTCCAAATGCATTTTGTAGGGGTAGTTTTTTATTTTTATTTTCATGAATCTATTTTGGGTTTAATTTAGGTGTTCGTGGCGATGCAAACGGCGTACATTTTGGGGACTTTTCTAATAGAAGGAAGGAGTCGAGCGACATTATCGGCACTGTTTATGTTCACATTCAGAGGGATTCTTGGGTATGCTACACAGTTGCCATTGCCAGAGGTACTTTCCTTTTTTTTTAATTTTTTTATATCAAGTTTTCCGAATTATGTCAAATTATTTCTGGAGATAATCTCACTCACTCGTCACTGTCATCATTAAATCGCGAAATGTGCTATCTACCACTGTCCAAGCTCTTTCTTTACAGCCAGATGTCTTTTGCTTTTAAAAGAAAGTTCAAATTATATAATATCAGACCACCTTTACCAATGGTAACATTCACCAGTTTTAGGATGTAACATCTTTTATTTTTAAGGTTAAAATTTTACATTTATTTGTAAGATTACAATTTTGATATCTTAAGAAAGCTTACGTAAATATGTAAATTATTTATATCGATGGTGCATATAACTTAAGCTCTTAAAAATATGGTATTTCCACTTTGTTCACTTAGATCACTATTACTTATTATTTCACCCGTCTCAATTTATATGATATAGTTTGATTAGTCATGAATTTAAAAAAAATAAAGGAAGACTTTTGAATCTTGTGGTCTAAAATAAATTAAAGATATTTGTGTGGTTATAGATCATCACGTAAAAGGTAAAATTTAAAGTTAAATTTTTGTCAAATAAGAAAATATGTCATTTTTTTAAAACTAACTAAAAAGTAAAATTTGTCATATAAATTGGGACAAAGGGAGTACTTAAATATTACTCTATTCGTCCCAATTTGTGTAAAGATGTTTGACTGAGAGTAGAGTTTAAAAGAAACAAGACTTAAAACTTTTGGCCTAAAATAAGTCATAAAAATTACAATGGCTATAAATCATATTATTAAGGGTAAATAAAAAATTTAAAATTAAATTCTTACTAAATATAGAAAGTTATACTCATTAAAAAGGAAAGATTACAACAGAGTAGTAATTCTGGATGGATTATTTTGAACTTTCGTGTAGTCGTGCTCAAAGAAGCAATTGCGTCATATTTCAAACAATATTTTTTTAAATAAAGGTGGTAATGCTGAACGAATTGCTGCTTAGTACTACTAGTATTTAATTTTTTCATATGTCATGTATAATTGTTGGGACCATATGGCCTAACTACACATAATGTCATGTATCCAACTGTCATTTATTGCTTTACCCTTAATCGGCATAAATAGCTGTCCAACAAATAGCTTGGACTTGTCCAAGCAAATCGGTCCTAAGTACCAGTATATTATATTATATTACTTCCCCATTACTATAAACATTAAATTAGCACCAACCTTTGAAACTAACAAGCGGTCCCTCTCTTACTATTTATTTGATTGTATATTTTCTTTATAAGTGTGGGGTACGGGCTAGTTTGTCTGCAGGTGACTAATTTATGAGATAGTTGCTACCTCAACTAACATAAATATAGAGTAATTCTACACACTAAAGGCGTGGATAAATGAGAAGAATTCATCTAGTGTTTATTGTTTTCTTGTTTGCGCTAAGATCTAAACGTAAATATCATGGACCCACTTTATGTGCTGCGATTACTTTAATCTGCCATTGAATTCGATACTACTAGTACTATATAAAAATGATTTACTGATAAATCGCTTTCTCATTTATTTCAATTGTAGGATTTCTTGGGGTCAGGGGCCGATTTCCCAGTAGGGAATGTGTCATTTTTCTTGTTTTATTCAGGGCATGTTGCGGCCTCCGTGATTGCTTCGCTGGATATGAAACGGATGCAGAGATGGGAAATGGCTCGAGTGTTTGACGCCTTGAATGTATTGCAAGTGGTGAGGTTGCTGAGCACTAGGGGCCATTACACTATTGATTTGGCTGTTGGCATTGGCGCTGGCATTTTGTTTGACTCTATGGCTGGAAACTATGTGGAGACTAGGACAAAAGTATGTGCTGCTAATGGCAGTAATGGCACTACTAAGCATGAGAATGGTGTCAAATATCAAAGTGTATCTTCAAATTGAAAGGTATCCACTCAAATGTGGGTAGATTTTATCTTGAAGTGTAAAGATAACTTTGGCTTAGTCCAATTGAAGGGTCTTAGTGCACCTCTGTTCCAATTAGGTTCTTTGTGACTGCAACTGCAGCTTCCCACCCACAGCCCACCAAAAAAAAACGAACGACGTAACTCTCCATGCCTTTCTTAATTTTGTTTTGTTAATGTTAGTAGCTTGCTACATGTAGATGGTACTAATGGTTGTTTTCATACCTACACCCCCTAACGCGAAGAAATGGTGTCAAATGTCAAAGTGTATTGATAGAATATTTTATCATAATTATTGGTATATACTATATAGTATATTTTATATATGATATGTGTATATTTAATCATTTAATATTTTAATTCTAACCTAGGATGATGCTTGTATTATGAATATATTTACTGTCCCTTTAATAGTCCACACAAACAACACGCCGTGGCACGAGATGTATGCTCATGAGTCATGTTTAACAGGACCACAACGATAAGGCGGTGCCTCTTTCTAAATGGTGCACGTCCTTTTATCAATGAGATTCACCAACCAGATACCACGTGTCCAACCTCATAAATTTAACACTTGTAACTTTTAGATTGCAGATTAATAAAATAAGTTATTTGTGGAGGTGATAAAGAGTCCTGGAAATTTGGCTCATGAGTCATGTTTAGTGCGCACATCTATTTTCAATTAAGTTCTTCACCCACTGCCCACCCAGAAAAAAGGTAACAACTCCCATGTTTTTCATGTTTTTAAATCACGTATGAAATGATGAAAGCCTTCCGACTTGGGCCTCTCAAGGGTTTTCTCAAAAAGTGATAGTAATAATTTAAACTCTTGCCCCATTATAATGAATATACATAGTCAAGGCTTTTCAAGGGCATCACCACATTTTTTTAGATTCTTTATTTAATGCTATTCATTTAGTCAGTTAAAGTTAATGGTTTAAATCTTGACGGGGGCAATATATCCTAGAGATATTTAAATTCTAATAAATTCCCACAAATCATAAAAGAAAAGAAAAGGTCTAGTACCCAATGATGTGAGCACTAATATGGAAATCAAAATTTAGAAATAGATGAGTAGATAGAGAATATATTAGCTATTCAATTACAAAAAATCAACCTTAGGAAGAAGATAATTAAACTCATATATAAAATTTTACTTGAAGATTTCCAGAATCGATTCAATTTAAGAAGCAAAGGGCAAACACACAAATTAAGGTTATCTTTCACACGAGAGTTTTTCATAATATCATCCAAAAACTGAGCTAGAACTGACGTCATAAAACTATGTATACCTAGAGTTCTAATTAGGATTACAAATATCCAAAAATGTCCTTAAAATAATTTGGGCTGAATTATAAAAGAGGACGCTCGTGATTCTTAGCTTGTGGAGTCAATTAATCTCGAGGTCACGAATTGGGATGTTTCAATTCAAGTTAGTGTAACGGAGTCAAACATGATAGGAATCAACTGATCTCGCAATCGCGATTTCGGATGATTATCGCGGTTAGCTTCTAGATGTCATGAGTCTCGGTTTTCTCTTTGTAAATATCCATTTCAATCTATTATGGATTTTGAAGTCACCTTTCCATACTCCTTTAAAGCACTTCAAAATCGTTATGGTAGGATAAAGACTTTCAAAGTCCCATGATGGACACCTTGGATCACAATAGTTAAGGTTGAATGTGGGACGGCGGCGCACACAACATGAAGACCACATAATTAGCATGGGTTGATCATGTCTTCTCCATCCACGAACAGAACAAACTCTTAATTAAATACAAACATTTAATGGAACACATGTACATAGAGATATCAAATTTAGTATTACTTTAACGTACCTTTTGCGTACTTTGGATCAAATCAATTCTTTTTAACGCAATCTTTGCTATTATAACTTCCAAATTTTCTTTTATTTGCAGGACATATATCAATGAATGTTGAATTGATACTGTGGAGTACTTATGTTAATAAGTACTTAGATAAAGCAGACAAAGAAACAAATTAGATAAAGCAAAAAAAGGGAAAGAGTATCAAAGCTTGTATATGAGAAATAAAAAAAAGGAGAGGGATTTAAAATCCAGTTGGAGGTTTGCAGCGTGAGTTCGAAATCGAACAGATCTTGTAGGTGATATTAGTTGCTCTGTTCTCAAACTCTGATCATTCAGACACATCCAACGATTTACTTGTAGTAGTGCTGAGGGACCGGGATTACTATCTCCAAGAATAGTCTATTCTGACATAAGCCGAGAAGCTGAATATAAAAAAAAATTGAAAATAAGAGTTGCACCCCGCTCCACCCCACCCAAATGGAGGGTGCTATATGCCCCAAAGTCCTAACTGCCGCACAGTATGGAGTGAAAAGTGCAAACGTGAAAGAGTTGAATGGGAAAGCAACGAAGTGCCTTGTAATCCAATATTTTGACAATGTCTCTCCAGCTTGTCGTTCACTCTTTACTGCCATTGGCAGTTCTTGTTGGAAATTTGCCTTTGGCGGGAGTTGCGACCGACCAACTTTAACGGCTTAAACACTAGTGTAACGTATGTTGGAGAATCCGGTTCTTCACACATGCATGATCTACTAAGTACGTAGATAACCGTAGGGCCAAGAATCGTCAAATTTCATTGAGAAATGAAAGAGATATTGGTTCACGAAGTAAGGTGTTTGAAGCATGGAAAGTGTGGTATTGTGTGTAATTCTCCCTCATCGGTAGAGGAAGAAAGAATTGTTGTGTATATAAGATTCGAAATTGGTTTGGGGTTTGGGACCCCAAGGGGTATCCCATGTGTTTAAAGGAGGGAGGACCTAGATGTGCTTCGGTTCGAGGAAAGACCACACGCGCGCCGCCGCCGGTCCGGTTCCGAGTTCCGGGTTCACGGGTTGTGGGTTATTATCTTTTTGGGCCAGAAAACTTTGCCAGAAGTACAGTTTGGTCCCTGAAGTTTCAAGATGTACAGTTTGGTCCCTGAAGTTTCCAGAAAATCAGAATTTCGACGGTCAAAAACAGAAATGCCAAGCACTCAATTCAGCCATTTATTTTGGCTGAATTACTCCTCCTATAATGGCCAAAACAGTTGGTCTTTCTCCCATTTATGTTGGTGACTTTACTACCTCCATAATGGCCATTATTTGGCTATTATGGAGGCGATTCAGCGATGTGACCCCTCCCTCTCCTATATAAACACCCCATTACACCATTGTTGAGCACTAAGACATATGCACGAAAATACATAAACAGATGCAGAAAAAGCAAAGGTGCGAAAATACACAACCGAAATAGTTTTCTTCCTACAACTTCCAAGCATCATTTCGTTACTCAATATTCTTCACGGTAGCTCTTGAGTTTCCTTTGCTCAAGGGTTCCATTGCTGTTTTATCTTGGGAGACAAATTGTCCAGGACGTATAAAGGATACATACGGGGCAATATTGTCTTAAGGACAGAGTGCTACACTCGACTCAGCAAAAACATTTTACATTTTTCCGTCTTCTACAAAACTGGAATTTCCAGTTTTTACTTGTGTAACGATTGTAATTTCAGATTCCATGTTGAATTATTGAATCTCTATTTATCCTTTCGAATACTTGTAATAGTTATATACTTCCCGTACTACTTTATAAAGTACCATAGAGCAAAAATACCCAACATCTTAAGACAATAGTTGTATAGTATTACTATTAGTGTTCGAAAGATGTCGGTCAAAAGTTGTGTGACCAAATCAGGATATGGAAATGGTTTTCTGGTAGAAGAGAGTGATGATGATGAACGTATTCATACTGTCACCGCTACCAAGACTGGTGGGAACAAGCGCTCTCGAGAGCCTGAGGATGTCAACTGGGACAAGAGGAGAAGACTGAAGATGTACTTCTATCTTGCAAAGACAAGGCCTGTATCTATCCTGCATAAAAGATCCGAATAATGGTAAGAAGAAAGCTGGACACTCGGTCGATGAAGTGGTGAGTGAGCCGTAATCCGAAATTGGGATAAGTATTTTTCTTACTTGTCAAGAATAAAGATTAGATGATGAGTATTTTTCTTACTTGTCAAGAATAAAGATTAAATGATGTTTGATTAAAAATGGATTAAAGTAAGGAGGAATATGAAAATAATTTATATTTCTTACGCTTTAAAAAAAAATCAGAAGTTTAATCTCATCTTCTTTTCCGTTTAAAGATTGGATTGTAAAACAACTTAAAAAGATCCGTTCTTTTGAGAGTAATTATTAAAAGTGTGTAAAGTATGTTCGCACATACGATGGAGAAAGATCCACTAACTGTGCGAAAACTGTTACCACTCTTAAGTAAGCGCCAAGAATTATCTGGGCACCAATCTTAACGGAAGAAGTCTAAAAGTTAAAGGCGTAGAACCTGTCATACTATTTGGCAGAAGATCCTTCATAGGATGATATTGGACACTCAGTCATACAAAGCCTCCGGGCGACTGGAGTGGGCCAAAATTCCTTTGATATGATGATATTGGACACTCAGTCATACAAAGCCTCCGGGTGACTGGAGTGGGGCCAGAATTCATTTCATAGGAGAAGTAATGGACACCTAGTATGGTGGGCCAGAGTTTCCAGGTCTTAATGATCTGAAGGCCTAAGAAAGGCAAGAAGAAATTGGACACTCGATGCCGCCAAAGCAACTGAAGTGGGCTAGAGTATCGAGATCACATATGATCCGGTTACGCCCTAACCACGGGCAAGAGGTTGTTCATGTGAAGCAACGCCACCTCTAAAATCAAAGGGGCTGGAGAGGTTGTCCTCAATAGGACTTCAGGAAATGAGATCACTCTAAAAGAGATGATACATGTTCCTAACTTGATTTAAGGGACGTTGTTGGTCAAGTTGGTTTGAGACTAGTCCAACAGGTCTGTAATAACTAAGAATGGTACAATATGTCTATAGCCCAATGAAGGATATATTTGTAATCCGTGCATCTATGCCATCATAGATTAAGACACGTTAAATAATAAGTCATTCAAAAGCTAACGATGTTGAGATTGTTGCCTCCTTTCGACATAAACCCTCAAAATGAATGTGAGGTAGGCGAAGAGGCAAAATCACCTTTCCAAATTCCGTCAAGGGAATAGCGAAAGAAGCACCGCTCCTCTAGAACTTAGTCACACCTACTTGGGTGATTTGAAGTTTATACAAAATAGAGGGGGGAGACAAGTACGTTGTGATCTTCATTGATGATGGTACAACGTATGGAATCCTTTGTTTGTTAAAAAGCAAAGATGAAGTTGTTGAAGCGGATAAGCGCTACAAAGCAGAAGTTGAAAATCAACTAAGCCTATGGATTGCGAAATTCATAGCGATAGAGGGGGAAAATGTGAAACAGCGTTCATTAAACGACTGTTCATTACTCACCTCAGCCTAATGGTGTTAGCCAAGCGCAAACCCGTACGCCTAAATTATGTGGGGCAAGGCGATCCTTACCGCTAATGCGATCCTCAACGGAACTCCGCATAAGGATAAGGATAACTCTCCGTGTGAGACATGAAAAGGATCTCACATACAAAAGTTGTGATGTGGGGTGGCTTGGTAGAAGTTGGACTACCGAAACAGGTCAAGTTCGACCTAAGACTGTAGATTGCATATCCACTGGATCTGTAAATAACAGTAGTACTTATCGCCTATTGGCGTCAAAGAATGTTGAATTCTTATAAGATAACTTTCCTTGAAAAGGAAAAAGGAGTAATTGCTCAAGGTTAACAAGAACCCGCGAGAGCCTGGCTGTCCGAAACTAGACGTTCCGTATCTACAGGACTCGAAAGTTGCTGGCTATCCGAAACTTAATATTCCAGATCTGCAGAACTCAGGGATTCTAGATGTTGAACCAAGACGAAGCAAAGAGGGGACAAGGACTTGTTCCAGTCCTTCTAGCTTGTATGGTTAAGAACGAACCATGGACAAATAAACAAATAATTGTTATCTCCAAAAGCGCTGCTTTGGAAAGAAGCTAAAGAGAGAAATATATTCCCATACTTGCGTAATGGTTGATCTTCCTCCGGGAAAAGAACCTTTGGGTTGTGAAAAAGGATACTCAAAAGTGAGTACAAAGTAGATGGATCTACTGACGAGTTCAAAGCCTCGGCTACTTGTACATGTGCTCCCCTGGAGTAGCTTAACATCATGGGCCATTGCAGTCTTGCGTGGCATGAATGTTAAAACAGCCTTCCCAACCGGAGAGTTGGAAGAAGAGAATCAGAGTTGGTTTTTTGGACTGTTGGGCTTCTTCCTGAACTTTCATCTTGGTCCCTGAAATGTTTACATTTTGGTCCTGAAAGTTTCAGATAAAATGTAAACAATGAATCTAAGCACGTAAACATTGAATCAAGTTAGAAAGCCAACAGTTGGAGAATCAACACTGAAAGTAAAAGTCATATTGAAACAAAGTCTCGATATGAAAGATATGGATATCACGGATGACATCTTAGGAATTGGATTTCTAAAGACATCTAACGGATCGTCGATAGTTGATAGCCTCGTTGAAGCCATCAATGGATATGAATCAAAGAACTGATTGGAATCATGATGCACTCCATAGACAAGGAGCGATACGCACGGATCACGTGTAGTTCAATGTATTGTACACACTACAACCGACCTGGTATCGCCCTACAAACAGATCGATTGAACTAAGTTTCACCGATGATCTTAATACATGATCAATAGAAAGTGTTAAGTCGGATATGGCGATATCCGAATTATTCGCTTATCTTCTGATTATAGTATTCGGATGTCCAGCGGTTACGAGAGAACACAAAGTGATGCAAACCGACATCGATTCAAGAACACCAAAGCCACAAGTAAATGTGTATGGTGGTTCTTGGAAAATCCTCTAAGCAAACTTGTATCGGCCGATTCATGATGAAATCGGAGTTTATCGCTTTATACAAGGCATGAAAGAAGTTGAGTAACTTCACGACTCCTAGAGGACGCCCCTTATTGGGAGAAACCCGTGCCTTCAAAGCAGCTTATACATCGTGGCTAGCCGGTCGGCTTTAGGAAGGACACGGATGACTCGCCTGGACATATCCACCGATTTGTCGTGAGACATAAGATCGTATGGCGATTGATCATCACGGTGTCACTTCCTTGTTTACTAACTAAGGGACTACTCGGAGATCAAGTGTTCTCGCATGTCTAGGGAATGGGCTTAAAACCCAAAATATACGGACTAATACAAATGAAACCCAACCTTACGAACCGGAGATCCCAGAATTTGGTTCAATGGGAAAACTAAGTTGTAAAGGTTCAGCTGATCGCTTCAGTGGAAGCATGAGCACTTCGGATAGTGATTTCTGAAAAGAAACACCAAATCCAAAGCCGTTCCCGCGATAGACTTTAAGTGCTATCTGCAGTGTGGGTAAAGGTTAAGTTTTCAAAACTCGTTATGCTCCTCAACAGTTGAGGTTAGGTTTTGGGAAACTTTTAATGGTTCCTAACACTTGTGAAGTGGGGTATAGCAAGATACCTTGTAGGAGACCACCTATTTAAGTGCGAGGACTGGCCGCCAAAATGAAGGCACTTAAGAATCCAAGAGGTTGTCCATGGCGAAAACGGACAAAACATTACGAAGAAGAGAGTAAGGGAATTTGTTGTGTTGGTATCATTGTCTTGGCTTACACTAAACACCGACGGTTCAAGACATCACGCTCACCGCCAGCAAGTAAGTCCGATGGTATTCAACTATGGAAGGTTCAAAGTCGAGGCTACCTCTCCTTATGCAACATCGGTCCATTGAAATATTGTCGAAATGAAAAGACACCATGTGAGTGCGCCAAAATCTCTTTCAAGAGTGGATTGTTGGAAATTTGCCTTTGGCGGGAGTTGCGACCGACCAACTTTAACTGGCTTAAACACTAGTGTAACGTATGTTGGAGAATCCGGTTCTTCACACACGATGATCTACTAAATGCGTAGATAACCGTAGGGCCAAGAATCGCCAAATTTCATTGAGAAATGAAAGAGATATTGGTTCACGGGTAAGGTGTTTGAAGCATGGAAAGTGTGGTATTGTGTGTAATTCTCCCTCATCTGCAGAGGAAGAAAGAATTGTTGTGTATATAAGATTCAAATTGGTTTGGGGTTTGGGACCCCAAGGGTATCCCATGTGTTTAAAGGAGGAGGACCTAGATGTGCTTGATTCGAGGAAAGACCACACGCTGCCGCCGCCGCCTCGCCCGTCCGGCCCGGCCTTGCCCGCCCGAAGTTCCGAAGTTCGGTTCCGGTTCACTGGTCACGGTGTGGGTCAGGTGTGGGCCTTCGATATTATCTTTTGGGCCGTAAAACTTTGCCGTAAGTACGCTTTGATCCCGAAGTTTCAGATATACGCTTGGACCGTAATTCTTTCAGATGTACGCTTTGGTCCCTGAAGTTTCAGAAATCGAATTTCGACTGGTCAAAACAGAATGCCAAGCACTCAATTCAGCCATTTATTTTGGCTGAATTACTCCTCCTATAATGGCCAAAACACCTTGTCTTTCTCCCACTTATGTTGGGGACTTTACTACCTCCATAATGGCCATTATTTGGCTATTATGGAGGCGAGCCAGCAAGAAACAGCCCTCCCTCTCCTATATAAACACCCCATTACACCATTGTTGAGCACTAAGACATATGCACGAAAATACATAAACAGATGCGTAAAAACAAGGTACCTAAAAATACACAACCGAAATAGTTTTCTTCCTACAACTTCCAAGCATCATTTCGTTACTCAATATTCTTCACGGTAGCTCTTGAGTTTCCTTTGCTCAAGGGTTCCATTGTCGCTTTATCTTGGGAGACAAATTGTCCAGACGTATAAAGGATACATACGGCAATATTGTCTTAAGGACAGAGTGCTACACTCGACTCAAAGAAAAACATTTTACATTTTTCCGTTTTCTACAAACTGGAATTTCCGCTTACTTGTGTAACGATTGTAATTTCAGATTCCATGTTGAATTATTGAATCTCTGTTTATCCTTTCGAATACTTGTAATAGTTATATACTTCCCGTACTACTTTATAAAGTACCATAGAGCAAAAATACCCAACAGTTCTTTCTGCTATACTTATAAATCACCGACTTGTACGTCAACATAAGAAACTACTTTTACTTTCCTAAGAAAGAATTTCCAACCTACAATTGTTGTGATGTGCTCACTAACCACCTAGCCACGTCGCCGGGCACAAATAAAGGTAAAAGTAGAGTATTTGGCTAAGCTCCTGAACTATTTTAGTTTTAATTTTAATTTATAATTTATAATTTATTCACTTGACTTGTAAAAGTTTTACACTCAATCATATTACTTAAGAGGCACATATAATCATCCATGTTGAGACTTGAGCGTGGATGATTAACTTTTAAAAGAGTGAAGATAACTTATGTGATGACCTCATTGATCAACGCTAAGACGGATCCTAAATTTAAGCTTTATGAATTTTAAAACTTTTAGTATTTAACCAATTACATTTTAAAATTATGCCTTCAAATCTATTACTCCATTCGTTTTAATTTATGTGAATCTTTTCAGAGTACGAGAGTCAAACTTTATAACTTTAACCTTAACTTTTGACATATATTTTTTAAGTTTGTAAAAATAAAATTTATATATTTAGAAACTACATTAAAAATACTATAAATCATGATAATTTATAATTAAAATAATTTAGAAAAATGGGAACAAAAAACCACCTCGTAGACTCTCCAAATAGTAAACGGTTCACATAAATTGAATCAAGGAGAGTATTTGTTACCGTTTTTCTCATTTTTACAACAAGACTAATATCACATCTCACAACTAATGTGGGACAATTTAAGTTATGGGTCCATATCTGCAATGCGATTAAGTTACCATTTAAAGCAATTTCAAAATCCACATTAGGAGCCAGATTGTTTGCAGCTGGACTATTGAAACATGTAGGAGTACGTACTAGGTAAAACGGCATTGAGAACCAATTCAATGAAAGCAAGTCATTTTCCAAAAATGTAAAACATACAGCAGTAGGGGGAAGACCATTCATTGTTTTCCAATAGATTGGTGCCGTGAATGGGAGCATCTGTTAAAAATATGCAGAAAGGTAATAAAAAAAATTAAATAATGCTAAACTAATCATTCAGTTCAGTTAATCAACTTATAATTACAAGGACTCAAGCCTTACCTATTTTGCCAAGCCCAAAAATGGGATCTTCTCCTTGTAAATATTTACTTTATAATTTATTATGAATTTTGAATTCTTCTTTTCCAGACTTCTTTAAATCACTCCAAGCTCTTAATAGTTTGATGAAATTTGTATTTGGCTAATTAATTTAAAAAACACTTTTGATCAATAATTAGTGTTTGGTTAAGCTTTTAAAAAGTGTTCTAAGTGTATTTTCTCAAAAGTGTTTTTCAACAAAGTAATTTTGGAGAAAAACTATTTGTTTTTAGTACTCCAACAACAACTAACATATCCTGTGTAATTCCACGAAGTAGGGTCATGGAGGATAGGATGTACGCAGACTTTATCTCTATCTTTGTGGGGTAGAGAGAATATTTTCGATAGACACTTTTTTTTATTCGGAGGGAGCAGTAACTATTTTTGGCCTCCCAAAAGTTTGACCAGTCGGGCCAGAATACTTCCACCTTGGATCATTAAGTACAATAAATTAAGGTTATAAGATGGGACGGTGGCGCACACAACATGAAGACCACATTATTAGCATGGGTTCAGATCTTCTCCGTCCATGAACAGAATCAACTTTAAATTCGAACGTTTAATGGGAAACATAGCTAAAGCATGGAATGGGAAAGCAAATAAGTAGGTTCTAACCCAATACGTATTTTTGACAATGTATTCCCAATTCGTTCACTCTTCTGTCTTCACTGACATTGTACATAAGAAGTTCCCAACTACTTTTGTTTTCCTAAGCAAGAAATTTCAACTTCAAACCTACAATTGTCGTGATGTGCTCACTAACTACCTAGCCACGTCGCCGGGGCACAAACAAAGGAAAAAGCAGAGTATTAGTAGTATTAGTTTTTGTTTACTGACTTGTAACAGTTTTACACAGGATCAGATTGTCGGTTGCGTTTTGCACCCCTAATGTATTTCCTCTTAGCACTCTATCCTATTTTATTTTATGATTCGAACCTTAAGCTATTTATTTTCTTGCAAAATAATAAAACACTCTTTTTAATAAATTTTCACGAGGGAAAAATTGGAATACAAATATAAGAAAAGAAATTGTAGAATATTAAAAAAAATCCAACCAAATTCAAGGCTGTTTTTGCTTCAACACGACCATGACCACCATCATCATCATTATCATTAATGGTTAGGATGGCAAAGCCTGAATACAAAGACATGTAAAACCTTAACCAGTATTCTATATCCGTTTGAGATAGAAAGGGTGTTTCTGTGATGAAGCGTTGAAATCACATGCAACCATTCCTCGTCACTGTCGTTGGCCTTCTGCCCTTGAATTAATGAACGGATCTACTCCATCTCGATTGGCTCAATCAGGATTGAAACGAACAGCCCTATAAATATATTTTTAGCGACTAGATATTTATCCAGTCGCTAAATATTGGTCGCTAATGACCCTTTTTCTTGTAGTGTAGTAAAATTGCACTTGCTTCAGCCCAAATAAGTAGTATGATTTACGTTAATAAGCATTATATAATAATAATTTAAATATTGATTGAAGTTTATAGAAATATCACCATTCCCTTCGTTTTATTTAAAATTCTATATGCCCAGGAACAGGACCATAAGACGAGAGCTTTAGTTGCTGTATGCCAAGTCTTGGTACAGTTTGTGTAACTGGAAAGTTGAAGAAATGTGAATTTTCTAAGGCAAAGGGATGTGCAAGTCCAATATTTGAAACCTCAGTTGGTTTATTTCACCAAGCCCTTGGGACTTGAAATTGTAGTCTATATGGACCATCCCATTCAGTTGCATTTGTGACTGAGAATATCAAACTAAGAACTGCAAATAGATGAACAAAAGTATATCAAATAAAGGGCAAAGAAACATTCTGCCTTTTCAACTAAGACAAATTTCTTAAATGAAACTCACCACGCTTAGGGATACATATTTGAGGATAAGCCTTCCCTCTACCTTTTTTAAGCATTGCCCTAGGCTCACCACCACACATGATTGCTTGGCTAAGCAAAAAGAAAAGTTAAACTTATAGAGTCTAGCCTTCGATGACGTTCTTCTCCACCTTACTCAATCGTTAGATTGTGGCAATCAACTGGAAGTCGACCAAAAGGATTAAGACCACCTGCCAATATAAGGTTCAAAGTTAAGCATTGGACCTGTGACATGCAGGTGATATACAGTTTCTCTATTTGAGATATTGTAAAGAGCATGATAACTTCTCGATATGTCAGGGTTAAAGAACAGATTTTTAAGTACTTAACGAGGTAAGTCAATTGGCATTCCACACAGCTATTCCCTTCTGCAAACTAATAGTGAAAACAAAACTTGTAGATGATGAATTGAGTTTATGTGATCTGGAATAAAACTTGTAGCTAGTTATTGAATGTATAATCACACTAGCAATGGCATATTTACTGCAGCACACCTATTTCTTCCATTTCTTTTCAAGCATTGGAAGAAAAAAAAAACAGTAAGACAAACTAAAGTACATTGCTTACAAAACATAGGAGAAAAATGAATTAGTGATTTCCATGATATGTTATTAACGCAAGTATTATGGACTCACTGATAGCTATAGTAACTATTTCAACTAGTTCAGTTGTTAGTCTAGCCAGTAAATTAGTAACAATTCTCTAATTCAATTACCAAGGATTGACAAAGAACTTGCTAGAGGCGATCTCTTATCAATACTATTAAGACTTCAGATGTCAGTTTTTCCTCCCCTGCATATGTTAAGACTCTCACATCGGTGGGTTAAAGGGAACATGAACTCCTTATATGAACTTGGACAATCTCTCCCCTCATGAGCTAACTTTTGGAGGTGTGAGTTAGGCGTAAGATCCATTTTTATATGGTATCAGAGCTAGGCCCGCCCAATTCATTATTTTCGATGTTGGGCCCTCATATTAAAAATTGTCCACGCACCAGATGATCAGCCCTGCGCGTGAGGTGGAGTGTTAAGAGTCTCACATCGGTGGGTTAAATAGAATATGGAGTCCTTATATGGACTGGGACAATCTACCCCGCATGAGCTAGCTTTTGAGGGGTGAGTTAGGCCTAAAATTCATTTTTTACAACATATTTCAGTCAGTTAGTTGCTTGTCAATAATCTAGTTTCAGCATAATATTCCAACTTTTTGTACCTCAGAGATTCCTAAAATGCTTAATTTTAACCATGTCACTCATGTTAAAGTGTTAAACGACTTGGGTAGGTACTAGATCTTCAGGATTGAAGCAACAATAAACAGTTATCTATAAAACTGTTAATCAGAATTACAATATGGAAGTACATTGATTCATATACAGATATAAAACGACTCAAGCTGCAGCTTATCTTAAAAATTAAATCATCGAAAATTAAGCAAGAGATGAACCATATATGTAATGTAGCAGCGTAACTAGCATTACTATAGTTTGTTATTTCTTTTCTGTTATCAATGGTAATATTCACAACTGTTACCGAAAAAACTAGCATTACTATTAGAACCAGAACGAGTTGTAGATAATATAGTCATGGGCGGATCTAGAGGAACAATTATTAATATTCCCTCCGTTTCAATTTGTGTTTTAGATTAACTTGACACGAATTTTAAGAAATAAAGGGACATTTTTGAATCTTGTGATTTAAATTATAATGTGTGATGTCTTTTAAATCTTGTGATTTGAAATTGAAAAAATTATTAAATATAGAAAGAAACACTCTTTTTGAGACATACTAAAAAAATAAAAAATAAGACACTTAAATTGAGACGGCGGGAGTATACTAGTATTATTAACTAAGGAACTTCAAATCCTAGGATCTGTGTCTCTGAATATATTGGATTCACTTGTTGCTTCGATAAATACTGTTTCAGAATGGATAACGCACCGTGAGAGCTATACAAACGGAACCACACAAACACAAAACTAACTTTGCGTTGACAGAAAGAAAGAAATATCTCTGACACATCCTCCCCCTTCAACTAATCTCCGTCAACATCTAGTATTGTATCAGCGGCCTCTCACTTAACTCAAATTTCAATCATCCGAAATCGTAAATGCCCCACAGCTTATCAGTTAGTTATCACCTCCTTTGCCAAGTTGGATTCCCCCTACTTGACGTAAAATCTCCACCATAACTCCTTTCAATTCAACTCAAAGTGCTATATAAGCCAAGCAACCCCAAACCAATCAGTTGCCAAGCCCAAAAATGGCCCTGTTATCACGACCTCCTTCCAAGCCTAAGCCTTACCCATTTTCGCCGCTTTCCCGAGCAATTCATAGGCTTGCTCAAGCAACAAAATATTTAAATTCCTCATGTTCTACAACTAAGATAAGCCTAGTTAACAAGTTGAATTGTTATGGACTGGAAGGAAAAGTTAGATTTTTTATCAGAAGAGTAATGCCAATGCCAATTGTGAATGCAGCATCGACGACACCGGTGTCAGAAAATGGGAGAGAATCAAACTTTAAGAAAATTCTTCTATCTGATGTTGTGGTGACACGGCCTAGGAATGTGCTTTTTGGTAGGAAATGGAATTCATTGGATATGGGCTCAGCTGCGGTGGTTGTGTCTATGCATTTGCTCTGTTTGTTTGCACCTTTTACTTTCAATTGGGCTGCTCTTGGAGTTGCATTTGGGTTATACGTAATGACTGGGCTTCTGGGTATTACACTTTCTTTTCACAGAAACCTCTCTCATAGAAGTTTCAAACTTCCCAAAAGGCTAGAGTACTTTTGTGCCTATTGTGGTGTCCAAGCACTTCAGGTAAATAACATAAATCCATCACAAGAACTACTACCTACATTTCAATTTGTTTGTCTTTGTTACTCCATCCGTCCCAATTTATGCGCTACATTTTATTTTTCTAAAGTCAATTTGACTTAGCTTTGAAGCTAAATTTGATTAGATTAACTCAATATTTTAAAATTAAAATTAATATATTTAAAAACTATATGAAAATTACTATAAGTGTCAACTTTTTTCATATTAATTTGGTGAAAAGATACATCTTAAAATATTGATCAAAGTTTATGAATATCTGGAAACAAAAAGTATCACATTGGGACAAATGAGTACTATTTAGACAGTCAAATGATATTTTCTTTCACCATTACTTTTTTAAATACTTTTTAAATATTTTAAATTATTAACTATTCTAACTTGTACCGGTACTTTTTATGTAGTTTCTAAATATGTAAAATTTGTTTCAAAAAAATTAAAGATTCTATGTACGAATTCACAACGAACATTAGTTAGTTTGACACCCGTATTCTGAATCAAGTCACGTTAATTGAAATAGAGGGAATATTATTTTTCTTGTTTAATGTATTGCTTTTGGTATTAGGCGTTTTAATTTTACTATGGTTTATGTATGTGATTGTAGGGGAATCCAATTGATTGGGTGAGTACTCATAGGTACCACCATCAGTTTTGTGATTCAGACAAAGACCCTCACAGCCCTCTTGAAGGATTTTGGTTCAGTCATATGAGTCGGATGTTCGATACAAACACCATTACTGAGAGGGTAATTCTTTCATTCTATAATCTTTTTGCATAGTTATAAAAGAGAGAAAATTCTTGAGACAATATGTTCTGTTTTTTGTGTGTTGTTTATGATAGACTGGGAAGCCCAACAATGTGGGGGATTTAGAGAAGCAAGGGTTCTATCAGTTTGTTCGTGATACTTATATTATTCATCCTGTAGTACTTGCAGCTCTGTTGTATGCAATGGGAGGACTTCCTTACATTGTTTGGGGCATGGTAAGTACTGGAGCTTTTCTTCCTCTGCATAACTATTCATTCATGGAGAAACCTCTCATTTTCCCTTTTAACATATTGGAAAAATATGTGATACACTTTGCTTTGAAAGAATGATACATTCCTATATTTAGAAATGATTTACAGTCATACAAATACTTACGACTTGTTTTGAACCACAAGTTTCAAAAGTTTTTCTTTCTTTCTCAAACTTTGTGTCTAGTCAAACTATATCACATAAATTGAGACGAAAGGATTAAAATAGGTAAATGAAGAATTGGTTGATAAAATTTATATACTCCACATACACGAAAATGAAGATTGGAATACATTGGTGTGGATTATGAGCTCTGTCTTTCTTTCTATTTAGGAGTTTTGGATAAGTTTTTTTTTTCCTTTTTGGTATTTAAAAACAGTGTTAAGCAAGGTTATTATCTGTTCAAATCTACCAATGTGTTTGTATATGTCCGCCCTCCTAACTCAAGTTGTGACCCAATTCTGTGTACTGTATCTTTCTTCATGAGTCAAATCTCCCAATGGCAAGTTGTTGTCACGACCCAAACCGGAGGGCTGCGACGGGCACCCGGACCCTACCCGCCGGGTGCCACATCTACAATCCACCCTTAAACATGTTTAAACACGGATTGAGCCGTGATAGACAATATGAAGTTTCAACCCAACAGCCCCAACTTACACATTTATATACTAGGGCCGGCAAGACCATACATGACAACTAACCACAGGACATCTATCTACAAGCCTCTAAAGAGTAAAATATATCACGATCAGACCGCAACTCCGAAACGAATAGAGTGCTCCAAATACCAGCTGTACCAACAACCTACTAGTGTGGATCGTCACTCTCTCAATATGAACATGCGGACATAAAACGCAACGTCCCCCGGGCAAAAGGAACGTCAGTACGACTGATGTACTGAGTATGTCAGACATAAGAAATAACATAGCAGAGATATATCATAGTCTGAAACAGAAACAACTGAGTATTAGTAAATGCCTCTGAGGGCCCTAACACGTATGCCTAAATGTTATGCACAATGCAGTTTCCATATACATCGGCCTCATCGGGCATCTTTCTTACCATAATTGCCTCTGTGGGCATCATATCATATCATGGTTAATGAATGTATGCACAATGCAAATGCAGTATACTAATGTCCACACATGAATCCTCCCATAACCGCCTCTGTGGGCATCAGGTTATATCGCCACACAAGGGCATCACATCATCACATCACATTGGCCTCTTCGGGCTTTTTCGTGATAGTTTGTACCAGCTGCAGGTGGTGTGCGTATATAACGCTTTTTCCCTTTTCCCCAATTTCCATACATATATATATAATATTTATCATATAGTAATGTGCATAACACAAGTGATCCAGGATAACATATGAATGCAATGCAAATGAAATGCATGAATAATAATAAAACATCCGGAGTGACACAATATTCTTTACACATTTGGTTAACATTGGAACATCAACATCTTTTCCGGTGTGCCTTGTTAAGGTCTTAGAAACATGCTTGGATATTCTTTCATCATAGGAGTCGATGACTTGATTATCCTTAACTACTAAGAGTAGAGTAATTTATGTAGCAACACAACGGTTATGCTTCGCACATAGAGTTATGCCAAAAAGAAGGAAAAGCCTTGCATACCTTTGTCGTCAAAGCTATTCAAGTTTTTCGAGTCCTCGTAAGCTCTACGAACAAGTATCTACATTATATGAATGATTTGGATCAATTTCGGATCAATAACTAAAGGTTGTCTTCACTTAGACATTTTATCAAACATTTTATGTGCGTAGAACTTCTATAACTCATAACAATGGCAACTAATCAACAAGGAAATTTCTTTAGCTTAAATGAACTTCCTTATCTTCCTCATACAACAACCAACAATAGTCTACAATTTCCAGCAACTAATCATCACCAAACAAATTTAAATGACCAAATTTCACAACACACAACCAAATTTCAAGTTCCTTCAACAATTTGTTGTACAACCTCTTCGTAATAACACTTCTACAACTTGTATAAACTTAAGAACAAGAAGGAAAAGATGGAACTTACCTCCAAGCACAAGAATCCCTTCAATTTCGAGATCACTTCACTTTTAAGGAGTCTCCAAAATCAGCACAATAAGGAGAAAGGTGATAGGATGACGACCACAGGATTCTTCACATTAGATTTACTTGGTTTGCCTTTGATTTTGGCCTTAGATCATATGAGAATTATTAGAGAGGGTTTGGGAGAATTTTTTTTTTGTTGTTGATTAGGTCTTGATATGAAAGAGAAAGGGACTGCACTACTTTAGTTATCAATCTGGAAATTTCCACCGCCCTAAGGGCGCTATAAAGGTCGCTTCGCGCTGGCCATCGCCCCAAACTGGCTGTCTGCAGAGTCTCTCGAAAATGACAATAACTTTTGGTAAAAACATCCGATTGATGAACGGTTTATTGTATTGGAAAGTAGACTCCCTGAACTTGAATGTAGATATATTATGTACCCCATAACTGTTGGAAATTAGCATTTGGCGGGGAGATGCGTCCACCCATCTTTGATGAATTAAACACTTGTGTTCCGTATGTTGGAGACCTCGTCTCTTTACACATACATGATCTACGAAGTGAGTAGATGACCGTAGGGTCAAGAATCGTCTAATTTCGTTGAGAAATGAAAGAGATATTGGTCCACGAAGTAAGGTGTTTGAGACATGGAAATGTGGTGTGGGACAAATCTACCACATCTGTGGGAATAGGAAGAATTGCTCTCTATATAAGTCTCTAATTGGTAAAGGATTTGGGACCCCAAGGGGTATCCCATGTGTTTAAAGGAGGGAAGACCTAGATGTGCTTGGGTTCAAGGCTAAGCCCACACGCGCGCCGCCGCCGCCCGCCTATCCCATCCGGTTTCGGGTTCCGGGTTCACGGGTTCACGGGTTCACAGGTCGTGGGCTGGGGGTTTTGGACCAGAATTATTTCATATGTACAGTTTGGTCCCTGAAGTTTCAATATTTACAGTTTGGTCTCCAGAATTTCTGGAGACTTTTTCTGGCTACTGTTGGACTGCGTTTTGGAGCATTAACCAGCCATTATTTGGCTGATTAATTCCTCCATTAATAGCCCATTACTTGGGCAGTGAACAGCCTCTTTCAAAGGCCTTAATAGCCATTACTTGGCTGTTTTAAAGGCCTCCATTAATGGCCATTACAGCCTTGGTTTTGGCAATTGGACAGCCCCTCTTGCTTGCTATATATTGAGTAGTTGTTGGCTCAATTCATAGCTGCACAACAGTAGAAAATGCATTTAAAAGCCACTAGAAACTAGCTTAAAAATCACGAAACAAAGTGAGCAAAAACTGCCGAAACAATGGCTGAAAATCACCAAAAACAAAGGACCAAACCCTCACGTATACACTAGATATACACTACAGAGACACACTATATACACAGAGACAAAAGAGAAGAGTAGAGAGAAACTCTTCCTTCCTATTCCATATCTTCAGCAAGTCGAGTCATATTTGTTTTCTTCGACAGGCTCAACCTATTGGCTTTGTAGTGTTGAGATTAAAGTGTTGTTTTATCTTGGGAGACTATTGCCCGCTAACGTAAAAGCATATATACGGGGCAATCTTGTCTTAAGGATAGAGGGATATCCTCGACTCAACACACAACGTTGTAACCATCCAGATTTAGTTATTTCTTGATTTCAGGTTATCAAGATTCAAGACACAACAAACTTGCGGCAGTTCTCAACATTGGCTTTGCAAGGTGATCAAGATTCAAGACACAACACACATGCGACAGTTTTGAAGATTGACCATTTATTTATCATTTCGACCATTTGTAATAGTTATTACTTCCCGTACTGCTCTATAAAGTACCATAGAAATACCAACAGGTTAAGACAATATTGTATTGTAATACTATTAGTGTTCGAAAGATGTCGGTCAAAAGTTGTGTGACCAAATCTGGATATGGCAATGGTTTTCTGGTAGAAGAGAGTGATGATGATGAACGTGTTCATGGTGTCACCGCTACCAAGACTGGTTGGAACAAGCGCTCACGAGAGCTTGAGGATGTCAACTGGGACAAGAGGAGAAGACTGAAGATGTACTTCTATCTTGCAAAGAAGGCCTCATATCTATCCTGCATAAAAAGATCCGACTAATGGTAAGAAGGAAATGGACACTCAGTCTGATGAAGTGACTGAAGTGAGCCAGAATCCGAAATTGGGATAAGTAGTTTTTCTTACTTGTCAAGAATAAAGATTAAATGAGGTCTGATTAAAAATTGATTATAGTAAGGAGGAATATGAAAATAATTTATATTCCTTACGCTTTAAAAATCAGAAGTTTAATCTCATCTTCTTTTCCGTTTAAAGATTGGATTGTAAAGTAACTTAAAAAGATCTGTTCTTTTAAGTGTAATTCTTAAAAATGAGTAAAGTATGTTCGCACATACGAGGGAGTAAGATCCACTAATCAGGCGAAACCGTTACCACTCTTAAGTAAGCGCCAAGAATTATCTGGGCACCAATCATAACGGAAGAAGTCTAAAAGTTAAAGACGTTGAGCCTGTCATACTATTTGGCAGAAGATCCTTCATAAGATGATATTGGACACTCAGTCATATAAAGCCTCCGGGCGACTGGAGTGGGCCAAAATTTCTTTGATATGATGATATTGGACACTCAGTCATATAAAGCCTCCGGCGATCGAGTGGGGCCGTAATTCATTTCATAGGAAAAGTAATGGACACTTAGTAAGGTGGGTCGAGTTTCCAGTGTCAGAAATGATTTGAAGGCCTAAAGAAAGGCGTAAAGAAGTTGGACACTCGCCGCAAAGCAACCGCAGCGGCCGCAGTATCCAGATCACATATGATCCTGCTACGCCCCAACCACGGCAAGAGGTTGTTCATGTGAAGCAACGCCACCTCTAAAGTAGAAGGGTCAAGAGGTTGTCCTCAATAGGACTTCAGGGAATGGGATCACTCTGCCGAGGTGATACATGTTCCTAACTTGGTTTAAGGGACGCTGTTGGTCAAGCTGGTTTGAGACTAATCCAACAGGTCTGTAATAACTAAGAATGGTACAGTACGTCTGTAGCCAAATGAATGATATATTTGTAATCCGTGCATCTATGCCATCATAGATTAAGACACGTTAAATAGCAAGTCATTCAAAAGCTAACGATGTTGAGATTGTTGCCTTCTGTCGACATAAACCCTCAAAATGAATATGAGGTAGACGAATGGGCAAAATCACCTTTCCAAATTCCGTCAAAGAGAATAACGAAAGAAGCACCGCTCCTCTAGAACTTAGTCACACCTACTTGGGTGATTTAAAGTTTATACAAAATAGAGGGGGGGGAGAAAAGTACGTTGTGACCTTCATTGATGATGGTACAACGTATGGAATCCTTTGTTTGTTAAAAAGCAAAGATGAAGTTGTTGAAGCGGATAAGCGCTACAAAGCAGAAGTTGAAAATCAACTAAGCCTACGGATTGAGAAATTCGTAGTGATAGAGGGGGAGAAAGTGAAGCATCGTTCATTAAACGACTGTTCATTTCTCACCTTAGTCTAACGGTGTTAGCCAAGCGCAAAGCTCGTACGCCCAAATTATGTGGGGTGGCTTGGTAAAAGTTGGAATACTGAAACAGGTCAAGTTGTATCTAAGACTGTAGATTGCATATCTGTCAGGATCTGCAA
This sequence comes from Anisodus acutangulus, assembly GCA_029783415.1. Lineage (NCBI taxonomy): Eukaryota > Viridiplantae > Streptophyta > Magnoliopsida > Solanales > Solanaceae > Anisodus > Anisodus acutangulus. The sequence goes on from CM056497.1 coordinate 7,153,283, forward strand.
ATAACGATGAGTGTTGATCGCCTCTTGGCGCCAAAGAATGTTGAATTCTTTGAAGATAGCTTTCCTTGAAAAAGGAAAAAGGAGTAATTGCTCAAGGTTAACAAGAACCCGCGAGGGCCTGACCGTCCAAACTAGACGCGTTAGATCTACATGACTCGAAAGTTCTTTGGCTATCCAAACTTAATATTCCAAATCAAGAACTCGTGATTCTAGATGTAGAACCTAAAAGGAGCAAAAAGGGGACAAAGACTTATTCCATACCTTCTAGCTTGTATGGTTGAGAACGAACCATGGACAATTAACAAAGAATTGTCATCTCCAAAAGCACTACTTTGGAAAGAAGCTAAAGAAAGAAATAGATTCTATCATATAGAACCATACTTGCGTAATGGTTGATCTTCCTCCGGAAAAAGAACCTTTGGGTTGTAACATGTGCTCCCCTGTGGGTAGCTTCATATCCAGGGCCATTGTAGTCTTACATGGCATGGATGTTGAAACAGCCTTTCCAACCGGAGAGTTGGAAGAAGATGATCAGAATTGGTTTGCTGAACTGTTGGGTTTCTTCCTGAACTTTCATTTTGGTCCCTGAAATGTTTACATTTTGGTCCTGAAAGTTTCAGTTAAAACAGAAACAATGAATCTGACTACAGAAATATTGACTCTGAAATTAGAAAGCCAACAGTTGGAGAATCAACAGTCTGAAAGTAAAAGTCATATTGAAACAATGTCTCGATATGAAAGATATGGGTATCACAGATGACATCTTAGGAATTGGATTTCTAAGACATCTAACGGACTGGTCAATAGTTGACAGTCTCGTTGAAGCCATCAATGGATATGAATCATAGAACTGATTGGAATCATGGTGCACCCATAGACAAGGAGCGATATGCACAGATCATGTGTAGTTCAATGTATTGTACACACTACAACCGACCTGGTATCGTCCTACGAACAGATCAATTGAACTAAGGTCCACTGATAATTTTAATACATGATCGGTAGAAGGCGTCAAATCTGATATGACGATATCTGAGTTAATGCTTATCTACAGATTATAGTATTCTGGATGTCCAGCGGTTCTGGGAGAACACAGTGATGCAAACTGGACATCAGATCTGAAGAACACCAAAGCCACTAGTAAATGTGTATGATGGGTCTTGAAAAATCCTCTAAAGAAAACTTGCATCGGCCGATTCATGATGGAATCGGAGGTTATCGCTTTATACAAAGCATTAAAGAAGTTGAGTAACTTCACGGCTCCTTAGAGGACGTCCCTTATTGGGAGAAACTCGTGCCTTCAGCAGTTATACACTGTGGCTAGTCGGTCGGCTACAAGAAGGACACGGATGACGGCGTCTGGACATATCTTTCAGGATCCGCTTGAGACATAGCATCAGATGGCAGTTGATCATCACGGGTTTCACATCCTTGTTTACTAACTAAGGGACTACCCGGAGATCAAGTGTTCTGCCAGTCTAGGGAAATTGGCTTAAAACCCAATCAATAAGAACCTTTGCGGTGGAAACCCAACCATACTGATTGGAGATCCCAAGAATTTGGTTCAATGGGAAAACTAAGCGGCAAAAGGTTCAGTTGCGCTTCGGTGGAAGCAAGAGCACCTCGGATGATGATTTCTGTAGAGAAACATGAATCCAAAGCTGTTCCCGCGATAGACATTAAAGTGCTACCTGCATGGTGAGTAAAGGTTAAGCTTCCAAACCTTTAAAAGATCCTCAAACGGTTGAGGTTAAGGTTGGGGAAACTTTTAATGATTCCTAACACTTGAGAAGTGGGGATAGCAGGATACCTTGTAGGAGATCACCTATTTAAGTGCGAGGATGGTCGCCTCAAATGAACGCACTTAAGAATCCAAGTGTGTCCATGGCCACAACGGACAGAAACGTAAGAAGGAAAATGAATAAGAAGAGTTATTGTGTTGATATCGTTATCTTGGCTTACACTAAACACTGACGGTTCAAGACATCACGTTCACCGCGCAGTAAGTAAGTCCGATGGTATTCAACTAGGGAAGGTTCAAAGCGTAAGCTACCTCTCCTGATGCAATATCTTTTATTTGAAAGATTCTTTGAAATGTAGGCACCTTGTGTGTGCGCCACAATCTCTCTTTCATAGAGAGGATTGTTGGAAATTAGCCTTTGGCGGGGAGATGCGTCCATCCATCTTTGATGAATTAAACACTTATGTTCCGTATGTTGGAGACCTCGTCTCTTTACACATACATGATCTACGAAGTGAGTAGATGACCGTAGGGCTAAGAATCGTCTAATTTCGTTGAGAAATGAAAGAGATATTGGTCCACGAAGTAAGGTGTTTGAGACATGGAAATGTGGTGTGGGACAAATCTACCACATCTGTGGGAATAGGAAGAATTGCTCTCTATATAAGTCTCTAATTGGTAAAGGATTTGGGACCCCAAGGGGTATCTCATGTGTTTAAAGGAGGGAAGACCTAGATGTGCTTGGGTTCAAGGCTAAGCCCACACGCGCGCCGCCGCCGCCCGCCCATCCCATCCGGTTCCGGGTTCCGGGTTCACGGGTTCACCGTTCAGTCGGGTCAAATTTGGGGCGTTTAATATTATCTTTTGGACCAGAGAACTCGCCGGATGTACAGCTTTGATCCTGAAGTTTCATATGTACGCTTGGACCGTAATTATTTCATATGTACGCTTGGTCCCTGGTTTCAATATTTACGCTTGGTCCTCGGAATTTCGGAGACTTTTTTAAGCTCTTGTTGGATCGCGTTTTGGAGCATTAACCAGCCATTATTTGGCTGATTAATTCTCCATTAATGTACCCATTACTTGGGCAGTGAACAACCTCTTTCAAAGGCCTTAATAGCCATTACTTGGCTGTTTTAATGGCCTCCCTTAATGGCCATTACAACCTTGGTTTTGGCAATTGGACAGCCCCTCTTGCTTGCTATATATTGAGTAGTTGTTGGCTCAATTCATAGCTGCACAACAGGTAGAAAAACAGACGAAAAGCCACTAGAAACTAGCCAGAAAAATCACGAAAACAGTGAGCAAAAACTGCTCGAAACAGTGGCTGAAAATCAGTCAAAAACAGTGACCAAACCCTCACGTATACACTAGATATACACTACAGAGACACACTATATACACAGAGACAAAAGAGAAGAGTAGAGAGAAACTCTTCCTTCCTATTCCATATCTTCAGCAAGTCGAGTCATATTTGTTTTCTTCGACAGGCTCAACCTATTGGCTTTGTAGTGTTGAGATTAAAGTGTTGTTTTATCTTGGGAGACTATTGCCCGCTAACGTAAAAGCATATATACGGGGCAATCTTGTCTTAAGGATAGAGGGATATCCTCGACTCAACACACAACGTTGTAACCATCCAGATTTAGTTGTTTCTTGATTTCAGGTTATCAAGATTCAAGACACAACAAACTTGCGGCAGTTCTCAACATTGGCTTTGCAAGGTGATCAAGATTCAAGACACAACACACATGCGACAGTTTTGAAGATTGACCATTTATTTATCCTTTCGACCATTTGTAATAGTTATTACTTCCCGTACTGCTCTATAAAGTACCATAGAAATACCAACAATAACAACTTATATATTAGGAGATATACCCCCGACAATATGGGCCAAAAATCAGGTCTGAACTTTCCCCGAGTTTCGACGAACCTAGTTTCTTTGATTTGTTTGACCCCAAAATCTTACGAAGCTTTCGTAACACTTGTTTAAACTTATTTGCATCCTAATATGGGATCTTAGCCTCACTGGACTTTATGTTACTTTATTTATGTTGCATACGAGCGCGAAAATACGGGGTGTAACAGTTGTGAGCCAATTTTGTGGAAGAAAATTGATGTTTTATCTGTTGTTAGGGTCTTTTATTTTCTTCATTAATGAACTACTGGACAAAATCAAGTGGTAATTTGTTGGTGTGCCATAAAACTTGTCTTTTGGGTCTCACTGTCAAGTGTCAAGTAATAGTAGTGCTTTCCTTGGAGGGTCTAAAAATAATTTACCAAGAAAATTTCAAGTAGTACCTTTCAAGAATTGATTAGAATGACTTTCCAATCCAAAGTGTTTTGCCCAGTGGCCAATACATTAGGGTATTGCTGTCTGAGGTTCCGTGTTCGAGTCCTCTGATCAGCGAGAGTGGAACTGTGTTTCCCCAAAAAAATCCCTCCATACGCGTAGGGCCAAGCGGTGTATACTAATCCGTAGGGCCAGGCCGGAGGTGGGGTTTTCTGGGGTATGGGGCCGTAATGCGGTGGGACCAGTCACTTTAAAAAGTTTACCCTACCTTAGTTTTAATCCAAAGTGTTTGGCCCAGTGGCCAATACATTAGGGTATTGCTGTCTGAGGTTCCGTGTTCGAGTCCTCTGATCAGCGAGTGGAATCATGTTCCCCAAAAATCCCTCCATACGCGTAGGGCCAAGCGGTGTATACTAATCCGTAGGGCCAGGCCGGAGGTGGGGTTTTCTGGGGTATGGTCCCGTAATGCGGTGGGACCAGTCACTTTAAAAAGTTTACCCTACCTTAGTTTATCCAAAGTGTTTGGCCCAGTGGCCAATACATTAGGGTATTGCTGTCTGAGGTTCCGTGTTCGAGTCCTCTGATCAGCGAGAGTGGAACTGTGTTCCCCCAAAAAAATCCCTCCATACGCGCAGGGCCAAGCGGTGTATACTAATCCGTAGGGCCAGGCCGGAGGTGGGGTTTTCTGGGGTATGGGGCCGTAATGCGGTGGGACCAGTCACTTTAAAAAGTTTACCCTACCTTAGTTTTGTCCGCTTGGGCAGCTCAATTGGTTTCAAGGGGGATATTTGGAATAAGAGACCAAGGATCGAATCCCGTCAGCGGCAGTGTGGGGTTTCTTCTTGAAATAAAGGAGGGCCCCTTGTGCGCAGCGTGGTACTGGTCTAACCTTTGAAATCAATTGAGTCACCATGATTTACCTCCTTCACAAACCTGTCGGACCGGGGTGTGGGGGCTCCTGGGGTGGGAGATTCCACCTTTTGGAATAAGAATGACTTTCCGAAAGCAACCCTGCAGAGTCTGGAAAGAAAGGTTAAGCTGATACTTGGATGTCGAGTTATAGTTAAACATAGGCAAGATTCTGAGTTCTAGAAATGTGCTTGGCGTAATTGAAACATTTGTATTATGCAATGAAATTCTGAAAATTCATTTGATAAATTGTTGTATGTGCAGGGGGTGAGAATTGTGTGGGTATACCACATAACTTGGCTGGTAAATTCAGCATGCCATGTATGGGGGAAGCAGGCGTGGAATACTGGTGACTTATCAAGGAACAACTGGTAAGCGTATTTGGTTTTCTACTTTAATGTATAGAAGTTGAATATATTTGTCTTCTTTTATTTGTCCATTTTTGGGGGCTTCATCGATATAATTGTATAATATAGGTGGGTAGCATTGCTTGCATTTGGAGAGGGTTGGCACAACAACCACCATGCGTTTGAGTAATCGGCCAGGCACGGGTTAGAATGGTGGCAACTTGATATGACTTGGTATGTAGTGAGGTTTTTTCAAGCTATTGGTTTTGCCACTGATGTCAAGTTGCCAACTGAAACTCATAAACAGAGGCTGGCTTTAGCTGACAGTTAGGATAAACAAAGTATGGTTTGAGGTTCAACTTCCTCGTTGGTGTATCACATGAAATTTAGATTTTTGAGTGACTTTTTGCCTACTAATGTAACTACGTAGACTTTACATTGAGCACTACACGCTCCCTTTTTGTAACTACTTGGAATGAAAGCTACATTTGCTCAATTTGACCATAGATTGCCATGGGGTATTAAATTTGTTAGCTTTCTAGACAATGAGATATAAATGAAAATGGGTGAAATGATAAAGGGACACGAAAGAAAGAGGAATTGTGGGAGTTAAACTTTAAAGAGTCTCTAAGCATGGGTGATGGCGGCTCATAGCATTTGCTAATGGAAATTAGGCTCGTAACGTCATTAAAAGGTTACATAGTTTAATAACGTCATCAAATTGGGAATCATACATAATGACTGATTTAAAAGTACATAGGTATATTCTTGTCTTTAACATGATCATCCAAACACCTGAATAAATAATATATGCCTCATCTATTTCTTGATTTTCTTGTATAATTATATCTCTGGTATACTTATTATAGCCACCTACATATCAAACGGCTCTTGGAGCATAGGTTGCCTAGTCCCAATAATGGGCCTTGCAGTGGAATAAGGTTTGGGCCTATCCTACAAATGATTTAATTAGGCCCATAAAAGGAAGAGCAACTTGGAAGATGGGCCCATTTAAATATAATGGGAAAAAAAATATAACTGTGCAGTTTTTAGAAAAAATATTACAAATACATGGCAGCATTAATTAGTTAACATTTCATGGCAATTAGTATAAAAATACCATAATAAATTCCAAAATTAGGAATCATGCTTGAGATTTCCTTTCCTATTTTTTAGGTTAAAACTATTATCTTCCAAAGCTGTTTTACAAATAAAATACAATTGATAAAAAGAATAATCATATTCTAAAGAAATTAATGTATAATTTCATATATTGAGTGAAAAAATTGATATGATACGTGTATCTTGTTTAGAGTCTATATCTTGTATACTAATATATGTGTATAACTTAAAAATAATCTATTTATTTATTAATACATGGTATAATGTTGATATAGTTGCATAGTAGAATAACTGTATCTTATTCCTTCCTTTTTTTTCTTTTGCAAAAAATTATTTCTATATTAAATATATATGGTATAATATCAATATAATAATGGTATCTAGACATTCAAATTTGTTAGTGAGTATAATACATGATATAATACTAGTACTATATTAGTATTTTGAATTTATTTGGAGTATAATTTTATAATGTCGTATATATTGTAAAATATTATATATTTGGATTCTGGAGTATACATGATAAATATACCCGATATATATTCCTTCATTTTTTTTTACTGCAAGAATAATTCAAATGTTAAATATACATGGTATAACATTGATACAATAATGGTATTTTGACATTTTAGATGCGTTAACAACCATAATACGTGGTATAATATTGGAATAATATTAGTATCTTGAAGTTATTTGGAGTATATTAATTAATTTTACAATTCAATACCCCAATTAAAAGGGTGAATAAATTAATCAAAAAGTTACTATTATGACCAAGAAATAAATCATTATTATTCGTACGTTACAACGATTGCTGAATAATTTATGATGTTTTTCATAGCTATACATAAAGGTTCTTTTTAGTCGCCAGCTGTTTTTTTTTCCTCAAATTTTCAAGAAGATAATCCAAATAGAAAATATATGAATAGAGAATTACAAACAAAGAGGGTACCTTTTGAATATTGCTTGCCAAGGTAACATGCTTCAAAATTTATAATGGAAAAAAGATTCCTAGATAAAGGAAACGAAAAAGAATATGGAACAAAATTCCTAAGTTTACCGCATGAAGTCCATTCAAAAGGTAATAATCGCTATAAGGAAAATGAAACAAAATAAAAATGCAAAACACGATTCATTAGGTTAACTCTAATTGAAAGTAGTAGATAGTTTGAAGTGAAAGCTTGATAATATATATATATATATATATATATATATATATATATATATATAGCAAAGCATTTGTCCTTGTAGTTCAAATGAAATATAGCGGAACATCAATTATGATTCATGAGAGCAATCCAACTTAAAAAATAAAATACCATAAGTGAAGGATAAATCTATCTGCTGCATTTGGTTTTATGAAGAGTGTCTTACCTTGTGTTGAGGATATATTGGCTTGAGAAGACAGATAAGTGAAAAATATAGTAGATATTTATCATTAAAGAATAGAGATAATGAAATCCACATTGGGTATGTTGTTGTAATAGAGATAATGTAACGATCCAAATCTGACACTTAGGTCATGACAGGGCACCTGACGAGCTTCTACTCATGAGGCAAACCCTCTGAGCTAAGCATGCGATTAATTAAAAGATAAAGAAGAAGAATACTCAATGTCTCATAATATAAAGATAAGTGCAGAAGCGTAAAACAAATATCGAGTCTGCCCATAAATCTCATAGTATGTCTAAGTCACAGAACTACTAGTTTGAATACAAAAGTACGAGACGTGGTTCGGAATACTACTAAGTCAACTAAAGAAGAAAAGGCCGCCATGATCTAATGGTGGCTTACCTCGACTGAATTGGACTGAAGAAAGCTGGAATAATCAGGTATCGATCACCTGCTCGCCGTTAGCCACACCTGCACACATACAAACATCAACAAGCGTGAGTTTAAAAGATCTATCAAGATCATCGACATACTCTCAGCTTACCCCTGGGGCAAGTCTTAGATATCCCTGATAATGCATAAAATAATTAAACAGTACAAGTATATTAAATATATACAAACACTAAAGTTGAAGTTGAAATCATGAAGCATAAACAAGCAATACATGAAATACACTGAATCTGAATCTATGCTCACGGGACACGGTACATATATGTTCATGTCTTACCCCATCTTTCGGAGTGGGCATTATTTACTCACATCTTACCCTGATCACTTATAACTTTGGCATCTACCTCCGACCGAATTCAATGGGGCCTGACGGAGTATGCCTCTCTCTGAAGATATGATAAAGAGGAATAAATGTCCAATCAATTTTAAGTCAAGACTTTACATCTATTACAAGTATCTATTTAAGCGAAATTACGCTAAAGGACCCATACAGTCATTACTACGGACATTGAAAATTACCCAACTTAGATCATGTTTGCCCACTCACACGAACTAAATGGTTTAAATTCATACATATCATACAATCATATGTTCTTTTATGAAAAATAAATAAACTAAGAGTTTAAGCCCCACTTGTCTTATAATTGATACACAAACCTCTCTTAAAATACCAATATCTCTTCAAACGATATCCAATAGCCTCAACCTATTCAAAATATAAATGACGGGTCCAAATTAGTCTAGGAAAGCAAATTCCAAAATTTTAGGACACATCGGGATCAAAGTAAACTCTTGATCAATTCAAACTCGCCCCTTAGGTCAACGGTCCAAAATACGAACTTGATTACATGAATACATTACCCATAAGTCATGAAGTCTAAATCTATAATCAAGTTTCAATCTTGATGTCAATTGATGGGTCAAAACTCATATTTTCAAATTTTCAAGCTTAAAGCTAAATCTCAAATT